>PVKU01002023.1:0-253277 GCA_004027475.1 Anoura caudifer | reverse complement strand
CCTGCAGCTTTGGTGAAGAGGGAGAGCCACAAGGCTTTTCCAGAGTGGGGACCCCTTCCCCACAGCTTTGGTAGAAGAAGGACCACGCGGCTTTGGGGTGCTCCTTTGGCTGCGTGGCCTGGGAGCAAGAGAGACTGCCTGAAAGAAGGGTGAAAGGACTCTTGCCAGTGGGCCATGAGAAGGTGCCACATGGCTTCAGATTAACCAGAGATCCTGCCTGGAAGACGGACACAGCTGACGGTGTCAAGAGCCTGGATCCCGGACGTGTGCTTCTCTTCCTTGCAAGTACGGTACCCTGACTTAGGGCAGAGGGAGATAGGAAGCACTGTGGGCGTCTGTGGGTATCCTGAAAGACTTTGATACTTTAATGAAGTTAAGTTCCTACTTTAACTCTGTATAGCATTAAATATTTCCTTTCCTTTTCACAAATCTCTGGCTTTGAGAGGCATCTTTCCACAAGGCATCGGACATAACGGACCTTCTGTTTGCTCGGTAACAGTTTTGGGGGGCTCGTCCGGGATCTTAATTGCCCGTGGAAGACTGACCCCTCAGGTTCGAGAAAGCGAGACTTTGGAAGTGTTTTGCCAGTCTCGAGAACCAACTGTTGCTCTGTAACATTTTCACTTATTTTGTTCTTTATATTTCATGGAAGTGGAATGATACGGTATTTGTCTTTCACCGTCTGGCATTTTCCACTTAGTATAATACCCTCTAGGTCCACAGAGGCCTAGCACACCCTTTGTTTTACAAAGACCTTTCAGCTGTGGAAGTAAACACTCTTGTTTCACATGTCTAGTTCCTGAACCACAGGTTTCATTTCCAGCCTGTGGAGAGTGTATGTAGCACTTCCTGCCCATCCCTGGGCCCAGTGCTTCCTTATTTTGCAAGAAGTTGAGATATTAGTGTTAAATCAGTTCAAGGGAAAGCAGTTTAATGCCAGGGCATTTAATCCGGAGTGTGTCTTGGACCTCTTTGAGAATCCAATGAAAATTATGGACCCCTCCCCAGAAAAAGAAAATGCAAACAATATTTTGACATAAAATTTAGGGAATGTATATACCCCTGGAAACTCTGAAGAACTCTACTCTTTTAAAAAAAATGTCTTTAGTTTTAGGACAGAATTCTTAGCAAAGGCTGAATCTCTAAAATGTCAAAACAAGATTAAAGGTATTACGTTAAGCCAATTAATTATACTTCATGTCAAATTACTGGTAAAACTGATTTTTAATAACTGAAAATTTTGTTGCATTTGTAGTATTTACATTATATTTGAAGGATTATGTATAAAATCTGAATCAGTATTTAGAGATTAAAGCTTCATTGATTGCCATTTAAGCTTAAGTTGCCATTTAATT
Organism: Anoura caudifer; assembly: GCA_004027475.1. Taxonomy (NCBI): domain Eukaryota; kingdom Metazoa; phylum Chordata; class Mammalia; order Chiroptera; family Phyllostomidae; genus Anoura; species Anoura caudifer. Next base: position 251,922 of record PVKU01002023.1, on the reverse strand, counting down.
TAGAAATTAAATATATTTATCATCAGATTTTTGCAAATTTGTATGTGGCTAAAATATTCTGAGAGTAAAAAAACCCCCACAAAACAACAACAGTCTCAGTCATGTCACACACAATGTTCAGGTGTCACACACACTACTGGTAAAGCAGGTTACAAATAGGATGCAGGAATTTTTGTTTACCCATGAAAGTCAGGATTCGGACAGTGGGCTGTCAGTGAAATTGGGCTTGCTGTTGTGCAACACAGATTTCATGGAGAAACTTCTCTTTTTCTCTGCTGCCACCCAAAGGAATGTTTTAGAAAGATAACTGCACACACACACACAACTAAAAGACAGTAGGGAAAGGGATAGAAGCACAAAATCAAAGCCCATTGTCTTCTTGTCAGTGGACAATTAATTACACAGCCCCCTGTTCTAACAAATTCAGAAAACTCCACAGTTATGACCCTAATGTTTTAAACTTCATGAAAGCGGGAACCTTGGCTGTGTTGTTCCCGGACACCTCGAAAACTTCTGATATGTTGTGATGCTTCGATAAGTAGCTCCTGAATGAAAACAAATCTACTACTCAATAAAACCAGAGAATAAAACATCTGCCCATCACTTACTATGCTACCCTGGACAAATCAATTCACTTTTCTGGGTGTCCGTTATTTCTAGAAAATGAGGGGGTAAAATTGGGTCCTTGTAGGCATCTTCTAATGTTCCCAGTTTCTGTGATTCTGCTTAGGGGAGGGGCACTTCCTCCAAAACAGCGAGGCTTTGAGCATTTTAGACACCGAGGGTGACAACTGGCCTGTGTAGGCCCCTCGCGTGCTGTGGATATTCACCAAGAGGCAGGAAGTGAGCAACACACGGCAGAAACAGGAGAAATGGCTCTGGGAAAGGGCAGCGCAGATGGCAGCAGTGAATCCGAGAATCCTAGGCCAGCACTTCAGTCTCTGGAGAGGAAGGACTATGCCGGTTTATGAAATGTAATCCAATTATTCTTTGTATTCTTTATGAAGTCACGGTCCTGCAATTAGGTATTCCACGGACGGCACCCAGACTTTCTGCCGGTTCCATGTGCCTGAAGCTGTGATATACTGACATCTCTTCCCCAATGTATGAGACAATATTTTTCACCATAACCTGCAAAAGAAAACAGAAAATCAAGTTTTGGTTCGACAGTTTAAAAGAGACTTTGTTTAAAGGCATCTGTTCGGTCTTTAAGTAATTTGTGTTCTTACATGACATCATGTTAATCAACCCAGATTTCAGCGGGGTTTTTTTTGGAGGAAGGTGGGAGAGGTGGAAACATTTTTACTGTTGTAGAAAAAGTATTATAAATTAGGGCTTATCTCATTTAATATTTCCTGGAATTTTTCTCTCCTCAGGGAAATAATTCTCAAACTTCAGCATGCATAAAACTCGGCTGGTGGGCTCATTAAGAATGCAGGTTCCTAGGCCCCCGATATGGATCTGGACAGAACCCGGGGATTTGCTAGTTTAACTGTTGGCGCAGCAGTTTCAAGGCAGGTCTGCCAAAGTACCACATAACAAACAGCTCCCTTCTAGATAGACCTATAAAAATAAGCATTTGTTCCTCTTCCCTTTTTCTCAAATCATCATGTGATAGCATTGCACCCTCTAGTGGACAATTTTATTCAGATACCTTGCTCAAAACAGGAAATCCCATCCCATAAACTTGAAACAATGGGAAATCAAGCAAAGGTTTTAAGAAAAGGGTTTGATATAACATCAAATCCACAAATATTTAGATATACATTTAATATGTAACATACATACATTTTATAGAAGAGGAAGTTTTTATCCTGATAAAGTTGACTGAATAATAGAGCTAAACTGTTTTTTACAAATATTTTAGTAACTGTGAATTTACTGGCCACAGTATTTTTAGGATATTCTTATCTGTAAGCTTGATATTATCACATAACCGTTTCCAGCATATCCATACGATAACTTAGATCTTCCAATTGCTCCCTTCTGGGCATCTTTTAGTACCCGGTGGCCCCTTGGTGCCTCTTCATGTTGGCTTCTAACACCCACAGCTCTTTGGATGCCTGTTTTAGACATTATAGCTTCCATCTCTCTGAAAAAATGCTGCTTATTGGTGCTAATACTTCAAGGGTCACAAACTCAGTTTCCTAAACCTGGTAGGGACCCTGAGTTTACCTGAGAACATGCTATGGGCTAACTGTTGATGGATGTTCTCTCATATAATTCTAACCACAGCCCTACACAAGGGACAGTGTCACTGTCCCAATTTTACCAATGAGAAATCTAGAGCTTAAGGAGTTAGGTTACACACCCTAAAATAGTCGAGATTTCCTGCTCAGGGTTTTAATAGAGGTCTGCCTGACCCAAGTCACTGTGCCCCAGGGCCTCCCTGATCCTGTGGCTTCTTGCTGTCACAATGTGCTTCTCTCCTCACCTGTGACCCCAGCCCCCTCCTTCTCCCCATATCCCCCCCCCCTTTTTTTGCAATATCTTCTATGTTCTCTTGGCTTCTGATTCTGCTGGTGTCTGCGTTTGAACAACTTCTCTTCTGGTAGTTGAAACCTCTGTCTGCATCGGCAGTGAGCCTCGGATCTTGGTAACTGCTAGCTCCCACCATAAGCAAGCATTTTGATACAATGTGTTTTTACTATTTCTTTAAATAAGTGTACCTATTTTTAAAGCTTTAAAATGGTTGGATTTCTTTTTGTTATAAGTTGAATGTCATCTGTTTTAACACCTCTACTTTTCTACTCAATTGCACTTTTCCAAGTACTTTTTATAAATACAGTAAGGTGCGCTCTTACTGTTATATCAGATGCTCTCAAAAATTGTTTTGGAAAAAGCAAACACTGAGTCTTCATCTATGGAAATCCAACTTAATTACCTTTGAGGAAAAAGAAGCATCTCTTTTACTGATCTATTCCAGGAGTTTCTTGGGTGTTGCAATCACGAACACAGCTCGATGAAGGTGCCTGGGGCACAGTTCTGGACCTTTTGGAGCAGCCGACCTTTCACGTACTGTACTAGTCAGAGAAGACAAGTTATAACCCACACACTCACATTAATGCTTTTGTTTGATCCGGGATGTTCGAGTTCCTGTTTGTTCCTTTGTGAAAACTTTCACCCAGAAGTGTTTCTTTGGGAAGAATCAACATAATATTTCAAATTAAATTTCCAGGAAAAAATTATGAAAACTTACTGGGGCATATATTCAATCCTAACAAAAAAGAGGCTATAATTGTGCAGTCTTTTAAATGAATGTACCTTGTATATGCACAGTAACTCATCCACTTGCCCTTCTTTGTACAAATAGTTAACAACAACAAAAAAAAACCCTATTTCTCTTAGTACTAAGAGATTCATTTTTCAGAAAAGTCTATTTGTACTTGGAAAATAGATGGGGATTGGGGGCTTTGGCTGACTTAATTCTGCATGAACAAATCCAACTCGCCCTTTCTCCATCCTCCCACAATGTTTTCGACAAGAAGATGAAGACAGAGCCCAATCAGATGTGTGCGCAGGTCCCCAGTTAGGATAACCATTTACTGAATTCTTCATAGGTACCTGATACTGTTCTGCACTTACACACATTAACTTTTCTGAACTTTACCCTGTAAAGTCCATCATAATATGATAAACAGAGAGGATCAGAAATTTTAAACAGTTAAAGTGTGTGGTTTTGCATTTATGCTGGACTGATGATATGACCGGGAGGAGCCCGGGAAGCTGATTGGCTGGGAACTTCTGGGTCTGATTGTCCTGGGGACGGGAATCTCTGTAATAGCAACAGTTTGGCTTGGCGCCACCTGGTGGTAGTAGTTTGCTTTAGCACTACGTAGATTTGCTGATAATTCTGGTTTTTCTAGCTATTAACAAAGTTGGAAAATATAGTGGAACTGTCAGGAAGAAAAGGAAATGGACGTAGTTAAGCAGCCCATTTCGTGTATGTTTTGATATTGTGCAAATAAACTGTCTTTAGTCTTCACTGGTACAAAGATTTAAAAAGCATTCTCATTAGGCAGTATTTTTTAATTTATATTTTAGGACAGAATATAAATATAAGTAATTTAAATTAGAAAACCTGCACCATTTTATTTAGCTAGAGCAGATGGAAGATTTCACAGAAACAATGTTTGCATTAATTTATATTCCAATGTGGATATCTTTTCAGAAAAATACAGTAGCATTTTTTCAATAACAGTTTACATTCAATATTATTCTGTATTAGTTTCAGATGTACATCAGAGTGACGTACATATTTATGACAATATTATTGACCATATTCCCTATGCTGTAATTTACATCTCTGAAACTATTCTGTAACCACCAGTAGCGTTTTCCTAAGTGAATAACAGAGTTCTCTGTTCAATTCTTTCTACTGTTGAGGGGTTTCCCCAAGGGACCAAAGGCAGAAAACAGTAAGGCAGGTCGGTACCAAAGACCCGGCAATTACAAAGCCTAAAGCAAGTTCCAAGACTGCCTGTGTAGGAGGTAGGTAAGATTTTGTAAAACTGACGTTGCCCACCTTAGCTTATGCCCCTGTTGTGAAGGTTTTAAAGCAGGGGTGTCAAACTCATTTTCGCCAGGGGCCACATGAGCCCCGCGGTTGCCTTCAAAGCGCTCAATGTAACTTTAGGACTGTATAAATGTAACTACTCCTTAACGAGGGGCGGGGAGCTCGGCACTGCCTGTAAGGTGGAAACAAGGCACAGGGTGGGCCGGATTCAGCCCTGGGGTCTTGTGTTTGACACCTGTGCTTTAAAGAGAACTTGACAGCTGGAAGACTAATGGGGCAAGTGGGGAGTTGTTAGTGTGGAGGGTTATTGAGAGCGGCTGGTGCGCTGTGCTGCGTGGCCTTCCCAGCTGCTCAGCTTTAGCATTTCCACCAGCTTCACTGAGACCACTTGGAGAAACATGTGTTACCTTAAAATAGAGAGACTGGAGGGCGAGTATTTGACTCAGAAATAACCTAAATGGAAAGGCTGCAGCCATGGCACCCTGCGGGTGGCAAGACCAACGTGACCACGGTGTCGCTGCGTCAGCAGACAGCTGCGCTTCACCCACTGCAGGGCAGAGCCACGGGAGCTCCATTTCAAAGTGCGGCGCGAAAATTAGCATCGCTAAAAGGTGCCAGGTGATGTGGAAGGTATTGCTGCTCTGCACCCAACGAGGCGCTCCTCTCTAACAGCCCCTGTAGAGGGGCCACGACAGTAAATATTAGCACATTATTTTATAAAACTCGGCAGGGGACAGCAAATGCTTATGTGCACATTATCACTTTGCTATCACAAAATCTTTTGTTAACTGGTATCGAATATCAGCATTCCAAATACTAAACTAAGGCCCCTTCATGACAGTTCTGATAAAATATTTGTCGATCCGTTCCTTATGTGGAGGCTTGTAAAACTTGTTCACATTTTGTACGTAAACCTGAAAATGCAAGGGTATAAATGAACATTATATTAAAATACATTGATTTCTGGTGATGCTTCGTGCTGACGATTGTATACAGTAATATGATAATGCGGCAGAGGGCGCTGTGGTATAACATTTACGTGTGTTCCGTCCAGTGAATACCTGAAGAGTCCCTGTAAGGATTTTATAAAGGAAAGGAATGTTGGATGGTCCCTTCACGCTTCATTTCTCTTTAAAATACTGCTTAGATTAAGAAGTGACAACTTTAGAATTTCTATTGTCTGGAACCAGGAGTCTTTACATGATGTGATCAATCCTTGTCAGCACCCCTGATATTTTCTATTTGAGGCTCATTAATTTGGAAGAATGTGTTTCAGCCACTGCATCAAAATACTCCTAAAATTTAAGAGACCTAATTTTAATGTTTTTTTTTCTAAAGCCAGTTTTACAATTGAGGGTTGAGTTGATATGAATATTTTGTTACTGAAGGTATTCTCACCCACTTGAGACATTTAGAAAATTGGAACACATGAAACTGCTGTTTTTGTACCATTCCACACTTTTTATTTGGCCATATTGAATACTGATGTAGTTCAAGAAATAGTTATTAAATCACCAAATGTTATAACCAAATGATAATATTCTATTCTATAATTATACAGATTAGTCGAATTGACATTACAATAAACCAATAACAAAACAAAATTAAAAAAATCAGACTTTCACAGATATGTGAAGTTTTGATAAAAGCTGAGATATACAAACTAAAATCTTCTCAATTTAGTATCAGTTCATTAAAAGCACACTCTAGATTGAAGCGTACAGTCTCCCCTGGCCACGTCACTAAGAGCTCTCCACTATTTACTTGAAATACTATGTAAAATATGGTTTGATGAAAAAGAAAGTACAAGCTGAAATATGAATTTTTAATTGGCTCTAACAAATCTTTATAAAGAAAACTGTGTGATAATTGGCCAGTAAAAGGAGAGAAACAGTCTTTGTCAATAAAACATTCATTTCTCTAAAATGTTTCAGGAGCTTTCTGAAGCATCATAATCAGACCTGATGTATTGTGTTCTCTTCCAAACGAATACACAGAATCTTAATCACCAAACTGGAAGGGAGGTTGGGAGGACTCAGTATCTGAGTCACTGACCAAGGCTTGCATTTGGCAGCAAGTGGCAGAGGCCTGAGAAATGTGGCTTCATCAGACAGGGCATTACTTTCCTTGCATATAAGTGGCATCCGAAGCTGCTGCTGCTGATAGCGCTCAGGTCTCTCCAATTTTCAAGACTTTCTGGAGGTGGCAAGATGACTGTTGGGACTCTTACCTGTCAATTGTAAGTTCCAGGTAGCAAAGAAAAGAAAATGGAGGAAAGGAGGAAGGGACAATTCCTGGGTCAGGATGGCAAAATCTCGAGATTCAAGTAGATAGCCACTCATACCTCATTGTTGGAAGACAGCCAATGTCCTCCTCTGCCAAGGAAGGCTGGGAAGCAGCTTTTCGCCAGGCTCAATGCCAACCCTCATAGAATTACCAGTCTGTTAATGAAGGAAGAAAGGAATGATAACCTCTTCTAAAGCTCTCTCCCGCAGCCTCGGCCACAATTTGCATCTTACAATGAAGCAAGTGGTCCCAGAGAAATTAAAGGACTCTGCCAACGTCAGAGAGCCAGGACTTTATGGAACATGATTTATACCCTCTTGTTTTTGATTGAGTTGTTCATGGAAATTTATATGGGAGTGGGGTGGGCTCTTCAAAGTTCTAAAGATTTTGCTTTAACCAGAGCATAGTAAGTAAAGAATGCAAGGAATTACAGGTTCTTGAAATCACATTGCCTGGACAATAAAACAAGTGTTTCCTGGAGGGAGAGTTGTGAAGCCACGTTGGCATTCTCTCTCAGATATTATCCAGCCATTTAAATACTTTGTTAGATTTATACACTGAGAAATGCAACACTATATCAGACTATGCATTCATCCAAGAAGAAATTACGTATTACTGCTTATAACCTGGTATCACAAAGAAGTGATATGCCGAAACCTGAAGGGAAATGTTTTCTAAAAATTGTACAATGTTACACTTATCCCACTTATGTTACAGACAAGGAAACTGCAAGCTAGCAAACAGGAATGATGGTTTACCAGTGATTCATTTGGAGAATAGGAAAACATCATTTTCATTTTAATATTTATTTACGTTGTCTTTAATGCCACAGGTTATGATTTCAAGGCTTTCTAAACATGAAGAGTTATTTCAATATTATAGTATCCTCTGGCATGCATATATTTAATATTTTCCCTCCACTTCTGATCGATGTGTGGGGTATAAATAGGGGGGCAAAATTTCTGAGTTGGAAATGCAGTTCCCTGTGATTTTTTTTTTATTGCAGTGGGAGAAGCTACAGATGACCACGAGTGAAAGGAGGAAAATATTCTGCTCTGTCACATTCCACGTCATTGCCATCACCTGTGTGGTTTGGTCTCTGTATGTACTGATAGATCGGACTGCGGAGGAAATCAAGCAAGGCAACGATAATGGTAAGAGCATGCATGTCTCTCCTTGTTTCCTCTCTTGGATTCTTTGACGATACCCAGAGCTGGGTAGGAAAACCATTTCCCCAGTTCACCTTCATGAATGAAACACTCACAAAAAGCAATACTGCAAATCAAGTCTTCTCCGTTATGCTACTAATTAATACTCTGACTATACAGCATTCCATATGTGGAGTCCTGAGCTGGGATCTGAGGTTAATGATCAAGGCCATGGAGACCTCAGTAGGGAGAAATACTCACGTGTCATCCACCACTCCCGACTTTTCCGGAGCAGAATAAGGATCGGGTTCTTCCTGGTGTGCAGAGGCAAACAGTTGTAAAAATGGAAGGCTTTTATTTAATTCACCCTAGTCATTGCTTCTTTTAAAACATGAATAAGATGATTAGTAGAGAATGTTCTGGCTTGTTAATTAATACTCTATAATGTGATAGAGTGGGTTAACACTATGGTTTGGAACTGTAGACATACCAGGTTTGATTGTGAAGTCTGAAAAGGAGGATGTTTAAAAATCATGAAGGCATATTCTAACATTTAAAATGGATAGGTCGTTTAAAATAGATTATTTCACTTCTAAAGGTAGGCAGCTCTCTTTCTCGCCAGGCTCTATAGCTTTGGCATATTCCGCAATCACAGCTCGTTAAATAGTGAGAACTGTTCCCCTAGCCCCCGCCGTCCACCCGGTGGGCAGGGTTGGTGTGGGAGGGGAGGAGGAAATGATACTAAACCCTGGTGAATGTGATAGGAGAAACTGTTCAGGTAATAACACAGAATGTTTACAGTATTATGAAGATGTTTATGCACCTTCCTCAAAAACAGAGAAAAATGAAAGAAAGATGAAAAGTGAGGAAAAGAAAAGGAAAAAAATTAAAAGGGAAAGCTTTGTTACTTCTGTGTTTCCTGTGATTCATAAAAACAGGAGAGGGTGTTGCATTCTCTCACTTGCCCTTGTGGCGGCAGCAGTGCGCAGCCTCCTCTGCTCTCCCGGGCGTTCCAAAGCCGAAGGCGCGGAGCCTGTAATTGGGGCAGTGAGGACTTGCCAGAGGCACTGGGAGGTGGTTTAAGCAGTTGCAGTGCGGAAGGAGGTCTCGGGGTTGGAGTGGTGATGGAGTTACAGGTCTCGCTGTTAAAAGACTGTCTTCTGAAAAAAAATGAAAGCACTGTAGCTAGAAACACGGACAGGTAGGGTGAGGTGGTGTTTGTTTTTTTGTTTAACCTTAACTCATTTTTTATACAATTTATATCAAACTATATTGTTTGCAACTACCTTATGCATTGTTCTTGAGATGCTGTATTAAATAATTTCCAAGAGGGTAGGAATTTTTTTTAAAAAATCCATGTCCCCTATATTTACAGGTACTGGCCCAGGCCAAGTCACAGAAAATGTGCCAGAAACACTGCGTTGCGCATGTATGGAAAAACAGAGGCATTCCACCCCTATGCCCACCTTCCTATACCCAACGTGCAGCCTCACGACTCAAGTGCTTTCCTAGCAATCCAGGGCAGGCATGGCAGCCAGAGACTTAGTATGTGCAGACGTCTAACTCGGAGTTCAGTATTTGAGAGTACTTGTAAACTTGCCCCAGGGGAGCCTGGCCCTCTCCCTCGGTCACCCTAACTTGGTGCAGCTGCCCTAGTCTGCAGCGCTCCTTCTATCTTCCCTCTGACACATGAAAGGGAAAAACTCTCCCAAACAAAAGAAGCAATCTCATATCATTTCATTCACAGACAGGTCAGAACCCCCCTCTTACATTCATTTACCCCAATGTCACTTCTGAGACATGGGAGGGGAGTGGATGGTGAACTTGACAGTCTCAATCCAGAGCCCAAGGAACCCATGCCCCCCTCTTTCCTCCCATTTATCTGACTCTGCCTGCTCACTCTCTGGTCCTATGGACGTCCTTATGTCTCCAGTTGTCGTTTCTCTGTTGATGATAATCCTCCAAATTTATCCCCAGCTCATGCTGAACTCCAGTCATGCATCTACCTGCCTCTTGAATGCCTGTCTCTGCTTACAGGTCTCCCAGGCACCAAGCTCAGTGTGTCCAGACCCGTTACCTCCTGCCACCTCCCGCTCTGATGCCTGTGGGAAAGGCTTTGCTAATACCCAGGAACCAAACCCAATCCGGTTTTCATTCCTCATCTCTTCCCTCTCCCACACTTCCACCTTCAGTCGGTCACCAAGTCCTGTGTATTCTGCCCCATCTGCCTCTGGAATCTGCCCATTTCTTTCCTTCCCCACAGCCGCCATCCATGTGCAGACTATCATATCTTTTACTTGAAAACTGCAATAGCTTCTTAACTAGATACTCTCTAGTTTTTTCCCCACTTTCAACCCCTGCTCAATAATGTGCTCCCAGCAAGCTTACAAAATACATACTGAATCACATCCTATCCCTAATTAGCCATTATTAAAATTCTCGTATGCCCCAAACTCTTTAATGGGACTCTCTGCCCCACCATGAACTAGCTGTAGACAATTATGCCGAACATCTGTCAGCTCCCCAAATCTACTTCAAGACCCTTTTGCTCAGCTTTGGTCTCTGCATGAAACGCCTCCTCCCAGCTTCTCCTGTCTGCCACCACACACTCAAATACACCGCTCACCTCACACTAACCTCCCCGCCCCCACCCCCGCCACTGCCTTTGCAGTTCACTCCCTCAGGGACACCCAGTTCAGCTGCCCACACTAGAGTCATTGTTACTAGCACAGTGATTCTCAAAGTGTGTTTCCTGGACCAAGAGCAACAGCATCTCCTGAGCACTCGGAGAAATGCAGATTTTGGCCTCTCTCCTCCCCAGATCAGAATCAGAAATTCTGAGGGTGGAGCCCAGCTATTTGTGCTTAAGAAGCTAAGCAATTGTGATGCCCTCCATGTGTGGAGAACGAGGTGTTCCTATAGCAACGTGCACCTAACCCTTCTCTCCCGCCCCTTACCCCACCTGGATTGCCTGATTTGAATTACCTGGGAAGTTTCTGGGCCACTACAGAGACTCAGTTCTACCCCCAGAGGTTTAGATTTTATTATCCTTGAGTGATTCTCTTGTGCATCCAGCCTGAGAAGCTCTGCCCCATCAGGACACAACATTGTAAAGGCTCATTTAACTGTCTGCCCCTCACCCACAGCCTCTGAGCTCACAGCCACCTGCTGGTGGAGGGGCCCGTCTTGCTCTCCAGCCGTCTTGCTCTCCAGCCGTGCACCTCTGGTGGTGAGTGCACCGTCTGGGTCCCTGTGACCCAGTCAATCACACAGAAGCAATGTTTAAGTGTGAATGCCTCATACCCAAGCTTTCCCATCATTAATCTTTCTTTCACATATTTTCTTTATTTTTTTTCTTTCTCAGTTCTGGGTAGATGTAGAATTTCAGAAAACAGTCTCTTCATGTACTGTCAGTTGGGTCTCTTAGATTTTCCAATAGAGAAGCTTGAATAATAATCAAAGGTCAGTTTCCATAAATAGATACAGATGACCAGAGCCAGTTTTCTGCCATAGACTTTTAAAAAATTATTTTCAGTTTCTTAAAAGCAAGTGAACATTAGAGAACTTTTTTCTTTGATGTTCAGAGCTTTTGAATTAAAAAGCAAGATATTTATGAAGAAGCAGTGCCCATGGCTATTTCTACAGAGCCACTTGCCAGGGGGACTAGTCCTAACTCAGCCAATTTCAAATTGAAACCACGGTGATTTTTGTAAATGGCATCATGTGTGCTTATGTTTAAATTGTATTTAAAACCTGTATTCCCAGCGCATGCGCAGGTGGCCACCTGTGTAAGTTGTGACTATTTTCATCTTCCTCTGGCACTGGGACTGCAAATACTGACCCTGGAACTACTTGCAAAGCTTTGGGGGAAAAAAAACTGCACCAAGTCAACATATTGGATGGATTTTCAATCCACCTTGAAAACCTTCAAAAGTATTTGCATAGGAACAAGTTGTCCTTCTTCCACCAGAACTGAGGTTGACTATAAACCAGCATTTTTTTCTGAACTGCTATAACAATCCTAGACAAAAAAAAAAAAAAAAAAAAATCCCTCCATGTTTTCAAATGGTTGTTCTTTCAGAGGAAATGTGCATGATGCCCCAGACAGCTCTCTCACTCCACTCTTTTCCTTGTCACCTGTGAAAGGTGGGGGGAAAGAAAGAAAGAGAAAGAAACATGGTACTCAAAACTTTAACATCCTGCATTACCCATGTGTCAGCTCTAATTTGGGAGAACAATTGCCCTTTGTGTCTTGCCTTTGCGTATTCTAGAAGAATGCTCCAGTATACTACTTGTGTCTTGAAAACAAAACACAAAAACACAGACCAAGAAAAAAAAATAACAGTTTTATACTATGAAAAAAACTGTAGGTACAGATTTTAATGTTGCCCCAGAATTATTTAAATGTGTGCACCATAAGAGACCAGCATAACCAATTGATTTTTTGCCCCCCATGACTGACGCTTTTGCACGCCTCTATGTGTCTCCAGGGTAGGGACCATGAGTCATTATCCAGAGAGCACTTGGCATTAGCCGAGGCTCCAAAATTCTGGCTGGTGTGGCTGAGTCCAGCAGATAAGAACTATGGCTCTAACCATCTGTTTAGAGTATGTGTTAAAAATCACTTCCCAGCAATCCATACAATATTTTCCTTTTCAGCATTATTGTTTAAAGTATTCCTTTAAAAAATTGATGACATGGGCTGTTATTGTTCACAATCCAAATATTGTATGATCAACACTGAATTGGGCTGGTTGTCAGAGGCTGAGGCTCTAGTTCGGCCTTGGTCACTGACTGGCTAGTTGTTGTGAACAAAATAATTATCACTCTGAAGCTCAATGTCCTCATTTGTCAAAACTAAGCTGGACTGAATACTCTCCAAAATTTCTTTTTATGATTCATCTTTCAAAGATACCATGAACTTGACCTTGCATCAGATAAATTAAAACATTTTGTTTATACAAGTGCACATATAGCATACCTATTTACTCACAGTGAATATTACCATTAAAACAAGAAAAAGGTTATAAATATGAGAAACTTTCTGCTTTCTTCCTCCCTTTCTTTCTTTTAAATAATATACCAACTGGAAAGACGCAACCAGGATAAAAGCAAAGGAGAAAAGCACCCCTCAATTATTCCACTCCTACACACCATTATATAAACACATTTTATAACTCTCCATAACCTAAGCACCCACCCAAAAAGATCCCAACTTAACATTTACTTTTTCTAAATATACATTGTCCATACCCAGTCACATGGCCTTCTACATAACATATGCAGAAGATGCAGAGAATTTGAATTCACAAGCTGGAAGAGACCTTAGAGATCACAGTTTTAAAGATGAGGAAATCAGTAATTTGCTTTATCTGCAGCTATATTATAAACACCCACATTAGAATTTGTGGCTCACCAGGCTAAACTTAAAAGAATAAACAGAAAAGCAAGACGTTACAGGTGACTTAGCACCATGCTTACCTCCAGTGGAGAGGGGTGGGGACCCTATTCTATTCCTAATGAAATATATTTTCAGAGAAATAATATTGCTGGAAAGTAGGTGAGTCTGAAAGGGGCCAGTGGGTAGATCCCAGCTTACAAGCCATTGTCATTGTGGTCTGAAAGTTTGGCATAAGGGTTTCCAAACAAACGCTTCACACAGAGCAGCCGCTGCGGCATTTCAGGACCTTTTATTATAGTTCACTTCCAGTGAGAGTCCTGAACTTTTCCCATGAATGGAATTAGAATCGCAAGGGATGCCCAGGGGCCCAGGGCCAGGAGGTGGAGTGCTGACAGATGCCAGTGGTGGGCTGGCTGCTCACCGGACTTCGTCCTCACCAAGATCGCTGGTTCTCATTGCCTAGTGTCCAGGAAGCACAGCAAGAGGTTGAAGCCCAATGAAGTTAAAAGGATCTTAGTTTAGGCACCGGTGAAAGCTTTACTCTTAATTTCCAACCCAATCAGGCAAAGATATGAAATATTTACCGTATTTTGCTGTGTATAATGCACATGTTTGCCCAAATTTTTGAGGGAAAAATAAAGATGCACATTATACATGGGTAGTATTAACTCTATAGCTATATAAATGTTTTTCATTCTTTTATTTATGCTTATATGTTAAAAGTGTAACTCTAGAAAGCAATAATGATATCTGCATGCAAAATAATACCCTGGAATACAATAATTGGTTTTGTTTCTAAATATAAAAATATAAATAAATAATTGAATAAAAAATTAAAATGAAAGATTTTTTCCTGGAAGTTTGGACCAAAAGCATGCTTGCATATGATACATGGGAGCACATTATACAAGGCAAAAATACAGTAAATCACTCAGATAGCAACAACAATAACAATTTACATTCTTATAGCATTATGTGTTAAGAACTATTAATTCGCTTAATCCACACTAAAAACCCTACAAGGTAAATACTAGATTAGCTCCATTTTTAAGGGATGTATCAGTTATCTTTTGCTGCATAATAAACATATTAATTTTTACATTGATAATATGTTTAGATATTATTTGGGCTATAATGGAGAAAAAAGTGGTGGCCTCAGTAACAAAATATAAAATTTGACTAAATTCTGACTAAAATGACTGTAACCCTGAATCTTGTGCATGATCTGTACCCAGGAACTCGCTTTCTCTGGTGAGATGGGGTAGCTTCTTTCTTTCTGATTTTTGCTTAAAGAGAATGGTGGGGGGGCAATTATAAAGATGATCTCACACTCAACTTATTACTTTACCTTGATAAAAGGACTTTAAATTCTGATTCCTTCACCCAATATGTTCACTATCCTTCCTTAAAGATTTAACTACAAGAAATGTCAAAATAAGTGTAAAATCTGTCGTATCTGATAATCATAGTAGGTACTTGATATTAGGTGGAGAAATATGAGATATCATTATAGTGATAGGTAAGAGACTAGACTTTCTTCATATATAATGTTAACAAAACCTTTAGAACCTTTAGGAAGCAATTAAGCAATTCAGGTTATAATTCTTAGACACAAAATTTTACAATCGGGGGTGTCTAATCTGCAGCCCGCGGGCTGCATGCGGCCCAGGATGGCTGTGAATGCAGCCCAACACAAAGTCATAAATTTACTTAAAACATTATGAGATTGTTTTGTGATTATGTGTCACAATGTATTTAATGCGTGACCCAAGACAACTCTTCTTCTTCCAGTGCTGTGCAGAGACGCCAAAAGTTTAGACACCCCTGTTTCATTTATATAGCAATATATTCCTTACCTGCAAAACTCAGCAGTCAGGTATGGTCTTTTGAAGGAGTCATAGAGCAAAAAATCACCAGATCTATAGATAACAATGTGGTGATAACATTCTCCTCTTTTTGTACTTCAAAGGCGTCCTTGAATGGCCATTTTGGACGAAACTGGTTGTGGTGGCCATCGGCTTCACAGGAGGTCTTGTCTTCATGTACGTTCAGTGTAAAGCCTACGTCCAACTGTGGCGCAGGCTGAAGGCCTACAACCGAGTGATCTTTGTGCAGAATTGCCCAGACACTGCCAAAAAACAGGAGAAGAGCTGCTCGTGCGCCGTGAGCACGGACCTCAAGGACGCTGTGGTCGTGCCTGTGTTACAGACGGGTCCGAGCTCGCTGCCCTCTGCAGAAGGCAGCCCCCCCGAAGTCATCCCCGTGTGACGGAGCCCGTTGAGGGGGCGAGTCCCTTTGCGGAAGAGTGTCGTTGCAGCCCTCAGCCACTACAAGTGACAGCAATGATCCTGAATTACTCGGTCTCCTTACTTCTCCTCCCTCTTCTCCTCCTGACTCAGTTTTCCTAACTTCGCTCAAAAAGGAGGAAGAGACACCAGACGACCAGGATCCCGTGCAGCAGAGTCTCAAGTGTGATACGTGAGTGTGAAAAGTTGAAGAGAAGTTTCTAAAACAATTAAAAACCACCAGAGCAAGGCACACTGTTTGGCAGTGTCCGTGGTCTGCCTGCAGGGGCACAGGAGCCTTCGGAGCAGCAGGGGGGAAGGCTGCGCGTACGGACTTGAATTGCAATGTGTATGCCTTCTGAGGCCTCTTCATGTTAACTGTCTCATCTGGAAGTAACAAACGTGGTCAGCTTTAAGCCTGAAAGTCCATATTATCCCCGAGACCCCTCAGAAGCTCAGCTGGGGGATGCGGCGTGTGATAGTCGCACTCTGAAAGATGATAGATTTTGATGACGACAGTGCGGTCCAGTTGTTTCGAGAGATGCATGATTTTTAAAAAGATGCAGTACACATTTGAAGATCCTAATACTTGGAATTATACTTAAATCATGAACGAAAGGTTTTCAGAGATTTCTGGGGGCTTAATTGGCTCTGTTCATTAATAGAAGTTAAAATCAGCTCTCAGGTTCCATATTTTATCTGGACCCCTCTGAAACAGTGTTAGCTCTCAGAACTATGTCATAAGCTACAAACGCAGGCCAAATATGCAAATTTTAAATTTCCTAATAGCTCCTTTAGAAAATTAAAAAGGGAAAATTAATTTTAAGAATGTATTTTATTTAACACTATATGTTCAAGTCATTTCAACATGTCACCAATATTAAAAATTTTTGAGGTAGTTTACACCTTTTCTTATGAACCACATTGTCACAGTTTGATATGCATTTGATCCTTACAGCATATCTCAATTTGAATTAAGCCTATTGGCTGGCACAGCCCTATGTTGAAGAGAGCCTTTGATTCATTAAACGGTTGAATATTTCAAAACAGCAGCTTAATTCATTCTTTTACTCAAAGTCTCACAAATTTTATAATTTTACAAAGCACTCAATTAATCAAATTCAACAGCCTGGTTGAAGTTAGGTGAAGTTGTTAAAGAGTGAACAAAAGTACAGAAAGGTAAAGCAAACCGCCTGCGGCAATGTTCCAAAAGTAACTTGTTTGCCACCAAGAAACGCTTAGGAGAGGGAACATAAAGGTTGCCTATTTTGTTATTGTCAAATGTGTAAAGCTTTTTAAAAAAAAAAAAATCCACATAAGGTGTCCACTTGACAGATGAGCGTTTAGCATTGAAACTCTATTTGTAAAAGTTGACAGTATTTCCCCTGCTCAGCTGGGAAGCAAAAACATTCAACGGATTCTGTGATAAGTAATAAATTGAGTTGTTTAGGTTTGCTGGTTCAGTTGATTATGGTGTTCTTTGCATATTCATGTAAAACTGAAGCGTGAATGATACTGCAGTGAGCTAGATTAATGATTGTAGATATAGTGGCCTGTCAAAGAGATGTTTTACATTCTAAAAAGGTGACTTATTTTTGTTAGCTGTCATATTTATTATTGTGAGAAGGCAGCCTTGACGGCCACGAGAACCAAAGCCTGGGCGTGGCCGTGCGCACGTGGGCACCGCAGCCACGCACTTTGTGACTGGCCCTGGACTTGTCCTTCGCAGACACGGTAGGCGAGGGGGGCAGATAACCTTGTAGGAGAAAGATGATGTGAACACCAGTGCCGGCCCTGAGTCCAATTAGTCCTGATTCCCGGAAATGAGGCAAAGGGAAACAGTGTCCACTCTGCGTGTGCGGCATGTGTGTGGACTCGTGTCTATTCAGGAGAAAAATGTTTTCGGTCCGGGAACAAAAGATTTATGACTCATCTTTCTGAAAACTTCTTGTAGAGATGTGAAATAAAGGCACAGGGATAACGAAGTTAAAGTAGATAAACTGGACCAAAATTTCTGTACAAATAAGGACATAAGGGGTGTAATAAAAATTATGAAACTTAAACAAACTAAACTCTGGGGCCCATCATCCGAGGCATTAACCTTGATTTAGTGTAACTGTTGATTTTTCTAAGCTTTTTACTAATCCATTTTTCCTGTGGTTTAGCAATGGCAATACACTATTTACAAATATTCCAGGGGGAAAATCTAGTCACCAGCCAACAAAGAAATAATTTCTCTTGTTTGCGCTGGAAGGAAAAGGATTATCACCACCAAAAATACAATTTAAATACTGGGCAAACCTAGGCAAGATAGGTGAGTGCATAGCTGATTTCACAGCGGGAAGAGAATTGGCTCAAATAAGGCTGCGTGTATGAAGGGCTACCCTTAACACTAAGAAAACATTTCTAAAATGAAAAGTCAAGATAAACATTATTATATGAATGTTAAAAGATGACAGGGTGTTTAAAAACCACACCTAAATTCTCAAAATTAACTTGTACAGGTTTTGACTTTTTTTTTTTAATGAGAAAATAATACAGCTGTCCAGCAGGTCAAAATCTACTGTATTTTTTATGCTATAAGACGCACTTTTTTTACTACATTTTTTGCTTCAAAATTTTTTCTCCTTTTTTCCTCCTCTAAAACCTAGGTACGTCTTATGGTGCGGACCCCAGAAAAATACAGTACATTTTATTCTCTATTCTTCTGACCTTTTTAAACCATGAACTCCTGAATGTAAATCTTTTAAAAAGTTTTTCTGCAATGGCTGTTTATGGTTCCATCTAAATAATTATGTGCACTTAAAACGTAATGTTGATTATTTTCTTCTTATGTTCTGTGTGGCAATGGTACATTAGTCCTTTCTGTGGAAAGATTTGACTTTTGTGGACTGGATGTGCCCTTCAAAAAGAAAATCTGCTCTCCAGAATGATGATTTTTTTCAAGCATGTTTCCCTGCTCATAAAAAAATAAAAATAAAATGGAATGGAGACAAAGGACTGAACTTGAAGAATGGGCTTACAGTTCTGTTAAAAACTTGGGCTTTTTATAATGATGAATCTATTGTATTATCAATACTATACATCACAAACATTTATACTGTTAATTTTTTTTTTAAGAACTGTCACTTTTATTGTCTAGGATCAAAGTTTAAATTGCAAAGGACTGAAATTAAAGTATCTTTTTTTATAAGTGAAGCCAAAAGGCCATGAAGCTTAAGTACAAACACAAACAAAACCAAAATGAAAAAAATCAAAACAAAATGTGATCCCATCAGCCTGAGATATGGCAATGGAGATAACTGAGTGAAGATTGGTGTATACTGAGAGTCCTTCAAAATGCCCCCAGATTAAATCTCACTCTGAGCCGCTGTTACATGTGGTTGCGGTTCCAGAGAGATGGCCTCATTGTTAATTTGTTTTGCAAAAGGTCCTTGGGTGCCCCTCAAACAGCTACTCTTGGGTTGGAAAATTAGCTCATTAGAGAGCAATGACATTATTATACTTGTCTTGGGGTTGAGATGGGGAAGATTATTCCATCGGCCTGACATAGTTTACCTGTCCTTGCTTTGCCAATGGATACTTTGGGACAAAGTAGAGCTCTTAAAACTTATGATTATCATTATTGTAGTTGTTATATAATAATTGTGTAGGACTTACACTTTAATTAAGAGAGATGAAAACCTTTTTTCTTAAGTCAGCCCAAAGGTGCTATTTTACAAATCGACGCAGTCGAAAGGGTGTCCTGTTATTTTTTGGGCTGCGGTGTTTCCTCACATCTGAAGAGAGCCCATTTTGACATTGGATCTTGCATTAAAACAAACAAGAAAAAAATTGTTTTAGCTGTGTGCAATTTTTGAGATTGATCATTTGTACTTTTTTGGTTTTACCTGATTCTCTTGCATTAATAATTTACTGTTTTGTGAATAATGTGTACTAAGGCAAATTAAGGAAAATAAAATAATTATCTGTGACCAACTTTGTATATTAAACAAGTGACTCATACCTTCGTTGTGTTTTCTATAGTTTTTCATGAACTTACCAGGATTTCTGCTGATTTGTATCTGCAGCATTCATACAGGCTTGGTTCTTCAGGTTTCACAGAAGTCTGGGTTTTTAAGCAGGGTGTGAACCTACTTAAAATTACTTTAAGGCCAACACACACTGACTAACCCCTGACATTGTAGGAAGGAATCAACAGATGCATTAACAAGAGAAAACCGACAGAAACAATCTATGCAGACTTCCCAGCTCCATTTACAATAACTTTAACAACGTAACATAGAGAAAGGATTTTCTCACGAACAGGGCTTGGCTACACAAAGGAACATAACAGCATTTTTCTACTCAGATATAATGAAAGAGTGGGTGCAGATAATTTCACAGATAAATGCTGAGAGAAATTTTGAAATCTATTTGTAATCTAAGAGATTCGGTGATGAGGGAGGAAAGCATCCCTCCCCAAAGCCCCAACTCGTAGGCTGGAATGAGGGGCAGAGACTGCCCGGCCCCAGGGGACTCTGGGTGTTCAACGAGGCTGCAGAGTGTACGAGCTCATTCTCTGGCCAAACTGGATATCCGAAGTCAGTCTTCTCCCATCTCCCAAATTACAACCAGCACCCCTCCATCACAAACCATTGTTATTGTGTGCTTAGCTAATACTCCTAAAACAGAGAGCAGGACAGAGATAACCCAGGCAACAAGGGTGTGGGCAGAGAGTTCAACTCAGGGAACTGTCAACGCCAGCAGAGAAAACAGCAAGTGCCCAAGTCCTGGCTGGGAAACGTCAGGCAAGACTCAGCCAGTAAAGGAACATGAGCCCTTGGTAGGGTTGCAGCTCACTACTCAGAGACAGGAAAAGAAAGATGAACAAAGGTGCCCGTTCTCCCCGAGTCTTTCTCTAAAGACACAAAAAGCAAAAGGACCAGCTGACAGGTTAAGAGAAGCCAAGGGCTACAGCACCACTGCTGAGATGCACGTAGAATCACCGTTGCTGATTCCACCTGCAGCTCAGCAGTTTATAGCCTGCAGCTGCACCCTAATGGGATGGCGAGGCGGGAAAGCGCATCTTCATCAGAACCCAGGAGGCAACGGCAAGCTGTGCCACAGGGCCTCCCTGGAAGATAGGGAGGCAGATGGGAAGCGGCCTGTGGCAGGTTCTCCCAAGTGTCCCCGATTGTGTTCCAGGAAGATCACAGAGCATTCTCCTAAAGCTCAGGGCAGCTGTGACCAAACCTGGCCCAAGGGAAACCACGTGGATACGCCATGGCCATCAGGGCACCAGGAGGGCTGTCCCACTGCAGGAGACAGCGTGGATATTTCAGGTATGGACAGAAGGCTGGGGTATCTGGAGCACAGTAAGCCACGGCTGGTGGAAACAAGCTGCGGTGGACGAGATAGGAATCGAGTGATTCCAGGTCTCGCTGGTTGTGGCAGGGAACCTGAATTTCATTCAGATTGTGATGAATGGCATGGTAGGCTCATCACGTGTAACAAATTACCACTCTGGTGGGGACAATGGGAGAGGCTACACACGTGAGGTCACGGGGCATGTGGGCGGTCTCCTGCACCTTTCTCTCATAAGCGGACCAAGAACAGTGGTAGGAAAGCCAGTTAGGAGGCTACTGGTCATGATGCAGCCACAGACATGGTGACTTAGGTAGGGGTTCGAGTGGGGATGGTCTGGCATGAACGGATCTGACTTCCTCTTCAGGAATAGAACCAGAAATAGCCGCTAATTAAACTAGACTGGGGGAGGGTATGGTGGGGGCAGAAACGGAAGAATCAAGGATGACTCACAGCACAGGTGGCAGACGCAAGACCTGCAGGCTGAACCTGGCCCTCCACCTTGTTTTATGCAGCCGGGCACCTGGTTTCTACCTGGCAGCAGCACCGAGCTCCTTGCCCCTAGAGTTAAGTAGTTACATTTATACAGTCCTAAAATTACATTCGGCCCTTTGAAGGCAACCCTGAGGCTGATGTGGCCCCTGGTGAAAATGCGTTTGACACCCCTGACTTACAAGCATTTTTCTGGCTTGAAAAATCAGATGAAAGTCTTGGGGGAAATGAAGGCTCCAGAGAAGACAGCAGGGAGTGGGATCCAGAACACAGGGGGGAGTGCTGGCCTTTGAAAGGGGAAAGCCACGGTACCCATTAAATCGAAAGAAAGTTTCTATTTCCTCAATTATATATAAGAAAATTAACAGCTGACCATTGAGGAAGGTAGTCTTAAAGTCAAACTAGAAAGTATAAAAATACAGTAAAAAAATTCTCAAATGTAGAAAATGAGCTTCTTAGGGAAACCTAGTAAAATTGCTAAGCAGTATTGAAAATCCACTTGAGATTTATAAACATGAGTCAGAAAAATGGTCTGATATTCTCCAGCAAGTTTGAGCTGCTTAGGAACAGGTGTGACGGAGACATAACTGAGCCTCAGTTTGGGTTTTAAAGAGGAACACTGTGCAATCAGGGGCAGAGTGTACCAAGGAAGCAACTAGGAACTCTGAGTAAGAATCTGAAGACGGGAAATACCTGATGAGTAATGAGACAGAAGTTGAAGTGTAGAACGTCAGCAATGGAGAGGAGGGGAGAAAGTGAATAATGGAAAAGGAAATACTCATAGTCAAGTTCATAAAAATTTCAGGTGCTGACAAGGATCTGGGTGGATGTGAGCACTGAGAAGGCTCTGATGGGAAAAAGAAAATGACCGAGAAACTTCAAGGTCACAGTGTGAGATTTGTTAGAATTGGTAATGGAATCACTAAAATTACAGAAATAAGAGAAACAGAAGAAAACGGAGCCAAAAGCTAGTCTTCAAGCCATGAGCAGAAGGTTCTTCTGGGAGGTACAACAGTAAGGAAAGGGAGACAACAGAACTTCAAAGAACTAAGGAAGGAATTACTGGCAAGTAACAGTAGAGCAAAGAGGACACCCATCCAGCCCCCTGTCCCTGAAGCACAAGGGATAGGAGTACGAAAAAGCTTCTACTTGAGGCTGAAGAGTCCTAAAAAGACATGCCTACGTTGTCTTTTTATAGGCAAGGAAGTGAGTAGGATATTAGGAAAAGAGGCCACAGATGTCAGTTGCTCTGAGCTTTGAAATGTATCATTGGCCTATGTCTGTGGGAGCTCAGCTCGCTGATTTAGACTAAGGTTGACAAACTATAGCAAGCAGAGGCCAAACCAAGCCTGCAGCCTGTTCATGAGTGCCGCTGAACTAAGAACGGTTTTTACATTTTTAAAGGGCGGTAAAACAGACACACAAACAAGATTATGCAACAGAAAGTGTGATTGGCCTGAAACACCTAAAATATTTACTGCCTGGCTCTTAAAAACAACAAAAAAACGTTTACCAAGCCCTGGCTTACACGGAAGTGCCACCAAAGTGAGTCGCTGACTCTTCCATGGCCGTGCCCTGCAGAAGCTAGGCCACTGCCCTGAAGGGGTCCAGGTCAGGACGGCAGAGAGAACATGTGCCAGTCAGCAATTAAGGGGCCACTCGGGGCCTGCAAGGAGTGACATGACAAATGTGGTCCTCGATGGTGAAGTCATTCATTCAACAAATATTTTTCTGTCCTAGTTCCAAGCATCGTGACTTGTTATACTTTCTACGTTTATAGCACAGAGAAAACTGAGAACAAATGTTTGAGGGGAAAGATGATATGCCATCTTCACAAGTTATTCATCTAACACTATGGCTTTTTAAATATTAGACCAGATAAAACATTCTCTTTACTGTACTTTATGATTCAGTTTTTATAGCTGTTTGAGACTAAATATGAACACGCTAAAACGGAAATTTTCCAGAGACTAGAGATTGAGACCTTCCTACGTAACCATAAAACCATATTGTTGCAAGAAGCAAAAGCAAGTCGGCATCAGTTACATCACTGCAAATGAAGCAATTAGAATCGTAAGAAGTGAAATTATGGAAATTTTATTTTTAACTTCCAAAAGTAAAAAAGCCTGAACACTTTTAATAAATTAACAAAACTTAGATGATATCCAGTGAACCTAATACAGCATTTTTTATTATTTTCTTGAAAACACTCAGACACTTGCAATACATCCTTCAGAAATAGACTAAAGGGTGTCTGCACACAAGTTCTATCAAGAACAACATTCTGGTACATCCATGATACTCATGCCTTTGGATACTGAGTTATTGTAGATATCATTTAACCTATCACTAATAAGAAAAAAAACCACAACTGAAAAAATTGATTCTTTAATCTTTAGGTCTGTTTGCACAAATAAAATCTCTCACTTTTTATGAGAAAGTGGAAAATAACACACAAACAGAAAGAGCTACCCTTTAACAAACACTAGCCAGTGAAGTGTGGGAGATGGACAAAACAAGTAACAGTCCCTGCATTTTTTTTTACCACTTAACTCAATGACTCAAATACAATAAATAAAAACAATGTACAATCCATCAGTATATGATTTCCACATCAAATTTTCCCTATTTTATAAGGAAAAAAATAGGCTTCATGTGTTAAGAGTGAGGTCAGTGAAATGTTAGTACCGGGGCTGATTCTGCTGTCATCACTGCTCAGCAAGCGCCCACAGACCCTTTCGGAGAAGAGGTTGCTGTCCAAACTCTGAAACAGGCAATTGCATGATCCTAGGCAGACACCAGGAAAACATTAAATCTTTTTTCTCCTTATTTATATTGCTCTTTCCAGCCCAATATTTAGATAAAATAGATCTTAAAGGTCACTATTTTATTTCACTATATCTATTTTAGCAATTTATTTTAAAATTTCTTTTAGATTTAATTTTCCCAATTTTCAGAGAATCTTATTTTTAAAATGATTTAATTAATTTATTTTTAGAGACAGGAAAGGAGGCAGAAAGAAAGGGAGAGAAACATCAATGTATGGTTGCCTCTCGTGTGCCTCCTACTAGGGGCCTGGCCCCCAACCCAGGCATGTGCCCCAGCTGGGAATCAAACTGGTGACCCTTTGGTTCTCAGGCCAGCGCGAAAGCCACTGAGCCACACCAGCTGGCGCTAGTTTAGCAATTTAATGTAAATTTTTTAAAAATGCATTTTTAAATAAAAATCATGTTATTTTTAAACTGCAAGTGGGATTCTCATCATGTAAAAGAAGCTAAATAGCAAGTCCTTGTGTCTAGACAATTATTTGCCATAATCAATTCAACTGTAACTTGAGGCTCTCAAATTATTTATTTTCAGCTCAAGTGAAGAACAATTAGGCCACCGCAGTCATTTCTTCATCTGAGTCACTTGGTTCATCATTTATTTCCAATTCCCCCAAATCTTTGTCAACAGCTGTACTAGTTTCCTTCTTGCGCTTCTTGGGAATGGCATCATTAGCACACATTTTTCTCATTTTAATGTTTGGCAATTTCTTCAGATCAAAATCCCATTCCCTACAAAAAAGAAAGAGTATACAGGGTTGGCAGGGTGTGAGGTGGGGAAACAGGAAAAAGTCAATATTCAAAACTCTGAAAGTAGCAGAAAATTTTTAAAAAATTTATAGCAGATTCAAATACACCATAAAAAAATATAAATGCATTACAGAGGATTCCCACATCACAACTCCCAAAGCAACACAGGAACCTGTCACGCAGAGGTTACAAGGAGGCTCTGCTCCATTCTTCCACCCTCCCTTAACCTGAGCACTTCTGTCAGGCAGGCTCCACGGCATGGAGAATCGCACCAGTAAGAACTACACCATACCTGGCAAATCTTCAAAATGCACAGTCAGAAAAGTTTTCCTTTTAGACACAGTAGTCAATCACAGGTAAGTTTCAGTAATCAAGCAACTTGTATGGTTATAGTAGAAAACTTAGTTTCTCAACCTCAGGGTTTACTGTGACTATCCTATGACCATTTACTTTCGGACCAGGTGAAGACTGCTTTGAGAACTAAATTCTAGTGATACTAATCAATACTCTATGCTGAATTCTTCTCTCTCTTCCGGTTTTCTTCGGGAGAGGTAGAACATAGTTATTTTAGAAAAAAAGACCACATATAAATGTTAATTACTGTTTCAGGCAAAAAATAATTAAGATATAAAAAGAATCTTCAGCTCCATGTATCTAAATTATAAATACATATACATGAGCATAATAGTAAACTACTTCTTAAATATGATTGGTGAATTTTATTAGAATCAATATTTTACAAGTATCAAATACTATTTTTCTATGAATTCATAAGTATAAAATATAAAATGAGCTTAAAGGTGTCAAAGAATATGAGACTTAATTTATCTAATTTCAATTAACAAAACTTCATATCCATCAACATGGTCTAGTCAAGATAAAAACATTGAATGAAAATCATTTTTTAAAAACAAAAGAAGCCACCCTGGCTGGTGAGACTAGTGGATTGAGCCCCAGCTGCCCAGCCTATGAATGGAGAAATCAGCGCACATGCCTGGGCTGTGGGCCAGTCAGGGGTGAGGCAACTGATCGATCGATGTGTTTCTCACACATTGATGTTTCTCTCTCTCTCTCTTTCTCCCTCCCTTCTACTTTCTCTAAAAGTAAATAAATAAAATCTTTAAAAAAATAACAAAATCAAAAAAGCCATGTTTGAAAAAAACTGAAATCCTACTCAGTGGTCTCTCTGGTCAAAAAAGAGTACTATTAGCCCTAGCCAGTGTGGGTCAGTTGGCTGGAGCATCGTCCTGCAGACCAACACGCTGTGGATTCCTGGTCAAGGCACACACGTAGGTGGAAGGTTTGGTCCCCTGGCAGGGCATATACGAGGCAACCAACTGATGTTTCTCTCCCTCATTGATGTTTCTCTCCTCCTTGCTCCCTTCCTGCCCCCCCCCCCCCAAAATCGATAATCATGTCCTCCTGTGAGGATTTAAAAAAATAAAATAAAAAAAGAGTACTATTACAGAGACCACTTGGACCACCTGGTTCTGGATGATATAGCCCCTCTCCTGGTATCACTTTCCATTAACCAGCTTCTCCAAAGGAGGGTGCTGCAAAATAGTCTGGGATAGATGCTGAGCCTTCAAAATGATTGCTATTATTTCTTCTTTTTAAAACATAAGCACTGGGGGAGGAATAGTGAGATCAGGTTCTTTTAACTATTATAGTGAAGTATTTTAAAATATTTTGAAAAGGAAAAAAAGCCCCATGTCACTATCATTTCAGTGTATATCTGGTGTTTCAAATATACGCAACTTAGTAAAATTCTACTTTGATCAAAGAGAGAAGGTTAGTAAAAAACAATTTTCTGTCAACTCTGTCTAGACTCAAAAGAGAAGAAATTTTATCTCTCATATATTTTATGTATTGCTGCTTCAAGGAACAATAAAAGTTAACAGACTCACCTAAAAGTTTTCAGATTACCTGCATTTACAATATCTGGAATCTCTGGGAAAGAAAACAATTTATATCCATTAGGCAATGTTTTCTAAATTACAACATTTTACAGTTTCCTCCTTTTTTAATCTCAGGTGCAACAAATAATAATTGATAGCAAGAACACCCGAAGTAAAACAACTTCGAAGCACTGTTATAATGCTATATGAAAGTAAGCCTTGCAGTACAAAGAGCTTAGTTTAGGAAGGTGATTTAAGCAGAATGCTATTAAGTTCTAGCACAGAATCTGTAAAAGAAAAAACCTGACAGTAGTCCCCCTATCTGCAATTTCACTTTCCGAGGTTTTAGTCATCTGAGATTAATCACAGTTCAAAATTATGAAATGGAAAGTTATAGAAATGATTTGTAAGTTTTAATTTGCAAACCATTCTGAGTAGCTTGATGAAATCTCGCAATGCCCCACTCCGTCCTGCCTGGGACATGAACCATCCCTGTGTTCAGTGTATCGACCTACCTGCCTGTTGGCCGCTTAGTAGCGTCTCAGCTGTCTGAACTACTGCTGTAGTATCGCAGCGCTGTGTTCAAGCAAGCCTTACTTTACTGAGTAACGTCCCCAACACACAGGTCATAATGCTGGCAATTCGGACAGGCGAGACAGAAGCCATAAAGGGCTTGCTTTACACGAAAAGGGGAGCACATTACATCTAGCAGATAATGTTGCCAGACCATCTGATTTTTTAAGACAAGCCAGAAATCTACATTTGTCATGTGAAATCACCAGATTTTAAAATACTGACAATAAGCCAATCAAATACCATTTGTAGGTGATACGTAGGCTTGGGGTTGTCACCTGTTTGCAGGCTTTGCAAACCTTAGGTACCTTCTCCTTCAGGTGCTTTCCTTTAGACAGCGCCGGTAAACTAGGAACATACTGGTCTTAAGGAATGGTAAGAAGTGTTGTTATGCCAAGAATGAATATTTGATTTGTATAGTTTGTCAAGAATGACTGCAATAGGATAGCTTGGTTCTACAAGAATGACAGAGACAAGCAATGTGGACACGGCCAGCAGTATGCGCGTCATTATGGATGAATTAAAACATACACACAGACTACCGAGTCTGGTGGAGGAATAAGGCGACTCTTATCCTTTTTCTCTCAAGAGGAGCAAAAGCCAAGGCCTCTGCCACGACAGGCCTTTATTCTAATAATCTCTCCCCTTTACATTCCCAGATGGTTCTCCTTCACTATCCCCAGGTTACAACAAAGGAGCCAATGCCTCTCATTACATCACAGAAGAAGGATATTAGCAAATGAATAGGCAGCCGGTTACAGTGGTCTTTGCAAAGTACTTGCAGGGTGAGGGGGTTTTAGGCAAAGAGCATGTCACAAAACAGCCTAGGTATATTGCAAATCTGATTACCCACGAGAGAACCTATCTGTGGGCGTGGGTCCTGTGCATCTCTGAGTGGGAGCTGGGCCCATGCCATGCAGAAGGGTCTGCCACAGACAAGAAGGACACAGCACCTTCTAAAGAAACTTAGATGTGGTTGGAGATAGGAACATAGTAACTCTGGAACAAAGCACACAGGTATGTCCCAGAGGCGAGAGGAAAACGTTACTCTCACAGGAGAAAGACATGATATCACTGTCACACTGACAGTTTTAGGGAATATAGGGGAAAAAAAGAATTAAAAACTGATTCCATAAACTCAGAAAAGAAAGAAAATCAAAGGAAGAAAATCAAACTAAACTAAGTGAAATAATAAACCTTTGAGACAAACTACAAACTGACACGCTACGCACGTTAGAAAGAAAAGCAAAGCGCAGGGAACACACCGAGGCCGTATCCTTCGTACTGCTGTCGCTCGCGCTCCATCGTCTGTCTGATGACTGTCTCCCGGGAACAGTGCCGCCTTCCCTGCCTGTCTCTGATGCTGTTATGTAACTCAATCTGCTCCAGCTCACTGCTGAACCGATTTAAGTACCTGGAAAAATAAGAAAGGACCTGAGTGACCAAGTCTGTGTATTTGGCTTCTGTTATTTCATTTAAAATCTAGCCCTCAGCCTTCGCCTGTCCTTTAAATGTTTCTATCCCTCTGAGTTCAAGTCCTCAGACCTCACACCTCCCTGAAAACTTAACCATTCTCAAAATTTTAGCAACCCAATCACTGCCAGCTCTCGAAGTACCTGTTAAACCCCAGATGCGCGTTCAACCACTCCCGACCACCTCTACCTGGAAGTCCCACAGAGTCTTCACCCATCAAAACTGTACTAGTCCTCACCCGGCCCCTGCCCATCCCATCCCCCCAAACCTGCTCCACCTTTTTTTCTCTCTCAGGAGACAGTAAGACCATTCATTCCCACTGCCCAGCTAAAGTGCTCTCCTTCACGCCTCCCCCTCCCTGTTATGACACACCGAGGTTTTCACCAAAGATAGAGACTTCTACCTTCTTATCTCCAGAATCCTTCACATCCCTTCACCACACCGCTGCTGACCAAGCAGTGGCCACACCACCTACTGCCTGGACTGCTTCATCAGCCTCTCAAGGTCTCCTGGCCCAGCTCAGGTCCTGTCAGGCCATCATCCTCACTCCCACTACTGTGACTTTTCTATATTGTAAATATGATCATCTCGGGTGCATACTGTAAAAGCTTCCCATGGCTCTGAATGTCCTTGGTCAAGTCCAAACTCTTACAATGATAATAGGTTTTTCATGAGCTGATCGTCCCCTACCATACCTGTGACAATCCCCTCTTTGAACCTGTTGTTTTAGGCATACTGGATGTCTGGCAGATCGCTGTGGGTGGTGTTCTCACCTCCGGGCCTTTTAGATCCTCCTGGTCTCTGCCTAGAGGCGCTTCAAACGACTTAACTCAATCTGCTGACCCTACCCTTCGGGGGGTCACTTTAGATGGTATTTCCCCAGGAAGCCTTTACTGGTCCAAGGGATTAACTACCTCTGTGAGGTACAGAAAGATTACAACCTGCCAAAGTGAAGAGGCTGGGGCATAAATCCAAAGCTTTCCTGACGACAAAGCCCATTTCCTCTTCTGTAAATCAAGATGAGAACCGTCTTCTTGCAGAACCAAAGTGAAAAGTTCCTTTTTCTGACCCTTTGCTCATAACATGCACAGTATTTACCTTTCAATTAATTCACAAGCATCTTTCTTTGAATATCCTCCTTTTTTGGGATCAAGATGATTTTGAAACCACTGCAGTTTTTCACCTGTAACAACAAGTACCAAGATAAACATCACAGTTATCATTTAAGCAAAGAGGTATTCATTATCAACATTGAAGTGTGCATAACAGTATCAAAATTTATTTCAATGCTAAATATAAGCCTTGTGTGGGCTCGAAGCTAATTAAACCAGTCTTTAAGAAATTAAATTGTCACATTTTAATTCTGGGAAGAGACAGGCATGAACGGAATGCTTTTCTGCATATCTTTCTTACCCAATAAACATGCACTAAATTTTTTAAAAAGAATACTTTAACAGAACATGAAGTTTTAAGTATTTAAAAAGCAAAGGATAGAACCTGTCTAAAACAATAAAATGGAAACAATAGATTAATGATGGAAATGGTATTTGCTGAACATTTAATGAGCAGCAAGTGCTAAGTCAAGAGCTCCATAATCCTATGGTTTTAATACTATTGTTATTCCCACTTACATATGAGAAAGATTAAGTAAACTGTTCAGTGCCTCCAAGTTAGTAAATATATTACACATATAAATAAGATACTCATTCTTATGGGTAAATTAGACCATCAGGGTCACTTACAGTGAGATTTCTCAAAATTAGGGATGAAGAAATGGCCCTACCCCAGACCCTGATGACCTGCTTAGAAATACTATTCCATTACCTGATGAAGTATTAGATAAAGGTTCAAATGCCTTTAATTTTCATAATAAAGCCTAATGTTCACTATTTTGAAGTTTCGGGCTTCTCAGTAAAAGTTTCTAACAGTAAGTTTCACCCCCCCCGCCCCTCCCCCCGAGACTGTGACACGGAGATACAGCTGAGTATTCTGGAAACACTACGTATGAACTGCTGCTCCCCAAATACTTAGGCCATCATTCTAATGGTTAGGGAGTTAAACTTCAGCTATAAAAAGACACTTAGACAGATATACAGAGAGACCGACAGGCAGGCAGAGGCAGACATGTAGACAGGTGGTTAGGCAGGTGATTACAAACCAAAGAGTTCCTGAAAAACGGAGCCAGACATTAACACCACTATTCTGAGGGTTTAAATGAGTGACTTTATTTTGTTTTATTTTAATAAAGTCTGGTAAAGAAAATTCACTTAGAAATATTATTTCACTAGGAAAGTCAAAAGAAAAATAAGTATAGCGCAGAAATTCACTATACTCTAGCCCAAATGTGAAGTAAGTAAATCCACTTACCAATAAGATTGAGACGCAGTGCTTTTTCATTCTTCAACCTTGGAAGAAAAGTTGCATGTGTTAGACAATTTCCAAAGCAGGTTTTTAAAATCTGTCTAAAAGACAGAAAAGCTGCCTAAAGAACCTTAATTCAAAGATCATTCTTTCATAAATGTGAAATTAATTTAATCGACATAGAAACACTGAACATTATGCTTCTTTTTTAAATCCCTGGAACAAACTGTTATTAGAAAACTTTCCGTAGCTCTTCAATGACTCAAGGACACCTACAGTACAATCAGTTTTAAAAACACAAGTGGGAGCTTGACTGGATTGTGAATGTTCAGGTTTTGTAACATGCAGAATACTTGGCACAAAAAGAGTAATGAATACCTTCCAGAAGACTGAGTGCTGCCACCAAGACCAAAACACATTACTGTTGTCTTTCAAACTTCAACAAGAACAAAACAGAATATTCATTCTTCATAAATTTGAAAAGAATCCTAACAGCCCTGGCTGGTGCAGCTCAGTGGTTGCGCGCCGACCTGCGAACCAACGGGTCGCTGGTTCAGATTCCCAGTCAGGGCACATGCCTGGGTTGCAGACCAGGTCCCCAGTTGGGGGAGCGCATGACAGGCAACCACACATTGATGTTTCTTTCCCTTTCTTTCTCCCTCCCTTCCCCTCTCTATAAAAATAAATAAATAAAATCTTAAAAAAAGAATTATAACAAAGAAAAATAAGTCATCTATTCTCAGAAAAGTCTAGGAAATAGATGCCTCCTTTTGCTGATATTCTGAAAATTAATTCATTCAGAAAGGACCTTTGGGTGGCTAGTGTTTGCCATACTATCTGCCACTCACTAGTGTTATACCGTCCCTGCCCCCAAAAAGCAGACCAGACTTACTCTCCTACTTAAACAATTAGAACACTGGAGAATAAAATGAAGCCTCTTTGATAAAAATGTCTTTAGCCACAGAATGAAAGAAAATATTCCAATACAAATAATTAAAAAAGATTTGTATTCGAAATATACAAACAGTTCTTCCTACCTAATGAGACAAAAAACCCAATAATACATAAAAGCACAAAAGATTTTAACAGATTTTTCCATCAAATCAAAGGCACACAAATGACCAATAAACACAGAAAAAGATACTTAACATTGTTAGCCATCAAGAGTACTACATGTGCAAATTAAAACCATACTGAAATACTACTACACTGGCTAAATTAAAAAAAAAAAAAAAAATGCCCTGGCTGGTGTGACTCAGTGGATTGAGTGCCGGTCTGTGAACTGGAAGGTTGCAGGCTCAATTCCTGGTCAGGGCACATGCCTGGGCTGCGGGCCGGGTCTCCAGTTGGGGGACTGTGAGAGGCAACTGATTAATTTCATACACGTTTCTCTCCCTCTTCCTCCTTCTCTTCCCCTCTCTAAAAATAAATTAAAATCTTTTTAAAAATTGATAATGTTATCATCGTAAGTCAATCAGAGTGCAGGGGAGTCTCCATCGGCCACGTGAGAGGCAGGGGGGTGGTGGTGGTTCTTCCACTGAGCATGTGAAAAGCTAGCAAGATCACTGTATAGAAAAACATGCAGGTTCCAGGAGGGAGCTTGACATGAACGGCAGCCAGAGACAGACAAAGCTACCTGCATGGGGCTATGACTTGGCAGTCACCTGCTGCTCCATATGGAGCAGGAACTCTGGACACTGGCTTCATCTGGGTCTTGCGAGGGAGATGGGCTTGGTGATAGAAGTCAACCATTCTCCCAGATCCCGCAGCACCTGAATAGAACTTCTTCCCTTTTGCACCAGCATCTGCCGCATAAGTTTGGCTTCTGCACTGACAGGGAGCTGAGCCTCCATTTTTGTTTAGTTGACAAACACAATAATACAATGTGTTTGAGAGGATATGGAGCAAATGTAACACATATACTGGTGGTTAAAATCTAAAATGGTACAATCATTTTGGATAAGGCAATTTCTTACATATTTAAGCATTACATCTATCATATGACCAACAATTCTTATAAACTCAATTTCTTAAACATAGATCTACCATATGTCCCAGAGATTCCAGTTCTAGGAACTAAAATAAAAATGAAAATATACGTCCACACAAACATTGTACATGAACGCTTATAACAGTTTTATTTATCATAGTGGGGACTGGCAATTTCTTTTCTCAAATGCCCAGGTAGTAAGATGGTAGGCGTTGTGGGCGATATGTCCAGTCTCCATGGCAATGGCTCATCTCTGCCATTGTAGCCGGAAAGCAGCCACAGACAACACAAAAGGAATGAGCACAACTACCTCCCCTCAAAACTTTTTTTTTTAAATAAAAATGAGGTCTGCGTCCTTAGTTTGCAGACCTCATTAACAGCCAAAAATTCAAAACAATCCAAATGACCATCAACTTGTGAATAAACCAAGTACATATTCATACAATGGAACACTACTCAGTAATAAAAGAGAAAGACAACTAGTAAGTGAAACAACATGGATAAATTTCACAAACATTATGCTAAGTGGAAAAAGCTGGCACAAAATATTACATATGATATGATTTCATTTATTTGAAACATTATGAAAGACAAGTCTCATCTATCAAAATGAAGAGCTAGGGGTAAAGGAGGCGGGTTGTCTGGGAAGATGCGCAGGGAATGTTTTGGGAGGATGAAAGTGCATCACATAGTAATCGGGGGGTTACACCAGGATATTGTCAAAACCCCAAATCTATCCGTTTAAAACATACTTATTTTATTGTATGTTATTTAACCTCAAAGTTAATTTTTAAAAAATAAAGACTACTTCATAACAAGGTAGAGAATGGCTTTGAGAAGAATTCATTCTTTCCCACAAAGCCTGGAGGGAAGGCTCTAGTTAGAAGGCAAGTTGAATGAACTCAACGAGGGGCTAAACTAGAGAGAGATGAGCCGGAGTAAAGAAAAGTAAAGAAATACGAGATTAATTCTCAAAAGTAGTTGCTTTCTAGATTCTTACCAATTAAGCTTCATTTCCCTTCGTTACTTTTTCATACTAAGTCATTTTCATTCGGTACTGAGAATTCCTTACTACATACCTTGTAGGACAAGATATGACAGTACATAGCAACAAAATGCTGAGATCCTAAAATAACTCTAAATTCATGATATAGCCATTTGCTGCATGATGCTAAGAGATGCTAAAATAAAGCTAAATTCATGATATAGCCATTTGCTGCATGATGCTAAGAGATCCTAAAATAAAGCTAAATTCATGATATAGCCATTTGTTGCCTGTAAATTGAATTTTGCTTGAAATGTGTTAGTCTTCAAACCCATACTAGTTTCTTTTAATGTGAACAGAAGCAGTATTGCATATAGTTCTAAACCAGAGCACTCAAACACTGAACATGAAGGACATGTTTGAACTCTTACTCTGTTGCCAGCCGCTCCTGCAGCATCTGTAAGGAATCAGAGGCCATCCATAAGAGTCCATCTGATCAACCCAGCAGGTCTGGCTTTGTAGGTTCCACCACCGGTCAAAGGCACTGCTCCGACAGACATCCTCCCAGACCCCTGCTCCCTCTTTTTCTCCCTGAAAGGAAACCTTAGGAAGGTGTACAAAGAAGCCTGGGTTCTGTGGAAAAGTAGAGAGGCCAGACACCCCAAGCTGCCTGGCTACCCGCGTTCCTTAGAAAACCAGATGTCTTCAGTGGGCAGACGGTAACAAAAGGTGGCAGTCTCTGAAGTAGTCCCCACGGATTCTCGCCTCTTTGTATTCATGTCCTCACTCTCCATCTCACAATCCTTTCTAGTCCTTCTTCTCTGCACTCATCACAGCCTGTTTAAACTGATGTGTCTGTTTTAGGTAAGTTCTGTAAGAGCTGAATTCCGGTTTACTGTTTTACCTTCAGTGCACTGAACATACTTCATGTATTTATTAAAGGAAGAAGAGGAATACTGTTGAAGGAGAAATGTGTAAAATCGGCTTTTCACCAACACATAATACAAATAATAAAAAAGCACTTACTTTTCCTTTTTTTCCTGTTTGTGGGCCTCCCTCGTAATTTGAGCTGCTTTTCTACTATACGGATGGACGACTTTTTTTTCCCGTCCTACACCTTTTCCCTTTAGTGTTTTAGGCTAAAATGTAGGAAAACATATGACATATGTAAGTCAGATATTTGTGATTTCTGTCAAAAAATTTCCTTCAGAAACAAA
This sequence comes from Anoura caudifer, assembly GCA_004027475.1. Taxonomy (NCBI): domain Eukaryota; kingdom Metazoa; phylum Chordata; class Mammalia; order Chiroptera; family Phyllostomidae; genus Anoura; species Anoura caudifer. Next base: position 216,376 of record PVKU01002023.1, on the reverse strand, counting down.
TATTAAAAATGGTAACACAACAGATATACTTTGCACCAGAAACACTATACCAGGAATCAGGAGATAAGCCAGACCTATTCAGTAATTCAAACAGTCTTTGTTTCCTGGTCATAAAAGAAATGACATATTCAGAAATATTCTCCATGAGAATAAAAAATAAAGGAAGAGGAAGGGTTGAGAAAGCAGTTCTTCAACTGCTCCATCTTCAGAGTAGGTACACAGAATGCAGACAGTGAGGGGGCTCGCAACTGGAAGTATGCATTAGTTACGAAAGTTAAGGGGGGGCAGAAAGAACAGAGGATGTAATGGGAGCTTGATCCGGGAAGTTGCATATGGAACAGAGTGGGCAGTGAATCCAATAAAATCAAAGTTGGACTCACAGGAAAACAGGAAGAGAGGAAATAATAGAAGCCATCTCAAAATTAGCACACCCAAAGGAAACAAATGATTTTCCCATTCAAGCCTTATGCCAGTTAACTAAGTAGTAATTCATTCAGCCCTCTAACCTACACATTTCAGTAAGTCTTTAATCCTACATACTCTGTATCTTATTACACCTATTATTATTATTTAGGAATTGGGCCTGGCTTCCTATAATAAAAAACCCAAGTTTTAATAGCTTAACCCAGACAAAATGCAGTTCTCTCATGGAAAAAGGAGGAGCTGGAGGCTCCGCTCCATAAAGTCCTCAGAAACCAGGCTCCTTCCATATTGTCATCTACTATCTTCAGGCTATAACCTCCTATATATACATGTAAGTCAAGATGGCTTGATGTCAAGTCTAAACTGCAGCCAGTGAGAAGTAGAAAAGAAAATCAAAAGGTATACATACACCTTTCCTTTAAGAGCAAGGTCTGGGAAGTTGCAGAATGTTCTGCTGACCAGAATTTAATCAGAGTTGTATGAGGGAGAAATGTAAATTTCTTTACATTTGTCAGAAAAAATAAATAAATTACTATAGAAGAAAAAGAGTCTATTAGGGGACAGCTGGCAGTCTCTAACATATCTAATACTCAAAAAGGTCAAGTGTTTCTAGAATTTTCTCTTCAAAATATTATCATTGCCTTAATTCAGCCTCATGGCCTTTCATGACCAGGGTGGCCTGAGGGTGCTCCCTGCTGTCCTTTCTTTACAGAGGTCACAGAGCTTGTTTTCTCCACGACACTCACTCTCCTAGCTCATAGCTAGGTCCAAGTCCTTAACGTGGAAAACAACCTACCTGCAACCTACCTCTCCTGTGTTACCTCTTCCTTCAAAATCCCCATCTGTCCATTCTTACTGAAATGCTCACCACTTCCACAATACACCTTGCTGTTTAACTTCTTGAGACTGTACTATTTACCTCTGCCCACAAAATCCTTTTCTTTGCTTGTCTTTGATAAGACACAGCTCAAAGTCAACTCCTTTGTAAGATTAATTAAAAGGACCACCAAATCCTTACTCACACATATATTCTTTCCTTCAACAAATAAATATTCTACAAAGATTTTCTGCTCACTTACTGATAAACCTGGCCAAAGAAGATAGCTACAAGTCTGAAACCCAGATGCCACTGTAAACTGGTTACAGGAATAAGGGAATTCAGAGTAAAACCATCAAAAAACAGTTTGTGTATTCGCTTGTGTGTCTCTCTGCTCATGTGGAGTCGAGGGGCAGGGAAGAGAAAGGTGAGAGAAGAATTTTTAGTGCATGAAGTTATCAAGTAAAAAGTTTGAGAACTCATGGTCGGCTGCCTCTAAGAAGGCCCCCAATGAACCCCACCTCCTGATATTTGTGCCTGTATCTAATACCCCCTCTTGAGTGTAAACCTAGTGACTCACTTTTATTAAACAGCATTTAGTAAAAGCAATGAGATTTCAACCCTGAGGTTAGATTTTGAAAGGACTCTGGTTTCTGCCTTGGCTACCATCTCTTGACTTGCTCTGATGGAAACCAGCTGTCAGGTAGCGAATTGCCCCATCGAGTGCTCTATGTGACAGCCCCCTCAGGGCCCCAAGCAACGGGCCAGTGAAGAACTGGGCCCTTGGTCCAAGAGACCATGAGGTGCTGAATGTACCAAGAACCATGTGAGTGAGCTGGGAAGTGGATCGTCCCCAGTTGTGCCTTGGGGTTAAATCACAGCCTCAGATGATACCTTCACTGCATCCTTGTCAGAAACCTAGAGGCAAAAAACCCTGGTAAACCATGCCTGATCCTTGACCCACAGAAACTGTGCGATAATAAATGCTATTGTTTTAAGCCACTAAATGTTGGGATAGTCTTGTTACACAAAAAGAGACAGACTAAAATGCAAGACCAAAAAACAAAATAAAACAAAACTCTAAAGCCAAGGTGTGCTCTTTGAAAAGATAGCTTTGTTTCACATCCTAACAAATAAAACAAGTCACAAAAACCTCAAGAAAAAAAGTGCTCTCTGAAGCTGCTAAAACTTAACTGAAGTTAGAGATATATAACACTCTGTTCAGGTGTATAAAAAATTCCTTTAAAGATTTAAAACTTTCTTTAGAACAAGAAGTACTTTGATATCTGTAGACTATGAAATGTCCTCATAGTTTTAGAAGATCTCAAAGAACCTCTGAGACTTAGTATAAAGAAGATACAAAGAAATTGAACTTGTATTCTGACCCAACTGTAGTTTATAATTCCTTATAATAACTTATTCATAAAAAGGTTGCCTCAAGGCAGAATATATATATATATATATATATATATACACACACACACACAAAATGGCACAGAAATATGTACAATAACACTAAATTTCAGAATTTTCCTATTTTTCAAAATATCACAATAAAAAACTCCAACAAAATGTTTCAACAAGGGAAACTGAAGTAAAACCCTATCAATAAAATGTTAATCTATTAAAAAGTCTATTCAAACTAAATATCTTAACTAAAAAGCAATTAATCCCTATTATTCAGGGGTTCTCCAAATTTATTTTGTACAGCATCTGATGATTCATGAATAGTATGGAACATAAAGTGGGGATGAGTTTAAGGTATATTTTCTATGGAAGATTAACATTTTATGCTTTAAAAAGTACCAAATTTAACTTTCCAAAATATAACAAATTTACTTTTTCATAGGTATAACTAATAGACTGTTTTTGAATAGCTGTAACTACTTTGAAAAGTTTCTGGCACCACAAAAATATTCTAGTAAGAAAACTTGTATTGAAAGTATCTCTCTCTTATAATCTTTTGTGATTATTTCAGAAAATATATTCTAAACTATTCTTTGAATTCAGAATTGCGAGTTATAAAAGAAAAGACAGTTTACTCAAAGATACATAGTAACAGGTATTTCAGGGGCAATATGCTTCAAATATTCCTTTTAAAATGAAAAAATATAAAAAGAAACAGGATGTAAAATGTTGGTTTATTATAAGGGTAAGTGAGGGGGATAGATGAAGGGGGAAATGGGTGAACAGGAAGTCAATGGATACAAACTTCTCGTTATATGATGAGTAAGTTCTGGGGATCTAGGGTACAGCATGATGACTACAGTTAAAAACATTGTATCATCAACTTGAAAGTTACAAAAAGAGTAGATCTTAGAAGTTTTTACAGCAGGAGAAAAAAGGTAACTGAAGAATGAGACTGTTCACTAAGGTTATTATGGCAGTAATTTCACAATATATTTTTATATGTATGATAAACCATCACATTGTACATCTTAAACTTACACAATGTTATGTCAAGTATATCTCAATACAGCTGAAAAACAGTAAGTATAAGCTCACACTTATAGGTGTGAACCCAACAGCACACAAGTCTTGTCATTAAGGAATATGTAGGAAGACAATTATAATTAGTGCCCACAGTAATCAAGGGAGGGCGACAGCATACTTTTTAATGGTTTATAATCTAGCCAGGTAATAAGCACATTTGAACTCTATAATAATGGGCTTATATAAAAAGGAGTATACCTGTGAATGCCTAGTACATACCAAACTTAAAAGCACTAAAAACTTTTTTAAATGCAGAATAAAAAGTGTTAGGTGGGGTGAATTAGTTTGAAAAGATTCTTCAAGTTAGTTAAATTTTGATATAAGGAAAAGATATGAACTTGTGAAGCTCTAGGAAAGATTCACAATAAACAAAAATAAATGAACAAGAAACAAAAATAGACAACTACAAGCTGCAATATCACTACTGATGACTATCACCAAAGTTAATTAACACAACTAACATTTACTAAATAATGGATATAGGGATAATTGGCTTGCATTTAATTTTCACAGTAATCCTGAGATAAGCATTATGGTTACTGCGAGTGAATAGGCAGGACAACGAAGAGGGATTAAGTAATTTCACCAAGATCACAATTTAGTAAAGATACAGGTGCCAAGCCCAGTCCTCTGCTATGCCATAGCCCACATTCTGAACTGTACTGAAAGAAGTTTAGAGTAACTAATGTAAGAGTGTAGATGGAAACCCCCTAGTTCCAAGCTGAGTTCAAATTCAAGAGAGGACACAGCAGAGACACGGAAAATATACCTGTAAAGTGAAAGGGCAGAAAATGTGCCAACGAGAAGAGATTTGTATGCCACTCTCTTGACTCCTACCACGTAGTCTGAAAAAAGTGAAGTTCTGATAGTCACTGTATGCAATCCAGTGCCAGTCAACCCCTGAATCACCCACCATCACATTAGTGTTTTTATGTTCCACTCTGAAGAGGAAAGGCTATAAAAAAATTATAAGGGGTTGAAAATAGGACAATATAGTGAGAAACAAAAACTGAATTTACACAAATGTGTATGTAATCTAAAGAAAAAGGTTAGACATGAAAGACCAAAATAGCCACACAAGGAGAAAGAAAAGGACCACAGAAAAGAAAAAAGACGTTGCAGCCAGAGTATCCTACTTTTTATAATGCTTTATTAAAAACAAGTTGAAAGCCCTGGCTGGTATAGCTCAGTGGATTGAGCGCTGGCCTGTGAACCAAAGACTCAAGGTTCGATTCCCAGTCAGGGCACATCCCTGGGTTGCAGGCCAGTTCCCCGCAAGGGAGGCACAAGAGGCAACCACACATTGATATTTCTCTCCCTCTCTCCTTCCCTTCCCCTCTAAAGATAAATAAATAAAATGTTAAAAAAAGATTTAAAAAAAAAGTTGAAAAAGGAATATTTATAAAACATGTTCCTGTTCAAGAATTATTCTCAAAAACATCATAGGAGAAAACAAGAAACTACAAATAGTTTTGCAATGCAAACTTAAGAAGCAACCATAATGAAAAGCAAGGTAATTATAAATACATTATTCGGATCCTGTTTACCTCTGAGGGGTTCCAGATGGTTAGTGTCAAGACGGGGAACACAGAGGCTTTGAAAAGCTATGTTGATTTATTTCCTAAACTGGATGATGGATAAACAAGCCTTCCTCATAGCGATAATCTTTATACTTAAGTGTATTATATAAGCACTCACGTCTGTTTTTAATAAAAACAACAAAAGTTTCAGTGCTTTAGCAGCAATAGGCGGCGCGAAGACTACGGGCGTGAGTGGGTCACTACAGAGCCGTGAATGGACGTCAAGGAAGCGGGGACCGAACCCACGCAGTCTAAGCGGGAAGAGAGGGGGCACGGGAGTAAGGAAACAGCGTGCTTACGAATTCTGCTGAATGTACAAGTGCCAAATTTTGCGAGAAAAAATGTACGGGTACGGATTTCCCTCCGAGGGGGCAATGACCGGGAAGTTAAGCACGAGCCGAGAAATAGCAAGGCGCCCTGCCAGCAGCTAGAACTCAGAAGCGGAGCGTTAAGGTCCGGAAGCCCGCCCGGGACCCTCCCGGACGCCTCGCCCTGCACCCCGCAACCCCTGCGCACCACCCGCTGTAATCACTTCGCACCCTCCTTTCTCCCGGCTTCCCAAAGCCCCGCCCTTCCTCCCCCATCGGGAGCCTTCTCGGGAACCAAACAGGTTCAAAAGAGGAGGCGGCGGCCCACCATAGTGACGTCCTCGCGGCCCCGGGAGGGGGGGCCTCAGCACTCCACACCTGGGGAACTTCACCTACAACAGCACCAGCAGCTGACAGTGTGACTCCAGGCCAAACACGTGGGGCCGCAGAAACCTGGGCGGACCCGACCGGAAAAGGAGGGGCGAGTGCGTGTCTCTAAAATGTCCGGGGGAACCGAGACTTGGTCTTTTTCGTCCGTGTTGGACTTTTAACTCCTATCCCAGCGAGCAGCCTCCTCCCTGCACCCGCGCGAAGCACGCTGCGTGGGAGCTTGGGGCTGGAGAGTGAACTTGGCCCCTCGCGGACTGCGAGAGGGATATTTGAGCCGGTACCACTGACGCCTGCCGCTACAGGCCCGTGGTGTCCCAGGCAGATCAAGGGCAAGAGATCAGGTGCACAGCTCCACAGCCGGACTAGATTTTCCTCTTCGGGGCACCTGCCTAGCTAAGGCTGCCCCCTTCCCAGGAGGACTGCTCACCAACGACAAAATGACCCCCCCCGCCCCCGCGGGCCTCTTCTTCAAGCCAACACCCCGCCCGCAATAACTACTGTAGATAGTTTGGAGATATCTTTAGAGATATTTTCCTGTGCTTCAACAAATACACAAAGATGTGTGTGTTTGTGTATAATGGTTAAGTATTTGTTAATATTGGATGATACAATAAGAATACATGTTTAATTTCCAGGGTAACCATTAAAAGGATGGAATCAGTGTACATAACCTAGGATAGGATACAAACAAGTAGAGAAAATAGGATAATAATAATTAAAATCTCATTCAAAGCAAGGAGATAAAGAGAAAAAAGAAACAAGACTGTAGGGAAAATAGAAAACAAAAATGGAGTGGTATATTTAAATCCATATAGTAATAATTGTGGACTAAGTACCCTAATTAAAATATTAACACGTCATATTGGACTTAAAACATGTGACTATGTCCTGTTTATGTGAGATATAAAATTTTAAAATCAAAGATGGAAGAAGTATACTAAGCAAATACTAACGAAAAGAACGTTAGTATAGATGTATTAATGCTAAACAAGGTAGACTAAGGAAATATTATGGTAGATAGAAAAGATTAGTTCATAATGATAAAGTGTCTATTTTAAATACATGTGCACTTGGTAATATAGCTTCACAAATAAAATGGAAAACTGATAAAATTTCAAAAAGTAGGAAAACCTACTGCTTCAGTGGGGGATTACATTTTTTAGTAAAAAACTGACAAGAGGACTGATCCCTCCACTCCTCTTATATAATATCTGACTTTCACACACTCTTGGTACCTCCCTAGTCCAGTAGGCACTTGAGTTTGCCAATCCCTACTTTGGGGCGGATAAACCAGAAGTAATAAATGAATAGTGCCTTCCTATTTGCAGAAATCTTTCAACTGTCTTCCAAAATGACCTAAAAGGTGTAATTTTTCCAAGACAGCTGCATTTTTGGCATGCTTACTTAAAGACATTCGGCTGGCCTTTTGTCGGTGACAGCCTTTTCTAATAGGGGAAGTAGAGTGTTGCATCATGTCTTTGATTTATTTGACTAAATGGTGTTCACAGCCACATTTGGTAGTTTTGCATTATCCAATTACGCACACTATATACTTATATGGTTATTTTCTATTGTATATTTGTAAATATATTCTAAAAGATTAAAATGCTTAAAAGAAATATTAATAACTTTTATATGACTTTCCAGGCTTCCCTTTAAATATATCAGAACACTTTAAAATATTTTACATATAACTTACAAAATATTTTTTTATAGTATAAAAATCCAGCTTCACAGAATTACAGAAGGGAATTCATACTCACTATCTAGGGTATTAAATCTACAAGACCACAGTTTTTTCTTAACAAAACTGACCTTTAGTAATGTTAGAAACTTTCTATTTAATACTTTGGAAAACAGTTGTGCAATACTTTAAATGGCTTAAAAAATTTGGGAACTTGAAATGTTAAGCTGTTGCTCTTTCTCTCATCTTTTTTTCATGTGAACACTTCCTCAGAGATCATTTTTAAGTTATCATTTTACCAATTGTTTGGATATTAGAACTCTTCTTAGCCAGGATTAACTGCTTTCCAGTCAGCTGCTAGTATTTTGCTCTTACAATGCTGTGATTTTTTTCTCTATTACCATATTTACTCCTAGTCCAACTCCAGTTTGTCTTTAGTTTGTTTTCCTTTGTCTAAAAGGATAAGCAAACATTAATTTGCAAAAGGAATTGGAAGTAGTGAATACAGGATGACCTCTTAAGGACTTTTCCTAATCCAACATTCCTTCAACAAGTATTAAGATCTTTTTAGTGCCATACCATTATGATTTATTCTAATATGTACCCTTAAAATGAAAATGACAAAACTTGTTTAAATATCAAATAATATTAAAATTTTTTTTCTGAGATATAATGTAGCAAAACCCCCTGAGTGAATTGTTTACAACCTGATTGAATGCTGAAATTGTCTGAGGAGCTTTTGAAATTGCAATGCCCAGGCACATCACCCAGAAATTCTAATTTAATTGGCTTGGAGGGTATCCTGGATATGAGATTTTTAAAAATGGCCTAGATAACGCTAAAGTACAACCAATGTTAAGAACCATCTGTCGATGACTCTCCATTCTTAACTTTTGACTACACGCTAAAATTAATGCATGCATTTTAAAATTACAGCTTCCCAGACTGTACTTCCAGAGATTCAATTTCATTTTCTTCTGGGGTGAAACCCAGTTTTGTTTTTGTTTGGTTGGATTTGTTTATTTTTATTTTTTGTTTCTTTTTTCATTGTTATTTTAATGTGAAATCAATGATAAGAATTATTACTCAAGAGTCAAGATATTCATTGTGGGTTTTGTTTTGTTTTTGATGACAAGCTATAACCCTTCCCAGCTAGAAGAGTTCAGTGGCACAAATTTAGTTTTATAAGTAAGTAAATTAATTTTGTTTAAAAAATCATTATTTGTAGTAACAGTAATACTATTTTAGAGTATACTAGGGAAATTGCAGTCCTAGATACTCTGCACTGAGTCGTTTTGTTTTTGATCTTGTAATTTTTGTCCAATGTTGTCAGCATATTTTTGTCTGTAAGTCAGAATTTTCGATTGATCTGAGAAAGCCTGTTGACAGTGTTGCCCAATCAGATTGGAAGTGGCTTTCCGTAATTTCTATCAGTGCCCTGCTGAAAAGAGTGATGTTGTCGTTACAGTGTGAATGCATACAAAAGAAGCACAACCTCACAAATAGGTGCCTATAAGATATGGATATAAAAATGCCCCCCTTGGAATTTATAATATGAGGAAAGCTAAAAAGAAATTTAATTATTTTTAATAATGCTGACCAGGCAAGTAACAAAGTTAATATTTAAAATCCATTCATTTGGGCTGCAAAGGAAATGGTCAGGTGCGGAAGAAGAGGTGGGGTCGCGTGGGGCACCCCAAGTCTCACAACAGGCCCAGTTGGGTGACAAGTCGGGCAGCGTACTCGCTCCTGGCGCCACCTGCTGGTGGCTGAGCTCCTAACCTCGGGGGGCGGGGCGGGGGGCGGGGCGAGGGGGCGGGCATCACGGGACAGAACGGAACCGTGCGGTTGGTGCGAGCAACGTCTGCTCCGTGGGAGTCGCGGAGAGAGTGTGGCCTTCATGGCTGACGACGCCAAGCCCGACGCGGACACCCTGCAGGTGCTGCGGGACCTGGCCAACCGCCTGCGGATCCACTCCATCAGGGCCACGTGTGCCTGCAGCTCCGGCCACCCCACGTCGTGCTGCAGCGCGGCCGAGATCCTGGCCGTGCTCTTCTTCCACACGATGCGGTACAAACCGGCCGACCCCGAGCACCCGGACAACGACAGATTCGTGCTCTCCAAGGGCCACGCGGCTCCCATCCTCTATGCGGCCTGGGCGGAGGTGGGCGACGTCAGCGAATCGGACTTGCTGAACCTGAGGAAAATTCACTGTGACTTGGAGGGACACCCCACCCCGAGGCTGTCCTTTGTGGACGTGGCCACCGGCTCGCTGGGGCAGGGGCTCGGCGCGGCGTGCGGCATGGCCTACACCGGCAAGCGCTTCGACAAGGCCAGCTACCGCGTGTTCTGCCTCATGGGAGACGGCGAGGCCTCGGAAGGCTCGGTCTGGGAGGCCCTGGCCTTTGCCTCCCACCACGGTCTGGACAACCTGGTGGCCGTCTTCGACGTGAACCGTTTGGGACAAAGCGGCCCCGCGCCCCTGGGGCACTGCACGGACGCCTACCAGAAGCGCTGCGAAGCCTTCGGGTGGAACACTTACGTGGTGGACGGCCACGATGTGGCGGCGCTGTGCCACGCGTTTTGGCAAGCAGCTCAGGTGAAGGACAAGCCCACTGCCATTGTTGCGAAGACCTTCAAGGGCCGGGGCATTCCAAAGGTCGAAGATGCAGAAAACTGGCATGGAAAGCCCATGCCGAAAGAAAGAGCAGACGCGATCATCAGATTAATTGAGAGTCAGATACAGACCAACAAGAATCTCATACCGAAACCCCCCGTTGAAGACTCACCCCAAATCAGCATCAAGAATATAAGAATGATCTCTCTGATTGATTATAAGGTGGGCGACGAGATAGCTACTCAGAAAGCATGTGGTTTGGCTTTGGCTAAACTGGGCCATGCAAATAAAAGGGTTATTGTCCTGGATGGTGACACGACGAACTTCACCTTTTCTGAGATATTCAAGAAAGAACACCCCGAGCGTTTTATCGAATGTTTTATCGCTGAGCAAAACATGGTAAGTGTGGCACTGGGCTGTGCCACGCGTGGTCGAACGATTCCTTTTGTTAGTACCTTCGCTGCCTTTTTGACTCGCGCATTTGATCAGATCCGGATGGGAGCCATCTCTCAAACCAATATCAATCTTATCGGTGCCCACTGCGGGGTATCTTTTGGTGAAGACGAACCCTCCCAGATGGCCCTGGAGGATCTGGCCATGTTCCGAAGCGTTCCCAACTGCACTGTTTTCTATCCAAGCGATGCCGTGTCGACAGAGCATGCTGTTTATTTAGCTGCCAATAACAAGGGGATGTGCTTCATTAGGACAAGCCCATCAGAAACTGCAGTGATTTATACCTCACAAGAAAATTTTGAGATTGGACAGGCTAAGGTCATCCGCTACAGTGTCAATGACAAAGTCACCGTTATTGGAGCCGGGCTTACTCTGCATGAAGCCTTAGCAGCTGCTGATGATCTTTCTGAACAAGGTATTTCTATCCGTGTCATTGACCCATTTACCATTAAACCCCTGGATGCTGCCGCCATCATCGCCAATGCGAAAGCTACAGGTGGTCGGGTTATCACAGTGGAGGATCACTACGGAGAAGGTGGCATTGGAGAAGCTGTATGTGCAGCTGTCTCTGGGGAGCCTGACATCTTTGTCCATCAGCTAGCAGTGTCAGGAATCCCTCGAAGTGGGAAACCTAGAGAATTGCTGGATGTGTTTGGAATCAGTGCCAGACACATCGCAGCAGCTGTGAAATATACTTTAATGAATTAAAATAGGTGTGTTCTTTAAAAACCAGTCTCTTGGCTTTGGTCTTAAAATGCTGTTCTCTCTCTCTGTAAAGCCTTCATGCCTGATGTTACAAAATTACTTATATTGTACTTTAAAAAAAAAGCATTTAACATCTTTCTTGAGTCCTAATTCAGAAATTAAAGGGTTAGCACCTTCTGTTACACTGTGACTATGTACACAAATGCTCTTATTTTTGAATCGCTGAAGTAAGTTATAACATTTTAAGTGACAAAATAGCAAATAAAGCATCTATACTGAATACGAAGTTTTCTAAGTCTATAAATGACTGAGCTGGGAATCAACATAGAAGTAATAGTTTCTTAAATGTGTGTAATTTCCTTGTAAGAAAATAAAACCAGTTCCTGTGGGATCGTTATACAAATTTGGAAAAGAATACCTCACTTATCTTGCACACACAGAGAAATCCAATTGTATTTGCTAGCACGAGATCTATAGCTGGATCTTCCAATATAGTCATTCCCATCTAGTAACAAGTACTACATATATCCATGAGTGGCGTGCTATTGCATAACAAATCTCCATCCTTATTTTGCAAACATCAGAGGTAATATTGATTCAGACACAGCATACAATAGATAAAATGCTAGCCCAAAACTATTTGTCAGAATTTGAGTGTGCATACCAGGAAAGAGCCTCAGCTTTTATAGCTTGTAACATGTTTGTAGGGTTCAAAATGATCTGTTTCCAGCAAACATGCATAATTACACATTTAATAATGACAGTAAATCAGGATTTTTTTTTATGACTAATGGAATCTCAGAGACCACCAAAAAAAAATTTTGTAGGAAGGTGGGGGAGACCTTAAGAATCCTGTAAGGTTCTGGCCCACAAGGTATCAGCCACAGGCTATTAGCTCCAGAGAGAAGAAATAGGAGGTGAGATTTCTTATCATGTGTCTACAATTCTTCTAGTAAGATGGAATCAATCCAGTTTTGTTACATTATCTAGCCTTAAATCCCTCAAGAGTTTCTTCTGATGAACAGAAGTGCTCACTTTAAGTAGTCCTATTTATCATTGTTTTCTCTCTCTAGTGCACATTTTTTGTGACATGTTTAAAAAATCTTAGCCTTCTCCAAGGTTTTTAAAGATATTCCCTTGTGTTTTCTTCTGCAGACTTCATGCTTTTATCTTTCACATTCAGATCTACTGATCATCTGGAATTATTATATAGTGTGAGGCTGGGGGAGTCAATATAATTTTTGACACAATTGTGTATAACACCCTTAAAAAAATCCTTTCCCTCACTACACTGGAGTGTTAGCTTTCTCATAAATCAGATAATTGTAAACATATGGATTTGTTTCTCTCCTATTGGTCTATTTGTTTATTTTTGTGCCCATGCTACACTGTCTTATTTATCACTGCTTTTTCATAAGTCCTGATATTTAGTATGTTGTCTTCCATTTCCTCCACTTTTTCTTTTTAATATCGCTTTGCCTATTCTTGGTCCTTTGACTTTTCATATAAATTTTACAAATGGACTGTCAATTTCAACAAATATTCAATTGTTTCTTGATGCAGTAACATCTGGATTATATTCCCTTTTAATGTTCTTACAGAGGTCTCGTTAAGGTAATTTTAGAAAGTTAGATTTGACAGTCTTCAAACTGAGGCAGATGTACCCCGTGGAGGGGTGTTGGATGCCCCTTGGGGAGGGAGCAGGACCTGGAGACTTTCAAAGTCATACGTAGGCATGGGATATTTTCAAGGCAATCTGTCTTCAGACCTTTAAACCCATATTTTTATTCCTAAAATTGACCTGCCTGAGAATACCCCTCTGATTTTTCTCCCAATATCCTCTTTCATAACTGCCCCTCTTGTATTTTTCAGAACAAAGCCACAATTTTCACCTGCCCTTACTGTCCTCATTCAGTGCTAGTTGTGAAGTCTTTGGAATGCCAAACAAAGGAGCAGTTCACCGTATTGATTCTGGCAAAGCCTCCTTTAGTGAAGTGACCAGGAACCAGCACTAAATCATGTGTCTTTGTTTGTCTTTCTGCTAATTTTGGTAAAGGTGAAGCCTGGAATTAGAAGGTTACTTCAACCCATATGATTATGTTCTGAACATGAGGTATATTACTTTTTTGAGTGGTGGCAGTGAGGACATGTTTGTTGAGCAAGTTTGTTTCCTCCTGTCCCTCCACCATTGTCAAAGCAGCGTTGCTCGGGGTCTCAGGAGAACAAAGCAAAGAACACAGTAAGAAATTCTGAAGATGGCGGCACTTTCTTTCATCCAGTCCACAAGTCCTGACCAGTCTCTATGCGTTATGCATCTGTGAGTTTTAGAAACAGAATAGTCAGGATTTGGGGAAAGCATTTTCAGTCTCCTCACTCTGGAAAAGGTAAAGACTGTCGCTGACTGGTGGCTACAGCATGAAATTATACTTTGCATGATTTCAAGGCAAAGAAGTTAAAAGTTCCATGTTTATTTCTGATCGGCCAGTGGATTGCTCAACTTTTTGAATTATTTGCTTAGATTCACAGGAGACATGTTTTTCTTGACTGGTGAGAAGATTCCTGGGTAATGCACAGGCATATACACTATCTCATTAGGTGTAAGACTCAAGCTTCTTATTACTGGTAGACCATTTCTTTACCTTTTTAAATCTTTGATGATTCCTCATTATCTCTGATGGTGCATATTGCTTCCATGTACTTACTAGATTTAGATTAACCTAATTCAGCTTATTGTGGATTCTCCAGTACAAATAGTGCATTTAAGAGATGATTATTAATATACCCAGTGTAAACATTACATTTACTTTTGGTCCCAAATCTTCTGTTATTTTTATGTGCATTTCCACAAATTAGATAAAAATTGCTCTTAGTGGGAAAACATCTTAATGCAGGTACAAGGCAAATGCCATCCCCCCTGCTCCCATTGCAACCTAGGATAGCCTAAGGCCTGGTGTCCTAAAGAACTCGCTTCGTTTAGTCAGAATTAATTTATCCCGTTCAGATTTGACATACCATTCTAATTCCATCAGATACATTAAAAAAATGATTTAGCATTTTGTTTTAAAAGGCAACTATAATAACAGAAGTTATACACTTAAAATAATAATTAAAAATTAGATGTAACTTTAAATAGGGGAAGTATGTGAAAAAAATGTCAGGACCACTGGTCTAGCCAATGGCTGCCCGTCCGTACCAGGTAGACAGGCTGGTCGAGGGATGGATCCAGGTCACAAAGGGCCTTCTATTCCATACAAGATTGGAATATGTCTAAAATTTATTTTTTACAGAAATTACCTGAAACATTTTCTGGTTCCAGGCTAACATAATCAAGATAACTCTGTAGCAAAACAGAGCAGCTTAAAAATTTTAGTTTAATTTTTAAAAAATGCTATGACTTCTGATTCATCAATGGTAAGTGTGAAGCAAGCTTATATTTTATTCCATTTGAGTTTGCTTTTTTTCTGAACTTAAATAAGTTTGCTGATCAGATAGGCTAACTTTACTTTTACATAATGTTTATGATTATGAAAAATGAAAATTTATTCATCTTAATTGAATTATTATTCTGATAAGCTTTGTTTCAAGACTAATCATGTTTTGTGGTATGTCAGCTTTATAATAATTTCCAAGATCTTTAGGTAGCTTAAAAACTTGGATTGATATAGACAATTCAGAGGACAGACTCTGCGGACAGGCTCCTGAGCAGACGTTAGTCAGGCAACTTTCAGACTGTGTCAGTGAACTGACTGCATCAGGAAATTCAGGACCCAGCTGAGCTATAATGGGGCAACCAGTCCAAGATCCAACAGGGCAGCAATTAACAAGTGGATGAACTGCTGAGGGAAAACTTACTGTGGTTGTGTGTTTGGAATATTACAGATTTTGTTCCTATTTACTACTTTTTGGATACATAAGGAAGCTATCACTTAAGCTATCTAACCAACAATGAAAATATTTAAAATAATATCTGATTCTCATGGTATCCTTCTCAGAATTGAAAAACTGTTATTAAATCTCCCTACTTTTGTGGCAAATCAACTTATGGTAGTTATTTCAGTAAGAAACTGTTCTCCTTCTCACTAGGCTTCAATCAGTTACATTATGCAATGAAAGCTGTACGTGGACCGTCTTCCTTGAGAATGGCATGACTCTAGCCATTTCAAGGAACAAATACTGATACACTTGTGAGGCCAATGTCTACAAAGTCCTCCCAGGAAAACTGGCTTGGTGTAGGTGGTGGGCAAGTGAAGGAACCTTAACAAAAGTAGAACCTTCACGAAAAGAAGATTTCAACCCAGTTTTCAGATTTTGTGGTAAAAATTGGCAAAGAGGGTTCTTTGGACTTGGATTCCTAGTCCCCAAATAGCAAATTATGGAGGCTTCTTAAACACATGGAATCATTAAACTCTGTCTCTCATCTACAGTTCACATATTCATGTAGCTCATACCCTTCCTCTGTCTTTTCTCCACACCACAACCAAAATATCTGAAATATACAATAAAGGTATGGACTCTGCAAAAAGCATACTTTATCGTACCAGATACCACACTTTTAGTTACAGAGATAATGACTTTCCTTTGTTGTGTGTGAAAGGACTTGATGAATTTCCAGTCACGTCTCTTCGCTGGGTCCCACAAGGATCGACCCTTCCCTGGTACCATTCCCAACACAGTGTCATTACAGGCTGCCCCCAGTACTCTCTCCTAGACGTGGCTCGACCAAGTCCTCCCTCCCATTTTGCTCTCCGGGCAATTTCCCAGGATTTTGACAGTTTCCCCCCTTTTCAAGGCACATTGGTACCTCTTTCTCCAGCTCCCATCATTCCTCTTGTTCTCTAGGACTTCATTTCATTAACGACCTTTTGTTTTTTGAACCTGCAAGAAAACAGATGTAGTAGCAAGAGAAAGGTGGAAGCTAGATTGTAACAGGTAGGAATGGAATAAGAGGTGAAAAAGTCAAGCCAGTGATTTAAGCAAGCCTTTTGAGATATTTTTTATCACTAATATTACAGTACTTTAAAAGGAAACAGGTTCATGGGTTTTTAAGATTAGTGGCCATGGAGTTGTGGGTCAGGACTAGAAATCAGTGGAGAAAGAAAGCTACAAAACTTAAAAGATTAAGGCAGAAATATATTAAGTCCAGAGCACTGAAGGAAGAAGTGGCTTTGAATTAAGAAAAAAGTTTCATAAATTTAGAGATAGTAAAAACTGATAATGATATTTGAATTTAAAGAAGAAAGCAGAAAGGTAGTATTGATCTCAGATATATAGGAGGCCAAGTTATCCATTGGGAGCCTATGACAAACTCTGTAGATTAATTCATGATCTATAGAATTTATACATCACTCTTCTAAGAATACAAAATGTCACCTCTGTCCATGGTGTCAGTGATCTTCATTCTTGACCTTTTCCAGCTTGACCACCATTAGTATATCTTAAAAATTTATTTCTTGTAAATCAGTCAGAGAAAGACAAATGCCATATGATTTCACTCATATGTGGAATCTAAAGAAAAGTTTAAACGAGCAACAAAAACAAAAGCACACTCATATACAGAGAACAGACTAATGGTTGCCAGAGAGAAAGTGGGTTAAGGGACTGAGTAAAAGAAGCGAAGGAATTGAGCAGTATGGATTGGTAGTTACAAAACCATCACCTGGATGTAAACTACAGCACAGGGAATGTAGTCACCAACACTGATACCTATATCTGGTGCCGGGTGGGTACTGGAAATACTGGGGTTCACTTTGTAAAGTACTGATGTATGATTGTCTAACCACTGTGCTGTACACCTAAAACTAATGCAAAATAATGTAGAATGTAAACTATAATTGAAAAAAGTAAATAAAATTATATATAAAATGAATTACTGAGCTAGAGTAAAAAATTAAAAATTCATTTCTTCCCTCCTAAAATAAATAGACTATAGTTGTTGGTGTTAGCTTACATTTATATTTATGTTTAAAACTTCTACTTAGTTTAGCCACATCCAACATTTTTTAAGACTATTTCCCTATCATACATATATTCAGGGCAAGACAGAACAATGTTCTATAGTACGGTCTTCATCTGGCAAGCTTTCCACTGAAAACTCCCCTCTCACTACCATCTCTTTGATCTTAATGCACGACCAAGTACTCACAATGCTGACTCACATCATTTCTCATGTTTAAATAATTACCTGAATCGCATTGTATGAGAACATATTTCCCAGCCATTGAGAATCTTTTGGACTTGTGTTATTCAACATGGATACTGGGGAAACAAAATAGGAAATATATCAATTAATCAACGATTTGCAGATGCCTTTAACCCTGAGAGACACAGAAAGATTTTATGAGCAATGTTGATGCTTCTTCTTCAGAATTTAACTGAATCATACACTGATTTCCGCAGCACCAAGTTTCATGCCCTCACAGTCTTTTGTTTTATCTTTTTTCCATCTCTTCTTCTGCCTTTGTACTTTAGAATTTCTCTATATCTTCATTTATTTCTATATTTTTAAATTATTTAATAAATATATACTACACAGAGGATACCCTGTCAGGCCTTGGAGAAATAGAGATCGAAGAAAAATTTAAACACTGAGAGAGTTTCCTCTGCAGCACATCTGTGAGTTATATTCACAAAACACAGGCAGATATTACATTGAAATGTAGGAAACTGTCATTTTTGGAGGTCAAAATTGTTCAAATATTAGCAGCTTCATATGGTTTAACCTAATATAATACGTTGATGCAGATTATTAAAGTATTGCTTCAAGTATTGGTGCAAAATGACAAGTTGAATATTAGGCAACAGAGAAACTGGGAAAGGAAATGGAAATATTGGAGGAAAAGAAGAGCACATTCCATACAAAGGGAAAACCTGTTGGGCTTGAAGGTATCAAGTAATTCGACATATTCTAGAGAGTGTAAGAAGCCTGTTGTTGAAAGAGCTGAAGTCGTCAGACTGGGTTCAAATTTCACTCCACCACTGGTTTGCCATTAACCTCTCGGTCCCTCAGTTACTTCATCTGTTATAAATGAAGCTAATGCTAGGACTAACTTCATAAGGTTATTGGAAGATTAAATGAGTTCAATGTATAAGTGTCTCGCAAAAAGTAAGCATTGGGCAACGTGAGCTGTTGTTGTGGAAGGATTAAGATAGAAAAGCCCTCATCTTCTCACCTTGCATTCCAGAAAAAACCCTGTCCTTCCTCTTTTCTTGGCCCCCCTGCTCAGGAAGTGTCTAACGGCATCATTTCCTGACTTAACTCACCATAACTTTGCTCCATCAATATTCTCTGTTTCTACTGCCTTCTGACTCTCCCTAAGGATATCAAAACTCTCTTCCTCCCTGAGGAGGTCACATACTGAAATCAGCTGGAGGTGAGCTGACACACTGTTCCACAATTTTCCAATCTGAGTGCTTTGCAGCTGGCACAGGCCCACCCACAGTGCAGAACTGCAGACCGGTGGAGCCGTGTGTGACTCAATCTGTAGTCACATTTTACTCACCGTGCTGGCTTCAGATCATGTTGGGATGTTTCAACACTGAAATTGGCTTTATCCCATCACTACAGCTTCAAATTTGTAATTGCTTTCATTTTAGATTTTTTAAGTATACAAGATAATGCATACTTATTTTAATGGAAAAAAATAATACAATGTTTAACCAGTAAAAATTCAAGGATCTCATGCTTCCTAACCCATCTCTTACCTCATCCTCCTGTGCAAACCACTGTTACCAGCCTGATCTTTTCATTCTTTCTAGCCTCTTCTTCACACCCAGACAAATGGCCTTCCCCCAGGATATTCTTCTTTGGATGTGTAACAGATATAAATTTTTAAATTTTGTTTTGTTTCAAATAAAATGGAACCATTTTCTACCCATTACAGTCACACTTTCTTCTGACAATTACAGTATACTATAAACATCTCTTGAGGTCAGTGGATATAGATACAACTTATATTTTTTATAATTTTGAGGCATGGGTATAACACTATTTATTCAGCATTCCCCAATTAGTAGATTTACTGAAGTTGGAAATTGTCCTGTGGTTGTATAAGAAAATACCTTATTTGTAGGAAATCATTCTGAAATTTTTAGAGGTAAAGGAAGGCAATGATATTTGCAACTTAATCTCAAAGAATTCTGATAAAATAATATATATTAATTCTCTCTGTGAGTGTAAGTATATAAACAAGTGTACATATTAGTATATGGTTGTTCTTTGCACTATCTTGCAACTTTTATGTAATTTAAAATTATTTTCAAATAAGAAATTAAGATAAAAAGAATGATCAATACAAAATCTTTGATGTGAAACAAAGGAATCGGGTAGGGGAGGAGCACACAGATGAATATTAGGTATTAATGGTCTCAGTGACAGATTGACAATTGTTCCTCTAATCTCTGCACTCTCAAACCGTGTATGATCTGCAGACTTGCTTCTGTGTGTAAAATAGTACATGAGCAGGGAGAATAAAGGAAAAAACAACTGTGAAAATGATTTGAGCAAGAAAAATTACAAAACAGCTCTGTCTATAATGTTGTCCAAATGATTTAATGATACACAAGCAACATATTTAAAGAAGGTGAGGCCGTTTATTTAAGATCATTGAGTATTTGAGAGAGAATTTCCAAGCCACTCTAATGAGGCCTTCAAGGTTAAGAGTTGTCGTGTGTGTTGGAGAACTGACAAAGTCTGTGGGCCCTAAGGAACTTATCTGCTTCACAGTGACGGATTCCAGGACTTTGAAAGATATGCTTGACTATGCTGAAACTTGCCCTGAAGTTCAGAGAAAAACATCCTTCAGGAGTTAAAGCCTTTTCATGTTTATTTGATCCTCAAATTTGAAAAACACAAATACAGATTCACTAGCATTCACAGAATATAATTATTTTTATACAAAGAACTGTACTAGGAGATAAGTAAATAAATACAAAACTGGCATGATTTTCACCTTAAGAAATTAACACCATAAACAGAAATGAATGTGTCATGGGGAAAAATACTAAACGCCATAAAAGAATGAAGCATAAAGGACTTTTTAGGAGGAGAAAGTATTTGGGAGTCATATAAAAAGTCAGTGGATCAAGAAAGGATTATGAAGAAAGTTGCTTCTGAGTAGACCTTGGAGTTTGGGTAAGATTGCAACAGGTACGTACATATTAATGGAGAGACCATAGCAAGAAATCGATACCAACAGCAGAGTCAGCATGAGAAAGATGAAGTTAACACACAGATTGTGCCTTGTTCAGACTGATGATGAACTATCCAGCCAACTGGAGATTTAGGAGAACATGTGAGACAGGGAGAGCAGGCTAGAAAAGGGACTTAGAGCTAGATTGTGCTAGGTGTTGCCGGCGGGCTGACTGAGGGATATTTCCCAAACGAAGTGAACACATCCTCCAGCAGGATAAGCAAACCTCTGAATGGTGCAGTGGTGAATGCTCTCCTGTGCAAGCACCAGCTTCTATGCGTTGCATAGCTGAAACGCACCCACAACCCAAATGCCTTCAAGTACGGCTATCAGTGGGGTCTTCCTGAACTTTCTCATTTCTAGCATGTTGTTCTAAACTCAAAATTAGGGATTTGTGTCATATCTCAAAGTTGTTCTTCAGTTTGGTCCTTATTGTTTTGTTTGAGGGAGACATTATTTAACATGTTTGTATGAAATTGTAGTCGTTCCCTAATTTCAGTATAGAAATAGTCTCTTCACTTATTTCTTTTTTTTCTGTTTTGTTTTATTTTGTTTAGATTTTGTTTTATTTTATTTGCTTGTGGGAGATCTACTTCCATTTGAAGTTCAGGTAGGGGAGTCAAGCAAGCACGTACTATTTTGCCATCTTACCTGGAAATTACATATTTTCTTCTTTGAATAAATGCCACAGGAGACAGAGACATTCTTAGTAAGCCCGTGACTACCATCTAATTGTATCAGCTCAAAAGCATGAAAGAACTCCTTTTCCAGTGTGTTACTGGCTATGAAATGAAGCATTCCTAGAATGTCTAAATTAAATTGAAATAGGGTTTTTATAGGTTTCCTAATTAGTCCAGGAAAGAATTGTTCCAACAGTCACAAAGATCAGTCCAGGAGCCGTAAGTCCTCTGGTTCTCACACCTGTCACAATTTTGCACGGCCCAATTTCCATGCAAAGTGCAGGTCTTCGCAGAACATCTCGCTTGAGGGTAGCACACTCTCCTCTAAAGAAAAAGTGCTATTTCATTAGACCTGGCTGCATTTTCCAGGGTTTCTGTGATTTCCTCAGTGTGCAAACCTCTTGGTAGCAACGTCGACAACTGGGTAAAGAGAAAGGATTATGAGTAATCCAAATTGTTTGAGTAAATTTCCTTGCTAAAACCATGTTGAGTTGTAGGAGGAATCATAAAATGGGACAGCTAAGAGGAACTGCACCCTCATTTTTAAAAGTTAAACTTTTTTTTATTATGTAGCTTATATTAGAGAACTTGAATAACCTGGGCAAGGTAGACCACAGCTGAATTAAATAGATAAGACTATAAAGCTCAGGCTTCCAGACGGGGCTCACTTTTACTTCACCATTCACGACTCCTGAGAGTGAAAGATGCTCCCACCTTTTGAACCTCCTCTCCCCTGGTGAATTCTGCAAAAAAAAAAATGACCTTGGAAAATTTTAAAAGTATTTTTAAATTATGTAAAACTGTGCCTTGTTCTCTGGTCTCAGAGCACTTTATACACATGTATTTTGCCACGTTTGGAAGGTATCGAGGTTTTGTTCTGTGCTTTCATGGGCTTCTCTATCAAATGACGATCTCAGAGCAAAATGGAGGAGCATTCATCTTTGTCTTACCAGTGATGGGCAGAGTGAATGTTAAACAGTGGTTGTTAATAAATGTCTGGTAAATAAACACTAAATGCAGCAAAAATAATAATTACACTGTTTGGTCTGTAATTTTCTAACTCCTAAAATCCTATTACTTGAATTTTCATATTTTATGATATGCAATCACATCTGAACATATCTCTGGCAGATCATTACCAATATTTTTATTGATATTTAGTGGCAAGTAAAGGCATTTCTCAAGTTGCACTTCCTCTAATCTAACCATAGCAGTCCACTCAGCAAATGTCACTTACGCCCCCCACGGTGGTACTCACGTCGACCTCATTACTTGGGCTAAGGCACATACTATCTAAGAAGCGTATTTTCCCAAGAGTTGAGATCTTAAGTGCCTCAGCTATGTCGCAACAATTTAAGACTGTGACTTCAAAACCAATGAAATAAAAATAGACATGTAGATTCCTTTCTTTGTAGAAAATGTCTTCAGTCAGGAAAAAAAAAACATTAATACAGCAGGTCTTTCTTACCCTTCTTCAAATATTCTCTAACACGTTCATCATGGTGGCTTTCCATTCAATGGAAAATTGTCCACACATACACATGTACGCACACGCAGAACACAGATCCCCCCAAATGATAGAATTTGAAACTACCAAAAATGGGAGTGTCAACCTGAGCTGATTCATATAGGAACGAATGGCAACAATGTCAGTAAGCACAAGTTAACACAAAATGTTTCAGGGGTGCAGTTCAATATTCCTATCATTCATTCAGAACATATCTTTTTGACAAATCACGCACCGTGTCCACAAATGCAGTGAAGCTAAAATCGTACTTAGGGACCATCATGCAAAATCCATTCCTATGTGACCTGTCTGCCTGTGAATCTACTTTCTTGGTTAAATAATTGTACTTAGTCTACAATTTCCCATAATCAGAAAGATATGCTCAGTGGATAATCAAGATGTGAACAGAATCCATAATTAGTATAAGCAGGCTCCATGATTAAGTAGAACACACTGATTATTTTAAAGTGAGACTATAAAGAACTTTCCAAAGCTCTACAACTCCAGTCCTTAGATGTCTCCATATTAGGCCTTGAGCATTATAATATTTTGGTTTAAATTTCTTAGTTTTGAGGTCTTGGATGTATTAAAACATATTTTAATCTTTCTCTAGTTAGTCAGACATGTTCAGTATGTAACTGTATATTTTACACCTGTTTATTAGAGCTTATTGAAATGGGTTTTTAGGGAATAAAGTCAAGGAAGAAATGAAGGATTTCCATTTTATTGGGTCAGTTCTTTGGGGATAACAATATGTTTGGAAGGTAAGTTTCAGCCTACCATAGTCATAGTTTTTAACTCTCTTTTTTTGTTTTGGATTGCAAGGACATAGCTTGCTTATCACCTGAAAATGTAAAGAAAATTTTATCTAACAAAA
The DNA here is from genome assembly GCA_004027475.1 of Anoura caudifer. Taxonomy (NCBI): domain Eukaryota; kingdom Metazoa; phylum Chordata; class Mammalia; order Chiroptera; family Phyllostomidae; genus Anoura; species Anoura caudifer. The sequence goes on along the minus strand of PVKU01002023.1, from coordinate 192,654 downwards.
ATGATAAATAGTTAAATCACAACAAGTCCCAAATAAATTTAGATGGTGTTCGTGTAGCAGAATATGTACATTCTATGTGCTAAATCAAATGCAAGCTCCTAGACAATGAGTACTGTATCATGTATCTATAGAATTTCATTGCTTAATAAATATTAAAATTAATCAAGATATGTCAAAATTTGAACACCCAGGAATTTTTTGTGTGTCTATAAGTACCTCAGTGTCTAACATTCAGCAATTTGAGAATCTCATAATATAGATTTCTGACAAAGAATGTTTATAATTAGCTTATTTTACTTTTCAGTTAGTAGCTGAATGATAGGAAAAAGCAAATACGGTTGAAGAATTGCAGAATAATAGCAATTTTCTGGCCTCATATCGGTCAATGGGAACCACATACACACACACACACACACACACACACTGACAAGTCATAAATCTTTTCTTTCTGTGTGCAGCAGAGGTTCTGAACCTGCAGTCCCAAGGTCATGGGTGGAAATAAAAATGATATATTTTTGCCTTAACTTCCAATTGAAGTTCAGCATTTGTTGGAATTATTAACGTATGGAAAATTAAACAAAAAAAGATAAAAACACACCATTGGGAGTACAATAAAAATCAGATTTTCTTTATATCACAAGTGGTTGTTGTGAATATTGTTTATGTCCTTTACTGCTTTAAAATTATAGTTATTAGACATTAAATTGTTATTTGGTGCAACAATTTAAAACCATTTATTCTTAAATATTTTGATTGTTGTATTTCAATATGATTTTTCTATTGCATAATTAGGCATTTTATTTTATGCATTTAAAAAACATTATCTGACATGGAAGCAGTAGGCTTTCATTACACTGCAAAAGGGTCTATGTGTAGAAAATAGAAAAATGGCTCCTCAAAGATGTCTGTGTCCAGGTCTTGGCTTAAGAGAATATTACTGAGAACAAGTGCTTTGTTTCCTTGTAAATATCCCTGTACTAAATGTTTTAGGGTTTTAGCACATTTATATTGGCTTTATACCAAAAATAAAATAAAGATGCATTTTCCGTTATCTGGGGAATAGTAATCATTTTGCAATTCTCAGACTGAATATAGCTGAGAACTAGTATTTACACAAACGACATTCTTTACTCAAAGGCAGTTATTTATACAATGTATTTTGAAGGACTTGAAAGTCATTTTAGTATAATGATAGCAACTTATTTCAGCTGGAAAACAAGGGTGTTTTGATGCTTTATTTGTGTTCACCCAGAATTGCAATGATAATTTATTCAAGGCTAGGACAATGGCCTACACTGCCCTTGTCACTCTTAAGAGTGTGCTGACCGATACACTGGCCATTGGGTGAGACTCTAATTGAGACAAGGCTGTGGGCACCATCTTGTAGTGACATATTCCTTGTGCTCACCACCCGGATGTACACATGAAAAACATAAGTATTTTTAAAAATGCACTTTAAAATTTTTATTTATTGATTTGAGAGAGAGACACAGAAACAGCAATTTGTTGTTTCACTTAGTTATGCTTTCATTGGTTGCTTCTTGTATGTGTCCTGACTAGATTGAACCTGCAACCTTGGCTTATGGGGCTGATACTCCAACCAACTGAGCTACCCGGCCAGGACCAAAGCCATAATGGTTGATAAGATTGAAAATGATCTGTATTTTAAGTTATTTTACATGAAATGTACTGTGGTTTTATCCACCTAATGGTTTAAAAAAAAATCACCTCTTTTATAAAAGCAGCTTGAAGAAATAGCATAATTTTGATCATGAAAAGATCCTTGTTTTACATGTTAGTGTAGCTCTTGGTGGAAACATTTCAAAGGCAATTCAGTCACTGGAAAGCATCATCTTTATAATGCTGGAGGTACTGTTGCTATTTAATTCATCTGAAATCACACTGTTATGATAACTGGTTCCTGGCAACCAAAGATTTTTTAATGCAAATTATGTAAAGGGAATTATCCTTTTGTAGAGAGCCATTCTACGTGACGTGGGAATGTAGCCCAACCCTGACTCGGAAAGACCAGTGGGGAATGAGGTCCAGCACACAGAAGCCATGCCCATGAATAGGTTCTCCCATGGGGATTCAGGCCTGCATTGCACCTAGGCGGCTATTGTATCAGGGTGCAGCCAAGAGCGGAGGCCCAAATAGGGATTTGTAATGGGGTCCAGAAGAGCTTGAAGATAATTGGCTCCACACCACAGGGCCACACCTGCCTGGAATGCTGGCAGCTGTGGCCAATTGTGGGAGGAGCCAGAAATGAGGCTGCAGAGGAAGATTGGCACTGGGATTTAAAGGGAGGCAGGGCAGCCATTTGGCATCTGTCGGTTTGGGAGCAGGGGTGTGTTTAGTATCACTGGGCTTTGGTGTCTTGGTTGGGACCACGAGGCTTTGGACGTGCTCCCTTTTGCCACATGGAGGGTGCTGGGAGGACTGACTGTGTGTGTTTGTGGAGAACTTTAGGTTGTGTTATTTCAAATAAATAATAAATTCCTTTCCTTTTCACTGATCTCTGGTATTAAGAGATGTCTTTCCTCAGGTGGTGGGCAAAACGAACCCAGTAGGTGGGGAGGAACCCCCAGAGAAAAAGTCTTTTATGTCGTTCACCCCACTCCCTGGTCTGTTCTGTAACACTGTGAGATTTGCTTTTGCTAAAACTCCCTCACCCTGGGTTGAGGCAGCAAATGTTTACTGCATATCTGTAAAGTAACTTCCTAAAATGTGTGCTAAATCTCCTAAGTATGGAGTATAACCTTTTCAACCACTTTTCCCCTTGATCTGTAACATCCTTCTCTTTGAAGTAATTAGCAACATTCTTTCCTCTGTTATCTGTAAAAGGTAACCACCTATAGCGAACCTGTGCCTAGTAAATGAGGACCTTATCGATGTGATGCAATGTACCCAGAGAAGGAATGAAAGCCTGTCCGGGAGCCCAGAGGGCCAGGGCCTTCTCTCTCTCTCTCTTACTGAGACAGCGGCCTTGCCGGCCCTTTTTCTCCACAGGACGTCTGTAGTCCGTGTGGATGTGTGCACTGCAGCCACAGCACACGGACCCTGCCGGCCAGGGTCTGCATAATCCTTTAATGACACAGGTTCATTGCATGTGTATAAGCTTTAAAATCATTCTAATAAACCACATGTTCCAAATTTGCCCCAGAGATGTAAACATTTTTGTATTCAAGGTAATTCAATAGACCTCAAGTTTATTGTGTGAATGCCACTTAGATAAAAAGCTTGATAAATTATACCCCTGTTTGTTTTCAAGTCAGTGTGAGAGATCTGCTAGTTTGGGGAAATTTTCAAGGGTTCTTAGCCAGATTTCCTAGTTAGCGCTTAGTGCCTGAGCAAAGCCCTATTACCAACGGACACTTTGATCTTCTGTGCCTAGGAATGCATCTCTGCTCTTTATACAAATTGTGAAAACTCAGCTAAAAAGGTCAGACATGTAGAACATCAATCTGAATCACTAAGTACTGATACTGAAAGCGGTGTTAAAGATCAACCAGTGTTTTCATTTCTACGCTTTAGGAAACAATAATGTACGGAGGATAAGAGGCTTGCACAAATAAGTGCAGTTAGCATAGACAAAGCTAGAAAATTGGGTTTTCTGCCTTCTGATCCCATATTCATTCCATTACATCACATTAGTTTGTCTTCAAATCAGTTCAGTCCAATGTATTTGGCTCAGGAGAATTAAACACCATTATGTGTCAGAGATTGTGCTGAATGACAGAGACAAAAAAATAAATAAAAGGCATAATGTACTTTTAAGGAGAAAAAATTGTGACTAAATCTATGGTATTAATTTGAGATTTGTGCCCTAATAAAAATAGTGCGGAGTTCAAAGAGAGAAGGTGTTAGCTCAATTTGGAATCACTGAAGTCTTCACCGGAGAGCGAATCCAGAACTGAGCTTCCAGGGAGGTCATTTATTTGTCAAACCTAATGGGAGAGTATTCTTGTCAGAGAGAAAGGAAAGCATGGGTAAAAGCAGGAAAGAATACCGCTTTCTGTGATCTTTTCCTGACCACCCCACCTCTAACAGTAGAAATGACTGTGGGAAACAGGAATTTCCCATACTTTGGCTAAGACTGCCCTCCGCCTGGCCTCTATGACTCAGCTGGCAGGAATTAAGTGAGTCCCAGAGAATGACTCCTGTTCTCCAGAGACAGTAGGACAGAGACACACAGGCACAGGTGTTCTAGGGAAGACTGCCCCTCCCCTGGCCTCCACCTCGCTGTCCTCGGAAGTGAACGGGGGCCATAGTCTGCATGTTCCTGGCAGAAGGTGCCCCAACCATATTCTCCCAGCCTCACTGCCACATTTTGCTCCTATTTTACCCCTGACTACCTCAGTTACTCCATGAAACTCAAGACTTCCACATCAACTCTCATCCCCCAGCCTCTCATCCTCATAAAATCCTGTAACTCCTGCTGAGCCTACAGCAAAATCTTTAACCTCAGGAGTGCCGCAGTTAAGTCACCCTGTGCCACCACGCAGTTTTCCAAAGGCCCTCCTCCCAGTTGGAGAGCTCCAAGCCAAGGCACATAGGCTGACTAGAGGGGCCCAGTTTTTAGCCCCCCTTGCTCCTCATGCATGCCACCTTTGGGAGAACACAACCTATACAACTTCCAGAGGTGGCTGCGATCCTGAGTCATTTTTCAGACTGTTCTCTTCACCTTCTCACTTTAAGTGAAATCTAACTACCTTGGAGATACTGCTTCTCTTGCATTCCTTTTCAGAGAATCTGTTTTTCTCTCCTTTACTCTTTGCGTAATGTTTAGTATTTGCAATAAAATCATGTAGATGCTCACCAACCAAAGACCACAAGAAACAACAGAATAAAAATTGAGCTTATTCCTTGTTGCTTGAGAGATCATACCCCATGGGAAAGTGATGGGTATCTCAGTAAGATATTATGGGGGGGTTGTTATAGGATTGGGGCTCATGCTGGGTCATTTTGAAGAGCAACCGAGGAACTATGTTTTACTCTGGACTGGGCAATTCTACGATGGTGTATCTTCCTTTTGATCTAGGAGGCAGGTGGAATGGAGTGGAGCTAAAGCTGTAATCGATAAAAGAAACAGCAGCCACTCATGTAGCGTGCGGAGGCACATGCTTGGTTATTTTTGTGATTTGCACCGTGTTCTTCTATTCTGCAAGGCTCAGGAATGATTAAAGAATATAACCTTGACTTTGCTCACTCTGTCACAGTGATTCACAGAGTGACCTCGGCTGATGTGGATGTTCTATGAAGTTGTTTCTAGGGAGCAAGCAGCAGCAGAGCCTCGCCGGTGAGAGCCAGGTCAGCCGTCAGCCGGTGGACCGCCTCTTTTCTTTGTTCGATAGGTACCTTTGGCGGAGTGTTTTTCTTTCCATCATGGAATTACGTTAACACTTCATCATTAAGTATGATATTTGTGTAATTTTTTATAGATATTTTAGCAAAGGTAAGGTAAATCTCCATTCTTACTGAGAATTTTTATCATAAACGAGCATTAAGTTAACTCTTTACAGAACAATGATTGAGAGACTGGATTGGGACCTAGGTCACTCTCACTAATTTGTCCTGTTTCCTAGGCCTCCTTATCTTCAGGCTCTTCATCCTCTAAACTATTAACATTTTAATCGCATTTCTAAAGTATAAATCACCACATCCCTTTAAAGTGTATTCAGTAACAATACATAATAAACTACCGTAATAAATTCAAATCCTCTGCATAAAAATGCCTTTAAGTTACAATTCCCTATTTATATCTTTACCTTCACCCCCTTGTAATTCGCTCATATACCCTTCAATTTGTTTATATCTAAATATTTATTAAGTCAGCAAATATTTGATTGAGTGCTACGTAGCATCCTAAGTATTGTGAATATATATATAGCAGTGAATAAAACAAATAAAATTCTTTGCCCTCTCTCAGACCTTGCAACCCCCAGAGAGGGAGAGACAATAAAAAACAATTCCTGAATATCTCTTTCATGGGCTTTTTAGCCCAAGTGAAGAACTGATCTACTGTTGGAGAATGGCTGTGGAGTATAATAAGCTTAATCAGACGGTCACACTCAGTTGCTGCTGCTGTCTTTACCGTGGCATATTATCAGAGCTCATTATACCTTTTACGAATGATTTTTTTTTCTCTTAAATAAGAAGCAGAGACCTGTAGGGGCAATTCACTCTTACCTGGAAGAAGCAGCAGGATATTTAGCATTTTGCGTCAGAACTATGCCAACCCCGACTCTCTGCTGTCATTTAAGAAACAGGAATTGGATCATCTCACCAGCCCACAGGATGTCTTATAGATACTATACTGATGATAGTATGCTAATTGAACCTGAACAGGAGGAAGAGGAAATATTGTAAATGCTTTAGTAAGACACAGGGATAAAAGATGACTCCCTGGAAAATACAGGGGTCTGTCACCTCGTTGAAATTTGCAGGGGAGGAGGTGGTAAATTGGTCTTTAATATATCACAGTTTCACCTATCAAATGAAGTACATGTTTCTGCAACCTTGCAGTCTTTGCTAAAAGACCACGATGCTTACCATTGGGAAGCAACATGCATTATATTTACTGAATGATCTAAACACGTATCAGCTTTTAGTGGAACCTAGAAAACACCCTCCAGATTGTACAGGTTGAAGTTTAAGCAGCTCTGCCATTTTTTGTCTCTGTGATACAAGAGATCTAATGATGCTTAAATGCTCCATAAATATGCTCTATGAATATAATGACTGGCTTTGGTAGGAAAATCACAACATAGTCTTAGAATTATGGAGCAAATCCAAGCCACTTTTGGAAAGTAAGTCTCCTTTTGAGACACAGTTGTTTGCTTGAACATCTGATCATTGGGCATGGAAAGGCATTAAGAACTGACATACTCATCAAGAGCTAAGCATTTTGAGATCAATTCAAGATGTAGATTGTACATAGTAGCATTCTATGTTCAGTTGGAATATATTTATTTGGAGTATCCCCCGAAAGCCCGAGGAAGTTGCATAAATGGGATGCTCACACTTCTGCTGGTCCTGCTCCTCCCTTAACCCACATCTAAGCCTTCATAAGTTCCTAGGAGCCATTTTTATTGGAGAGGAAATAATTGAATCTAATTTCCAAATGATTTTGTGGCTATGATGGCAGTAACTGGTAGTGACCTGCTGTGACTGCGAAGTTACTGAAGATATGAATAACACTATCAACAATTTGAACTAATTGACATTTATAGAATGCTACACCCAACAGTGATAGAAAATACTTTCTTTCAACATGTAACATTCATCTGGTTAGATCATGTGGTGGGTTGTTCACAATATCTCAATAAAAATCATAAAAATAAGAAATTAAAACCAAACATGGTATATTTTTAGTAATACAATATTAAATTAAAAATATGTAACAGGATCTATCTAAAAAATCAAAAATATTTGGAAATTTTTAATATAATGCATGATATCAAAACTTATAGAAAATGGGTAAAACAATCTTGAAAAAAGAAAACACACTTGGAGCTCTTATACTACCTAATTTCAACACTAATGATAAAGCTCTAATGTAGGAGTGGCATACACAGGAACAGGCTCAACTGAACAGAATAGAGAAAGTCCAGTAGTAGACGCACTCATACAGAGCCAGCTGATTTGCAACCAAGGTGCCAAGTTTGTTCCGTGAACAAAGAAAGGCTCTTTAACAAATGTCGCTATATCACAGTGAGATATCTGCCTGGGGAAAATGAAAAACAAAACAAAACAAAACTTGTTCACTATCTCCCATTAAACATAAAAATTGTTTTGATATAGATCATGTACCTATGTATTTTATTATAGAGCAAATGCAGAACCGTGAATTTGCTAGAAGAAGACAGGAGATTATCTTTGAGAACTTGAAATCAGCAAAATATCTGGGACAGGACACAAATAGCACTAACCCAAAACTTGAAAATTAATTAATTAAAAAAATTTAAATTTATGTTATTCAAAAGACAACATTAGTAAAATGAATAAATAAGCCACATTGAGAAAAATATTTATAACATATAAGAAAGTATTTCCACCTGTAATACATAGAGAAACCTACAAATAATAAAAAGATGCACATCCTATTTTCTTCAAATGAGCCAAAGATTTGGACCCTTTACCACAAGATGTACTAATGCTCAATGAATGCATTGGGAGTCTGCAAATTAAAACTGTCAATGAGATACCATTTCATACCCTCTAGAATGGTTAAAATCAAAAGGCCTAACTCTACTGCCTATTAGTAAAAATATGGAGCAATTGGTTATGGCACCTTGGACTTCCTTGGAGAATTATTCCTCTGCACTCTTAGGCCATGTGCTTCGGGTGAAGTGGAATCTACCTGAAGACTTCAGGAACAGGCAGTAGACTTCAGTCTGGACAGTTAGAGTTTCAGCAGGTGCACAATTTGATCCAAGCTGACTCAAAGTTAGTAAAGCCAGCCCTGGGTCTCTTAATTCTTGGGAAACAAATGTTTCTTTTTTGTTTTGGCACCAAAACTGGTAGCATATGAGCCAGGTGCAATTGATGAGCATTGTGATCATCACAATGGCTGAGCCTTTACAAAAAGAAAGCTACCCCAGAGTTACATGGAGTCAAAAGATGACACCAAACCCCGCAGTACATAAGCTCGCTCTAATCCTGGAGATGTAATGTAGAAAAGGCAATAATTTCTCCTTTTCCTCAAGTCAGTTGAACTCTATCTTTCATTTGGAACTAAAAAAAAAATCTTGATTAAAACAGGAGCAAACCAGATTCAATTTTTTCTTTGGCAGGTAACAAAATGACTCTAGAATATATGTTAAAATCCATCTGTGTATTATATTATTTTTGATGCAGGACTTGAGGGGGCCATTAATTTCTTTCTGCTTTATGAGTAAACTTTTAACAAGCTTTTTCTAAAAAGGATATAAGATGTATTATAATATACTTATCCATTTTAAGCTAAGACTTTACTTCCAGAGTTGGGGGTGGGGGACAGTGCTAAAATGAATGTACCAACTTGATTGCACTACAAAGGGACCAGCAGTGCCACAAGAAATGAAAATCCATTATCTAAAGTGGTTGGGATGGAGAATGAATGGGAATATTGGGGGTGTGTGTTACTTTCAGGCAGAAAAATCAAAGAATAACTAGGCTATTCTCTGCCACTGGTCAAGTGAAATTGCTAGATTTAGACAAATCCAATTCTGTAAGTCGGAGAATGTGTGCAGATGGTAAGCTGATACAGGGGATTACTCCAAAATCTAAGAAATCTAAGAGAGCAGTCTGGGTGAAAAGGATGAAAGAATTAAGAAATACAAATTGCTTGGTACAGAATAGTCATGGGAATGTAAAGTACAGCATAGGAAATACAGTTGATGACATCATAATAACTATGTATAGTGTCAGACGGATACTTTAATTGTCAAGGGGATCACTTTATATAATTGTCTAACCACTATGCTCTACTCTTGAAACCAATATAAAATAATAGTGAGTGTCAGCCATAACTGAAAAATAAAATTTAAAAAAATTTAAATGAAAATGATCATCAAGAAAACACTTATTGAAAAGCATGTAATGGTTGTCTCTACCATCTATCATAAATGCATTTTCAAAACAAGAAGAATGCATGACACGCAGCATATATAATTAGTCAAACTGACCGTAGTCCAAATTCCCAACTTTTAGAAGTAAAATATGATAAATAAATATAATTATCAGTGTTATCTTTGGAGTAATTTTTTTAAAATTTGGTTAAAATTATAATATTAAAATATAAGTCTTTAGCGCATTATATCTCATCCTTGTAATAATCTGAAATTTCTTTTGTTTGGGTTCTAAATCAAGCATACAGATCTATTTCAGATAATAAGAAAAACGCATTTTAATAAAGTTTAACAGCTGCATTTGTTTAAAAGCTTATTATTACTAAATACAATGCTATTTTCTCTCAATGCATTATTATATTTAATCCTTACAATAAGCCCATGTTATACATTTCATTAAGGTCATAACAAATATGAGACAACTAAGAATTACTGAAGTCAAATAAATAAATACCTTGTCACAAGCTAAACAGTGTATGTGGGATTTGTCTGTCTCACTTCACATCCCATATGCAAGTCAAAGTATCAGAAAAAAAATTTTGAAATATATTTTGGCTCAAAAAGTGAAGTAAAAAAGATCCCCAAATTTAGGAACTATAGAAATAATGATAGACTGAATTAAGGACAACCCAGCTCTCGAATTTCTGTAACTGGGTGTAGCTCAGTTTTAATGGATCTCTCTCTTGGAGAATGTAATTTGAATACATAAAATCTTTAAAAAAACCAAAGATTTTTGCAGCTCTTTTGGGAGAAAAGGAGCTCAACTCCCACCTTCAGCAATATTTTTAAAAATCTAAATTGACTAATGCTTGATATAAAAAATAAAACTATCAAACTATTAGAGATAATCTTGGAGAATATTTGCACAGCCTGAGATTTGGCAATAGATGTGGAGAAAGTAGACCTTAAAGATAAAGCAGCATATCCAGAAGCCGTGGAAGAAAAAAATAGATGCTTTGATTGCAGTATTAAATTCAACTCCATATCGTTTCCTATGTGCTCAGTACTGCTAGTGTTTTACCATCCTATTCACTGTAATTTTTCCTGACTCTGTTGTTGCCTTTTAAATTTGTTTTAATATTAAAATCACCAGTATACAAAGAGCTCTTTTCAATTAATAATAAGGCAAAAAATCAAAGCAAATAAGAAACAAAGAATATAAATAGACAACTCACAGAGGATAAAATTCAAGCATCAACAAGCATGTGGAACTATCTGCAACACCCCTGGTAGTAAGAGAAACACAAAATGAAATCATAATGAGATGCTATTTTTAATTCAGCAGATTGGCAAAAATTAAGAGTGAAAATGACCCTGCTGACAATGTTTCAGAAAAACAAGAGTGAGACTTGCCAACATCATTTCTGGGACATAAGCTGTCAATAACTGTTAATGTGAAAAAGACACATACCCTTTGACTCAGGAGACCCATTGTTTTTAATTTCAACTCCTCCTGGGAAGAAAAAACTGACCTTTATATATAAAAATATTTTTAATATAAAGATGTATACACACAGACACTCATGTAGCTGTTTTTTGTAACATGGATATACCAGAATGAATTTAATATTGGCGTAATGCTATTACTGAACTTACCATTCATATGCTCAAATGCTTATTTTGGTTTGTGGTTCTTTATATGTATATGTGTTATTAACATATAATATGATCACAACACATAAAATAATATGTAATACAAGGTTTTAACTGTTTTCTTCTATTATTTCCTACTAGTTTAGTGGTCCCTAAATGGCTCCACCTGTATTTGGGGTTTTTCACAATCGGCAAAAATAAAAAGATGTGGTTTAATGGAAGAACACAGAGCTGGGAGTCAAGAGAGCCGGTGGCAGTCACACAGCTTTAAGGATTTCTTCAAAATCATTTGCTTTCTTGATTTCTGAGTGCTTTGTGAAATGAGCATGCCATTTAAATGTTGTGGTGCTTGGCTTCCTATTAAGAACTTCTTTTCTAAACCTTAATCTTCCGGGTGCAAAACTGGCACTGTATGTACAATAATCCTTGACTTCAGAATTCTTTTGCGCATATGACAGATAAAGAAACAGAAGGTCAGAGAAGTCTCTTTGTATTCCGAAAGTCAGACAAGCCAGGAAATGTCAGAGCAAGCATGTGAACTCATATCGGATAGCAAACCAGCTGTTTTTAACTGTTTCTCAGCTCTAAACCATGCATGTCATTTTGGCACCAAGGTGCCCCACCGTCAGGTCCCACCATGACTATTAATTCTGACTCTGATTGTCTCCACTGGTTCTCCCACTGCCGTCTCCACACCTTCCTACACCCGCAGAGCTTTTCCTACCGCAGGGAGTTTACTCAGGCTTTGCCTTTCCTCGCAGCTTCATCCACAGCCACATCTTCTCATCTGTCTTCATGGCCCGGCTCTCGCTCTCCTGAATTCCTTTCACATCTACAACCGTTATCCTCGTTTTAGTACTTCATTATAGTTTAAAATGTCTCCATTGCAAAAAGTCTCCATTGCAAAAACTCTCCATTATCTCCTAGTGCATTTTCAGCGACTTAATGGTAAGAATTATGCCTTAAAAGTCTTTTTTACCACACTCCATTGTTATTTTAATGCTGGTCATAAAAGTTTAATTCCTATTGATTAAATTCCTTTTGGAATAGAGATGCAAATTATTTGAAAACTTGGAAATATGACACAAATATATGTTAATATTATTTCTGAATTTTGTTGCTCATTTCTCCAATGAGATTTTATGCAATGATTTGTCAGTTTGCAGTTATCTTCCTAAAAGCACAGTCTTTATTGTTGACTGCAGGCCAGCAATGAGCCAGCACGTCTGCAGTCTTTCAGAGCAAACTCCTTTTCATAGTAATGACCAGTACTCTCCATTAAGGACCTATAACGCACTAGATATTGTTACCATTTAATCCGCAAAGCCTCAAAGAAATGGAATTGTTCACATGTCATACACTCCATCTACAATCCCCAAACAACTTATCAGGACAGCCACTACTTATAGATACAGAAGCCAAAAATCAAGGATATCAAGGATTTGTCCAAGTCTACTCCAATAAAGACAGATATTATTATTGCAAGCCAGCAAAGTCTTGTTTCAAGGTCTCTGATATTAGACAATTGCAACACAGCTGATAGGTACTGTTAAGTATATATACCATACACGTAAAGTGTACAGAGGAGGTCAGTAGTTGATGTTAAACATCTTGCTTCTTTTGCTGTATTTTCTACATTATTTCTATCAAACTTTTTGATGATGTTTTAATTGGGGAAGGGTATGGAATGGGTTAGATAGGAAAGAATGTGATATAAACACATTCAAAGAAATGTATGTTCATCCTTCATTCAAATAATTTTGGCCTGCGAAAATTATTTTATTCCTAAAAGTCATTATTTCCTCTAACATAATAGGTAAGTATAATCTTTTTCTTTTGTTAGCTACTAATGCCCAAATTCCTAAAATATTTGATAATAGAATGGTTATTTCATACTACACATTTGTATTTATAAATCTAGTCTATTTTGTATCCTGTAAAGTCCAAAGCGTTGGTTAAACACACAGATGGAGGCTGAAGTAAAAGGATAAAAGTCGAAACATATGCCGTACTCTCAGTAAAAGGCGCCAGAGCCAACAAACTGCAGATAGATTTAATTAATTTCAGGAAACTTCCCAGAAATAACTCATCCTGGATCATGCTTGTGAGTTAGTGCACTGATTAAATTAACAAACCAGTAAGCCACAGATCCTGGAAACTATAAAGAAGGAAAGGTACATCTTAGAAACCCTGAGTTACAAGGGTTCGTGAGATAGTGTTGTAACGACAGCTATGTGCCTGACTGATAAGGTACTTCGGAAAGGCAGTGTGGAAAGTGGAAAGTGGTGTGTGACGAGGGCGAAGCGCTCTGATTCCAGATGGCTGGTCCCGGATATGTTTATCTTGAAAACAGAGAAAATCATTTCATGAGAGTTACTAAAGCTCGTCCAATGTGCCTTAGGAACATCTCACCTTACAGGCTATAATAGTAAATTTGATCGGCAACATTTTTAATGAAACTTACTTTCCAGAATCATCAGGAATATTGACTCATTGTTAGGCTAGGATAATATTTGTTTGTCCCCCATTGGAAATAAGTAAATTGGAATTCAGTTTTTAAATCATGCTGAGGTCAGAAGATCTGACCACAGTAATTTGATTTAGAACCTGTGAGTGAGCACTTAAAATTGAGTTTTGGACAAATAGAAGTGTGGAAACCTGATCTTAGCCCCTGGTGTTCTTACCCAAGCAGGTTCTCCTCTCTCCCTCACACCAGAGATTGGACCCAAGTTAAAGAACTGAGTGGCAAACGGAGGGGTCTGAATGCATTTATCCTGTCTGTGTCCTGGAAAATGGTCTGACTTGAAAGGGAAAAATCATATATATCTTTATATCTCTTCCTTGTATGAGGATAGAAAACAAAGTCCTAAAAGTGTTTAATTTTATAACTGAAGGAAGAGAAGCAAAAATTCTATGTTGATTTTGACTAAGCGTTCTCTAACAGTCTTTGTTATCTTGGTTTAAATCAGATATATACAAGATAATTATACAATGTATATTCATAATTTTTTAAATTGTGATTAAAGATTTTCAAGCACTGACATTTTGTTTAAACATTGCCTATGATTTACTACAGGAAATTCTAAATTAGATGTCCCCCTAAAATAGCCTTCACTGACAAAGGAATTATTTAATAGTGTCAAATCTTAATCTTCGATAGATGACTTTCTTAAGTTATTTATATATATAATTTTCATCAACACAATTTCATGAAAACCCAGCTACATGTAGCTAACAGACTTTAGGTTCCAACTGTGCTGAGGCATGATTGGCCCATGACACGTCAACTAAAACATGCTGGTTTCATAATATTGTTACTTTATCGGGGGATAAACCTGCGTAAAAGATAATGTTGACCTCTGCCAAAAAATAGATGAAGATAGAAATCTGCTTGCCAGTTGTAATAGTTACGAATATAGTCAATTTGCCTTTGTTTATCAAAACGAAACCACTTGATTAAGGAGTCTCTCTTTAGGCACCTTTTTGGGAGGTGGTTTATAGATGCCATGTTCTTTCCCTTTCTTCATATTTAAGCTTTCTGCCTCTTTCTGTTTCTTATTTTCACCCGATAATTGATGTAATTCAATTTCATCCCCTTCCTAGTTTAGGAATCCCTGGAAATGCAGGTTTATACTAGAGGATGGTAGATTCAAAACTCCTAACACTGATTCTGGAATACACTTAAACTCAAGAAAAATACTAGAGTAGAGCTTGGTTTTTCACTCGGTCAAATCTAGAACCAGATTTTTAAAACTCTACTCAGAATGAATGGGACCCTCCTGACTTGTTTTTAAGAGAAGTACATGGAAATAAGACAAGAACATAATTTTGGCAGCAGTCATAGCTTTTTGTAACTGCTGTTTGGGTTTAAAATCTGATGGACATTTGCTGTGTTACTGGAAGTAGTATCAGTCTAATAACCACAGGATACACTAATATTTTGAATAAAAACTTAATTTGAGGGAACATGTTCCCAGAGATAAATGATTTGAAATCTTTTAGGAATAAATTCCTCTTAAGAAATGCGTACTTTTCCTTTGTAATGTTATCACAATAAAGATGTGGTTTGCCAGAAAAGATCTTCACTGGTGGGGGAAATAATCCTACTTAATAACACATCTTTTCTAATCACAGATGTCTTTTTAACTAATAAAAGATGTTAGTCCTATTGTTTTCATTTTGTGGATGGAGAATGTGGAAACTAGAAAGATAGAGCAACTTTGTCTAGATTGCAGAGTTTCTTAGTGATAAAATCAGGATTATACACGCTGCAACAAGCTGACTTTTTGCATACTAATAAATTCATTACTATAGATGATAACTATAATGCTTTCAGTGATCCTAATATTCTGGTCCCATGTCTATAATGCCTAATTTTTATCATTAGCCTAATTTTTATCATATCTGAAACATGAAATAAGGTATTGGAAATTTGAGCAAAATATGAATAATCTTTCTTGATTATGTCTGGAAAGTTGTGCTTGCTCCTCGTGAGAGAATATTTTTCTAAAAATGACTTGAATATTCATGTCTGTCAGATAAGAATGCCTGTCATCTGCATACTTCTCAATAAACATTGACAAATACCTATTTGACTGTTCTCATTTTCACTATTTCGTGTAAACAAAAAATAAAAACCTCTTGTCATTACTAAATATTCTGTTTATGAAATGTTACAGTTTCCAAGACTGCATGCAGCTTTTTGTACATTAAACTATATTTCTGATGTTTGTTCATCACCTTAGTATTCTGAGGAAAAATTTCTCCAAATCACAATGTGATTCACTTACTCTCTACCCACTGGGCATTGATTCATGCACACTTCAGTTTCATAAAATTGCCTTTTCTTGTTTCAGAATTTATCTTATTTATTAGTACTAAAGTTCTTTATTAATTGTTACTGACAGATATTTGTCATGATCCAGTTAAAATCAAAACACTGCATCAGATCTTCTTGGAAGCATAGAGATGAGTATAAAGCTATGGTTCCTACCTATTTCAAAGGACATCCTCATTTATTTTTATTTTTTAATTACAGTTGACATACAATATGATATTAGTTTCAGGTATAAAAGAACACCATTTCTCAGAGTAAATTTGCGGTTAAATAAATGTCACAACTTTAAATTCTTAATTTCTTCTAAACAAGAGACACACGCATAATATATTTATTACAAGTAGTTATGGGAGGTAGATTGTGTATAAATATAGTTGAAATTCATAAATTTGATGAGTGGTAAGACAAAAGAACTGAAAAGCAAATTTCCTTCATTGGGGAAATAAATGGGAATGTCAGGATGTGTAATCAAGTTCTGAGGAGAATTGTGTTTTGTTCAAAGGGCGGTTGTGTTAAAAACTTCAATATAAAGTTTAGTAAAATTGTCTATTGAACATTTGGAATCAGGCAATTCCAGGTTAAACCCAGGTTAAAACCCAGGTTAGAAGTAGAAGTCAAAGATAAAGTTTTGAATTGTAAAAACAAAAATGGATGTGCTATCAGATGCGGTCTCCACTAAGGGTATAGAAGAACCAAATACATTACTTTATAATTCTAACATTTTTCAGGATATCATTTTTTAGTTCCGAAGATAATTTTTCCATCCTTTCCATTGCGCCAGATTTAGAAGAGATGTTCTACAAAGCTGAAGACTGAAGGGTCCAGTTCAGACTGAGCAATACAGAGGTGTTGCATCATCTTTTTTGTACGTGAAATTGCCTCTAAAGCAATAACACACACACAAAAAAAATTGGCAAAGAAACTGCTATTTTTCTCTCTGTGCTGGTATAGTGGTGAACTGAAAGCACAAATGTTGAACAAGGCCCCAGTCCAAATCCTGATTTCAGCAACTTAGGTTTTTACAGCTTTGGACAAGTTATTTCATTCCCTCTGATCCTCAGCTTCTCACCTATGACAAGTGGGTATTAACATCAACTTCAAAGTGGGGGTAAAGATGAAATTAAAGTTATATTGTGTTAACTAATAAGTATTATAACAATTGTTCTTAACATTATCGTTATTGTTACTATTACCTAGTGGTAAATATGTTCATTTGGAATAGGTAGGGTATCAAAATAGTGTTATTTGAGCATTGTAAAACAGAATTAAGGTGATCAAATGTTGGCCAGTTGCCACGTTTTGATGGATCCACATTAGTAAGAAAATAGAGAACTACAAATAATGACCAAACCCGTCATTTTCAGGAAAATGTGTGGATACAGTTTAAAGAGTTAATGATTATATTCTTAAAGCCCTTATTTTGGACATTGCTCAAATTAGTTTATGCTAAGCAAAAGATACAAGTATAAAACACACTTTTGTTATCTCTAATTTTTATGCAAGACCAAGTAATTTGTGAAGATGGATCATTTCCTTTTTTTGATCTTACAATTTAAGTTTTTAATTTCTTCTCAATTTATGATTATGACTGTATGACACAAATGCACATATTTATCTCATACCAAGCCTGAGGTCAGAGTTCGTTAGGATAGTCAAAGCTGCCAACAAGGAGACCCCTGAAACTGAGTGGCTTAAAGAACAAGAAGATTTCTTTCTTTTATAACAGCTCAAAGCAGGTATCAAAGTCAGCAGAGTGGCATTCCTTTACGCAATTACTCATTAACCAGCTTCTGCCATTTTTGACGTGTTGCATCCAAGGTCATCTGGGGCGTTGCCATCCTTCACTCAGAAGTGGGAAGAAACATGAAGAAACATACATAGGTGACATACTATAATTTGTCATCTCTGAATGTGGCACGTGACCCCCAGTTATATACCATCAGGCAGAACCCAACTCATATAGACAAAACTGACTGAGGGGAAATGGAGCCTTGTCTACGTCAAGAAAGAAGAGGACAGTGAGTTTGAGTTAACCCCATTTTTAATAAATGCTAAAGCAACGTACTTAGTTGAAATGGCTTCTGTATTCACCAGTTACCTTTGTGAGATTTCTTCGAGGCACACGATTTGCTCTGCTTCAGTTTCCTGGACGTATCACCGGATAAAAAACTGAGACACTATACCTTAAAACTTGATGCAGTACCACTGGTAAATGTTAACAAGAGTAAGGAACACAAAAGAACACATGTCCATTAGTTTGAAAATTGACACTTAAGTGAAACCATTAACCCATGGCAATTTCATGTTCTCTTAGGTCACCATGGTAATGAAAATGAATCATCTCTTTTGGGGGCAAAATTACTTAAAAAATGTGACATATAGGGAACAATTATTTATTAGTTTTTATGTTTATTTTTACAAAATGAATGCTTTCCTGATTTTAGCCCTTTTCTGCAGTGTCGGTACTGTTTTCAGTGAATGATGTTGCAATTATAGCAGTAAATAGTAGATCAAATAATTTCACTATTTATACTTTTATTTGCTGAAAATTCATACAAAAGATTCCTGTCCTTTTCCATCTGGATAGATTTAGAATAGAAGGAAAATAAATCAATATATGAAAGAAAAACCTGAATTAATTTAGGACAAAATTTTCTAGCTAATTCACTGGCTTTGGGGACTGAACCTTAAATGTCACAGAAGATGTCCTAGTTTTCTATTTTCAGGTGGAGTTCAGATAGAAACTCTGATAGCTTGTTGCTTTGCTTTCTTCCTACTCTCTAAACTCTGTCTGCAACTATACTTGGCTTAAATCAGTTTTGCGTGGTTAGTATCCACTCAACTGAACAATTGTCTGACATTTATTGAGATGCTATTAAGAATAATGTGTATTAGAAGTAGGTAGTTTATGGGCTACAAACAAATACAAGACAAAACAAGATTCCTGTTCTGAAGGAAGAGTCTACTGAGGAATCTAGACCACAAAAAGGTAATTAAAAATAAATTACAGAGTGAAAAGATAGAAATTACTCACCAGGCATTGTTTGAAGAAAGAAAAGTCCACTGAGGCATGTAATAAAGGGAAAAGACTTGGGCTTTACTTTATTGATGTCACCCTTGCTAGTGGCATGTAAAGTCTCAGTTCTGTTACGTATATCCTGTTACTTATTAAATAATTCAATTTGATCACCCAATATGTGTAAGTATTTAGCTTAAACAGTGTATGGCAATGAATAAGACATAGTTCCTTATCCCAGGAAGCTTATAGTCTAGTGGGGTGATAGCAGTAAACTATATCCATCATCATAATAGTTGCAGAACTTTTTTTGTTGTTGTGATGAGAACTTCTAAGATTTATTCTCTTAGCAATTTTCAAACATGTGGTACAGTATTACTAACTATGATCATATTGTGTATATTATATTCCCTAGATTTCCTCCCTTCCTTCCTTCTTTCCTTCCTTCCTTGAATCCACATGTAAGTAAGATCATGTGATATTTGTCTTTGTCTGAATTATTCTACTTATCATAAAGCCCTCAAAGTGCTTTCACGTTGTTGCAGAAGGCAAGATTTCTCTTTTTTTGTAGCTGCAGAATATTCCTTTGTGTTTGTGTATGTGTATCACATCTTTTTTATCTATGCATCCATTGATAGACATTTAAGTTGTTTCCATATCTCGACTATTGTAAATAATTCTGTAATGGACATGACAGTACATATATCTTTTTGAGTTAGCATTTTTTTTCCTTTGGGGAAATAGCCAAAAGCGGAATTGTTAGCTAGATCTCATGGTAGTTCCATTTTTAATTTTTGGAGGAAACTCCATACTGTTTTTCATAGTGGCTGCACCAATTTACATTCCCATCCACAGAGCACAAGGACTTCCTTTTCTCCACATCTTTGCGAACACTAGTTATTTCTTGTCTTTTTTATGGTAGACAACGAATATATTGTTTTAAATTTATACTTTATTTTGAATAATTATTTTTCTATATTTTAATTAAATTTATTGGGGTGGCATTAGTTGATAAAACTATATAGGTTTCAGGTGTACAATTCTATAATATATCATCTGTATATTGTGTTGTGTGTTTACCACCCCAAGCCAAGTCTCCTTCCATCACCATTTATTCCCCCTTTATCCTCTTCTACCCCCCCCTCCTCCTTTACCTCTGGCAATCACCATACTGTTCTCTGTGCTTATGAGTTTTGTTTCTTTTCTGAATTCCTTCACTTTTTTCCACCCAGTTCCCAGCCCCTTTTAGGCAGCTCCATTCACAAGGGCATGCTCCCTTTTCTGCTCCCTGTCCTTGCACCTGCAAGTCCGGATGTGATAATAAATTTCTGCTATTGCAAACCGTGGGACACCGCATTATCCCTAACAGATTTCTCTAAATCTTGCTCATGTTTTGTAAAAGCCCCACTTATTCAAATATCTTCATGTGCCTTGTGTTAATCCACCATCTTTTCCCTACTAGGAATCTGACTGATACAATCATGCAACAGTTATATAATTTATATATGTATTAAATGATTAAATATTTTTGTAATACTTGGCAAGTAGAATTCCAAATACTGTGTTCTAGCTTTTTCTAAACTGTTTTCCTTGGTGTTCTAAAGTTCCATAACATGGTCAGTTTGTTCTCAAAATGGAGAATTTCTTTTGGAGCTACACCTATTACTATTTCACAGAAGGCTGTTAGAGCACCTAAAAGAAGAATTTGCACAAAAAGTCTCTAAATGATTTTGTAATGTTAGGTTTAAAATATGCCTCCTTCTTTTGATTAGTTTTATAAATTTTCTGGAGTTTGGTTGTTTTAAAAATAACTGAAGATTTTATTCTACTGGAATATATAACCGTAAAGCTCTTGTGACAGAAGCTGCCTCAATAATGATGATGCTCAGTACATTTTCTCCATATTAGTCCACCCAACATGATAAGGTATTAGCATCCCATTTTGTAAATGGGACTCAGTGAAAATAAATAAATCATACAGATTTTCCTAGTGATTAAGTAGTGGAAAAGTGTTCAAACCTATTTCTATTTGATTCTAAAACCTTTGAAATAATAAAGTTCATTTTAAATTTTTTTTAAAATTTTCTTTCTAAATCTGAAATTCCAAACTATTCCAAATATTTAAGTTTTTGGTAGATTTTTATCATCTCCTTTCCAGTAACTCCCTTTTTAAATTAAAATTGAGGAAAGCAATATTGTATTTAATAGAAAAAGAAGGGCAACAAAACCATTAAATCTCAAAATTTTGATACTATTAGTATTAAATTAATGGCCCAGGCCTTGTTTCTCAGGCTTTATTCTTTAAATAATTTAATTTAGAATAAAACTACCTTAATAAACAGTTGTTTTATTCTGTTACATGCATTTATTAATAGTTATTAGATTAAATATTAACTGATATTAATTGGGCTTATTAATTGAGTTGATATTAATATCAACTATTAATTGATATTAATTGACATTAGAGGCAGAACAATTATAAAAATAATTTTAAAACACTATTCTTAAACCAGATTTATCAAAATTTACAGTAGTCAATTTACCAAGATAAGAAATAAAATCTTTTTGCAAAGTTGTATCAGTTTAGGCCATTGCTAAGACTGATGAAGTGAAATGTAAGATTAGAGTGTGTCTTGCTTTTGACTAAGGTCCAAAAAATTTTTAACTTATTTCTATATCTTTTGTCTTCTTGACAGATAGCTTGCTATTCACTGACTGTTGTAAATGGAAAAACACAAGCAGTAATGGTCAAATTCACAAGTACGGTTCTTCTGGACAACAGCGGCTGATCTACTTTACTCCTGAAGTGAGATCCCAACTTAAGTTCTTGAACTTCTATGGTGGATGTATCTGTCTCAGAAAATGTATTTTTTCCTTCTTTCACTAAAATGTGTTTAATCAATCAGTCTGATGCATCCTATTCTGATTTGGGTCCTTCCTAAATCCAGACGCTCAGAATCTGTTTTAAAGTGGGTCACTCTGATTTTGAACCTAATTATGTTATTTCATGTGATGAGATCATCAGGAAATAATATTCAACCACATTAAAAATTGTCAAACATGTTTTGAAGTTTCATCTCCTGCCACTCTTTTGTTTTAACTTGTGGGCATTCCCAAGGATTATGGATATACTCTCACTGCTAATAACTGACAGCATAGCATCTGATCCGAATTTCTTCCTGGATTTGATGCAGCCCTGATCAAAGAGAACTAGAGTGAGTTGCAGTGGTAGCTGGCTATTGTTGAACACTGACACCTCAAATACAACTAGTACACCCTATTGATAAGCCAGGACTAAATTTATTGCTTAATGCAGGAAAGAAGGCGAGCCCGCAGAGCAATGGCATTGTCTTGGAATGGGATAAGTTTATTAGTTTGCTAGGGTAACAAAGTCCCACAGGCTTGGAGGCTTAAACCATGGAAACTTATTAGTTTTCTGTTCTGGAGGCTAGAAATCTGAGATCAAGGTGTCAGCAGAGTTGATTCCTTGAGAAAGCTGTGAAGACCAATCTGCTGCATGTGCCTCCTATTTTCTGGTAATTTGCTGTCAATCTTTGGAATTCTTTAGCTTTAGACATGTCACCCTGATCTCTGCTTTCATGTCCACAGGGTATTCTCCCTGTGTGCATCTGTCTCTAAATTGTCTCTTTTCATAGGACACCCATCATATTGGAATAGAGCCTACCATAATGACCTGATTTAAATTTGGGTAGCTCTGCAAAGACCCTATTTCCAACTATAGTTAAATTCTGAGGTTCTAGGGTTTGGAACTTCAACATATGAACTGAGTGGGGTGGGGTGGGGAACACGATTCAATCCACAACAAAAAGTAAGGTCAAAATTTATTGGTAATTTTAAAGTTTTATTTAAGGTGAGTGTTTCCATGTAGGAGACTAGATTGGGATTGGGTAGGGTCATACAATAGTCAGTATTGGAAAAAAGATCAAGGCATGGATATTGAGATGTGATGATGCTCTGCATTGAAGAGTTGATAGGTCATTCAGGAAGTTCTTGTCAAGTACAATCAAACAGCTTGGTTGGGCAAGGGACTCCAGCAAAAAAGAAAATAATGCTGATAAATGCAGTGAAATAGCCAAGTCACGTTAGTATAGGTGTTGGTGGGCCATCAGCTTCAGTCTTCCATGTCCAGGTTGACTATAGGGGTGATGGTTTTGGTTTTCACTCTGGACTAAAGTTTTAGGGAAACAACCATCTCGGCACAAAGAAAGTTAATTAATTAATTAATTAATACTCTTTACCAGTAGCTTTGGAAAATGCATAAATAGTAGATTTCACTAAAAGTAATTTATTTAATTATAGGAAATAATTATGTTAATTTTGCTTCTCCAGGGTTAATATGAAGTCCATTTCCATCAGAGTAGTGACAATCCAAAATTCAAAAAAAGAAAAGTACTTTTAAAGCATCTACAGATTACTGCTTCTGCATGATTAACAGAGGAGTCCAGCTGTGTTTGTTAATCCCTATTAACCAAAAGCCTTGAATTGCCACTGTTGCCATATGCCAAACTCTGAAGCAAACTGCTTTTTAAAATCACTTCATGATTAATCAAATGTGGGTCTCTTTTATCTGTTCAACTGATTAAATGGAAATGAGAAAATGTGAATTTGTGGTGCTTGTCTTATATCAGTACTTCCAAAAATGTGTTTCACTACTATAGTCAGTTTGAATATTTTTCAAAAAATCCTCAGTGGCTCCTTCCTCACAGTGGGGAGCTCAGTTCAATGGAACATTAGCATCACTGGGGACATTAATGAGTAGTTGATAAAATGTTCAAAGGTCAAAAATTTAAAGAAAATTAGATCAAACAAAATGAGACAAATTTCTTGACTGCATGATATCTTAGACCTTTTAATATGCCACAGTTAACACATTCTATTTAACATTTATTAATAACAATAATATAATACTATTTATTATTTTTAATATCTTGCATATTATTAGCATATATTATTATGAACCTTTAATACAGAATATAGTATACAGTCTCTATAGCTTTTCTCTCTCTTTCTTCTCATTTTTAAAACAGAATATCCTATGGGTTGAGGTTTAAGAGAATTAATATGACCGACACTTCCCTAGCTTAATACATCTGCCGATCACCACTTTTCTGCCAAGTTTTGCACTTAAATATGTAACACCTTGTATTCCCAGTACATCCACTAATTCAATTCAAATCTTAGAAAAAATATTAGACCAACTGGTGTGCTTCTGAAAGAGCACAAAGCATATCTCGTTAATACCAAACAGATTCATTCAGGACAGATTTATCAGTCACTCATGTACATCTTTTCAAATGTCCACTAGACATACTCATTGCTTATTGTCCTGACATTGCTTGAGACTCAGGTTTTATAATGACTTCTGATCCTCTGAAGACATATTTTCTCTTGTTGAAAAATATAATTAAAAACAAAATCTCCCCCCAAGAAGAGAGAGAAAGAAATTTCATCGGTGAATACACATTGAACCAGATTGCAGCACGCATCACACGCAGTCAGTGAAAGGGTCCTAAGGAGAAGCACTCCCAGCCTGTTAGACGGCAGAGCAGAGACCACCATCTCCAGCATGGTGCCAAATGGTACCCAGTCTCCGAGTCTTCCAGGGGACTTGATAGCGCCATTCGTCTCACATGGACTCTCTTAAATTCACTTGGTAGTTGCAGTAACCACCTGTGTTAGCTAATTGGCTTTATTCAAGAAAAGTCTTGGATATAACAAGAGGGAGCAAGGGGCCTGCTCAAGCAAGGCTCCTTCTCTCCCACAGAAATGAGAGGGGCTGTCTCTTCCTTGATTGCATTTCAAAGAGATGTTTCCTAGGTCCCTAAGAGAGACATTTTTGGGTCATATAGCTGGCAAGAGGCTTATTTATCCTTAAAAAGATTCCTACAAAAGCACAACGTGATGCTTATAGTTGACACTGCTGTAGGATATACAAGAATGTGATTAAGAAAGTAAACTAAGAGTTCTCATTACAAGGACAATTTATTTTCTTTTTTATTAACCAAACCTAATGTGGTAATCATTTTACAATATATGTGAATCAAACCACCGTGGTGTACACCTTAAACTTAGACAGTGATGATGTCAATTATTTGTCAATAAAACAGAAATAAAAATTTACATTCACTTTAAAGGGACAGAGAAAGAACTCACAATTACAGGTTTTCTAAAGTAAACACTTTAAGAAAGAAGGTGCATCCATTCTCATATTTTCAACAGGGGGAATTAAGCCTCTTATTTCAAATTTGTACTTGCTGTTACATTCTCAGCAGATGACCTTTGTTTCTAATCATATAAATATGGTTTTTTAATGTTTTTTTTCTTGGTATTGAATAAAGAATATGGCTGCACACTCTTCTGAAGTATTTTTAAGTTTAGAAAGCACAGTTTCTGTTGTTCAATAATGGAAGAATAATTATGACTTCAGTTTGTCTATCACTTTTACATTTTTTGAAGTATTTTTATGCTGATCATTTCAATTGACTTCCCTATCACTACTCAGAAACAGGTATCAAAATACCTTTTTTTTTCCACTTAGGGTAAAAATAAAAATACAAAATACAATGATTTCAATGGAACCAAGATCATAAAACAAGCATGGTGTCCTGGGAACAGGATGAGTGAGATTTGGGAGCCGATTCAGTGCCAGAGGAAAAACTTGGATTTACATTTGAAACTGATTTGATAGAAAAAAGGAACCCACTGAACTTTGGATTGTTTGAGAGGGAATGAGACTTAACCTAGTGAAAAGGACACAGACCTTAGAGCGCAGTGAATCTGAGCTTCAATTCCATGTTTACCCCCTCCTGGCTTCTGCACGCTTTGGGAAGCCTGGGGTCTGCAGATAGGTACCGATCTCAAAGGATTACTGTCAGAACTAGATGAGATGTATGCACAAAGGGTCTGACTACCTACATGGAGTGAGTCCTTGGTGAAGGCCACTTCTTTCTTTTCAAGAGTCCTAACAAATAAGTGGAAACACATACTGTGTCCATGGATAGAAGAATTAACATCATTAAAATGTCCATACTTCCAAAGTGATCTATAGATTCAATACAATTCCTATGAAGATTCTAATGACATATTTCACAGAACTAGAACAAATATTTCAAAAATTTATACAGAACCACAAAAGGCCCTGCATAGCCACAGCAATCCTGAGAAAGAAGAACAAAGTTGGGGGAATCACACTACCTAATATCAAACTATACTCTAAGGCCGTAGTAATCAAAATAGCATGGTAGTGACATAAAAACAGACACATAGATCAACAGAACAAAATAGAGAGCCCATGAAATAAACCCACACCTTTATAGTCAATTAATATTTGACAGAAGAAATGAGCACATACATTGGGCTAAAGACAGTTTATTCAATAAATGGCATTGGGAACACTGGACAGATACATGCAGAAAAATGAAACTAGACCACCTTATTACACCACACATGAGAATAAATTCAAAATGGATCAAAAATTTAAATGTTAGACCCAAAATCACAAAAATCATAGAAGAAAACAGAGGCAGCAAAATATTAGACAGGAATCCAAAACACTAATTTGAAAGAATATAAATATCCCTATGTTCATTGCAACATTATTTACAATAGCCAAGATATGGAAGCAGCCCACGTGTCCATCAGTAGATGAGTGGATTACACAACTATGGGACGTTTACACTTTGAAATTCTACTTGGCCATAAAAAAGAAGAAAATTTTACCCTTTGTGACAGTATGGATGGACCTGGAAAACATTATGCTAAGTGAAATAAGCCAGACAGAGAAAGACAAGTATCATATGATTTCACTAATATGTGGAATCTAATGAACAAATGGAACTATTAAGGAAAATGGAGACAGACTCATAGATAGAGAGCACGATGACAGCTAGTGGTGGGGTAGGTTAGGGGATGGGGCGATTGAGCAAAACAGAAACAGGACCCATGGACTTGGACAACGGTGTGCTGATTGCTGGGGAGAGAAGGGTGTTAAGGGGACTAAATGGTAATGGGAAAAATACAATAAGCACTAGTAGCAAAGGTGAGATTAGATTTCACATCTTCTCACCGCTTCCTTGTTCCAAGGTCCTTCACTAGCTCAAGCTATTATACTGTTGTTAATGGAGGCGTTCCAAAATTTAATCAATGTGGCTAAACAAAGGCTCTTACTTATTTTAATTTAACTTAATATTCATTTAAAAATTAACAAAGTACACGTATTGCCATCAAATTTCAGATAGACTTTTTTCTTTTAATGTGTATGTGCTTACACTGCTGTTTAATAGTTTAATCCAAAATGCTTTTTACTCTTCAGTTCTGAAAAAACATAAGCATTGAAAGGATTATGTAAAGTAGAGCTCATTTATTTGGATTCATGTTTTGTTACCTGTGATACAGGATAAGGATATTTACTGTAAAAAAGGATTTTACTCCATATTAAATAAAAGTAATTCTGAGTGAGGTCTTGTACCCTCTACAGCTGCCAAACAGAAGGCTATTTTTATTATGCTTTCACGGTGATTGGTGTTTTGCTGAACTGAGACAGACTTGTTTATCCACTTATGCAACCATTAAATGGAACAACTCATTTCCTGGCCTCTCAAACTATAGCACTGAGCCACAAAATTCATTAGTTTAAATATGTGACCTTCGTCATCAAATGGCAATTGAAAATTGTTTTGTATGTAATCTTTTTCAAGGCAAAACACCCAAATACACATTCAAAATCAAGCAAATAAATGTGACTGTTTCAGTAAAACAGTGACTGGGGGTATTACTCTAGAAATGTCAGAAAGTGAATTGTGTGAATATCTTTTAGCTGGAG
Source organism: Anoura caudifer (assembly GCA_004027475.1). Classification (NCBI taxonomy): domain Eukaryota; kingdom Metazoa; phylum Chordata; class Mammalia; order Chiroptera; family Phyllostomidae; genus Anoura; species Anoura caudifer. Next base: position 164,755 of record PVKU01002023.1, on the reverse strand, counting down.
AAAAGAAATACATTGCTTTTGCTTCAGCTTATGAAGGGTAAACCAAAAAATAAGGAATTAAAAAGAAATTACAGTTTCTCTTTTTTAAGAGTTTATTTTATTAGTGCTTTGGCATTATAAAATGAAAAATAAACTGTACTCAACTAGTGACCAAGAAGGTAAAAAGTATTCACTATAATGCAAATGTGAGAGCAATTATGAATAGACTATCCTCGTCTAAAAAACAATGTTTTCTATTTAATTATACTACATTTTAAAATTCAAGGTCATTTTGCCATACATCCTAGAAATAAATATATTTTCTTACTGTTCTCAAAATAAATACTATCAGAATTTTTCTGCAGTGATAGCTGGGATTCTAACACATTTTTATGTTATATGAATACTTTCTTCATTTATGTTCTCTTAACATTCTCATAATTAGTTATTCCTTCTCTAACTCTATTCAGGTTTGATTTGAATTTCACTTCCAGCATTATATTTTTTCTTGTTTCTTTGCTGTTCTTGCATCTTTATTGGTCAATTTCCTCTCTCAAGTATCTACTTTCATAAAATGTCAGGTGGGCTCATCACTAGGAGACAATGAAGCTACATACTTTGCTATCTGAGTGCTATGCAAATACAGATGCACGGTGACCTGTCACCAACGGATTTTGAAAGAAGTGATGTGATTGATCACTACATGAGGCACATCTGCTATTTACATAGTGATCTGTGGACTGAAGGGCTAGCAGTGGAGTCTGTATTTTAGGCAATTACTCAAAGTTAATATATCATGGTAATTAAAAGTTGAACTGTGCTGTTGGGGAACTAGTATTATTTAACTAAAATTCATGTATAACAGAACCACCCAAAGAGATGATGGCTGGTACTGAAATATCAGCTTAATTCGTGTAATACATTGGGGCCCGAGCAACACTACTTTGGGACCCATCTGAAAAAGAGAAATGCAAAAAGAAAAAATGAAAGTTTTCCTTGCCACCTAGCTGTTAAGATTGAGCACCTCGAGTGCTCAAGACCTCTAGCAGCAGAGAATCACTACCGCCCCACAAAGCAGAGTTGTTTTGTGTGTGGCTGGTTAGAATAAAAAGCTCTACGATAGCAGAACCAAGTCAGTCTCACACTCTGCATCCTGGTGCCTCACACAGAGTTTTCTTAGTAGACATTAAATAAATGCTTGTTGATAGAACGCATAAATGAATTCATTAATAAGTGTCAGTATGGCTAAAATTTTACTAAAATGATTGAAGCATAACAATATTTTCCATTTAATAAAGTGATGGGTCATAGATTGGAAACTTTTTTTAAACCTTCAAGAGAAAGATTTAAGGTTAAAATAAATGGTCAAGTAGCTTCCAAGTACCCCTCTGATTTAAGAGAGAAAATGATATCCATTCAGGATCACACATTTGGAGCTTTATTGCAAGACACTTTTTTCCTCTCCTTTCTGATTGAATGTACCTAGGCCACAGTAACACATGCTCTCTCTTTAAATTAGTTTCCTAATCCCTTTTGAGAAATGTCAAAAGAGCAGATTGTACACAGAGAGTAGAAGCAGGCAAAATTGGAAAAACAAAACAAAACAAAACACCAGAAAAACCAAATGAGGCCACAGTGGAAGCCATTATATCTGCCTTAGCATTTTCACCATTTCCTGAGTGTGAAGAACTCTGAAGTAATGTCAGCTCCACTCTGTATGGTTTGATACGCAATCGTGCATAGTGAATTATTATACTTAGCACAGGGCTCTCCTTCCACAAATACAGAGATGGGGTGAAGTCAATACTGTGTTGTTTCAAGTGAGGAAAGCAAGAGAATGTCACCTTATGCAGAGTGGTGCATTAATAAGATTTATTTGTGCCTGGAAAAATTAAATAGCACATTACAAAGATTGGTAATATGGAGAAAATTTGAAATCATGTTTGTTTAAAACCTTCTATATTTTGGTATTATTTTTATGAAAAATGATGTATTTGGCTATCATTAAATGTTCTAGGTTTTTGTTTATTAATATTGAGTGGAAAGCATGCAAATCTTTTATGGTAAGTAGATTATAATGAAGACACCACCTCAGTCCTCCTGGGGGCAGTACATCTTAGTTCAAGCAAAGTACCCAGTGCTTGTTTTTGCAAACTCAAGTTTGTAAAGTAAAAGGAATGTCGTGGAAAGCCCTGCCAAGTGAGCCTGAACCAGTTTCATTATTTACTTTGTCCTACAAAGAGAAGATATATTTTTTAAAGTCCCAAACACTGTCTTCATGCAAAGTTTGTCTTCTGAATTCACATTCCTAAGTCTTATTACTATCTAACAACATTTACAACTCTTTCACAGCTTTCAAAATTCCTAACTTTACATGAAGACTTTTGAGATTATAAGGATAAATATCAATAGAGAAAAAATAAAAACATTCTTTAGTTGCAATAAACATTTAAGTTTCCAAGAACTGTACTTTTTTTCATATTCAAATTCAGTGAAAGAGGAAAAAAGCACACAGTACTTTTTCTTCAAACGAAGTTTTCACATTTAAAACCAAGTATGTCTAGTCTTTCACACTAAGTTTATGAAATATCATAAAACTTTTTTATCCAGAAACAAAATAGCAGTTTTAACATTTAAGGGTAAAATGCCAAAATTATATTTATGTATTGAAAATATACAGGCTTTGGAGTTTTCTGAAAAACAGTGATTAGAGAGTACAGTTTGATGAATTCTCACAAATCTAAAATAACCTCAGACAAAACGGAAGTCCCGTACCAGCCAGTATAATTTGGTGCATGGAACCAGAACAAGGTGCCTGGAGGGAAACGCGAGAGCATGGCAGCAAAGCGTGCTGTATACATGCGGCCTTCTGAGAGAGGACAACAATATTTAGCCTGATAGTGAATAAAGAGCAATCAGAATAGTTTGTGGTTGAGAAAAACAAAAAACAAGTATCAGAATATGCAAATACTAGTTTAAACACAATTTTATTGTCTGCAAACAGGAAAGCACTGTCCATTGTCCTTTTTCTCATTTAGTCATTCACATGGTTATTGCTTTGATCATTGCCGGTGGCGTCATTTTATGATCAAATAGGCGTGCTGAAGGTTTACAAAAAGGATTTATGTCTCAGTGATTTGCATTAAGCAAAACATGCTGCTTGCTAAACGACCATATTTATGTCCTTTCACACAGCACCCACTTACCATTCAGGAAAAATACAATGCACTGAATCATAGCAGGTCTCTATCAAAATGTCAATTCTGTCAACGCTGTTAAGCTATTATGCAGGAACCATTCTATCATTCTTATTTTTCCCAATTTCAATTTTTTTCTAGGATAAAATGAATACTAATAGGTAGCACGTGAAATTTACCTCAAAGCTATCATCATTACTAAGTGTAAGAGCATACTATTATTTGATGATTCCTTATTATTTGGACTGCAGAGTATCTGGCGAAGCTTGAAAACCTGGAGCTATATTTTTTCTCTCTGTGAATCTACATTCTGTGTATTTTTATACCGAAGTGTAAGGCATGATTGCTTATGTTTAAGAGCATCAGTGCTAACCAACTGTCACATATTTCTTGCTCAAGCCTTCTCATCTGTCCCAGTGGCAGAGGCAAAATGAGCGGCGAGTGGTGAGAGAAGCTGCCTTCTGAAGTGACTGGGAAGGAGTTGGTTCAATTTCATCGTATCTACGACTTTAAAAAAAAGTATAGATGGATATAAAGTAATACATGCATATGGCTAATTAAAAATAAAAAGATTCCAATAGGAGGATAAAAGGTGAAGGCAAATGTTCTTCTCTAAGGCTAGTCCCAGTCTTTCTAACCAGTTGGGGGCCCTTCGAGAAACTTTTCCAGGCATTTACGGATTTGTCTCTATGTGTGTATGAAAGGTGATTTCTGCTGTTAGTTCAAGTCTTTTCGAATCTGTATTGGTTTCCTATTGTTGTTGTGACAAATTACCAAAGACATAGTGGATTGGAGTGATACAAATTCATTCATTACATTATGGTTTTTGAGGTCAAGAGTCTAAAGTCAATTGATGAGGCTGTGTTACTTCTGGAAGCTTAGAGGTGAAATCATTTCCTTATCTTTTCCAGCTTCAATAGGCTGCCTGTGCTCCTTGCTTAGTGGCCCCATATCCCTCTGACCTCTGCTTCTGCTGGGACATCTCCTCTCGCGTGGACCCTTTTGTCTGCTCCTCATAAGGGTCCTATGATCAAACTAGACCTGAGCACTGGGCCCATCTAGATAATCCAGGATAACCTCCCCATCTCAAAATCCTTAACGTACTCATATCCACACAGTCCCTCTTGCTGTGTAAAATAATTTATTCATAGGCTTCAGGAATAGGACAGAGATCTCTTTGGAGGGTTTTATTACATCTACCATAATATTTCTTAGTAAAGTATTTTTCATTCAGGTCTGGCATTTTTCTTATTTTATTCATTCCTAATTATGTTCTTTTAAATTTTTTTTCTCTTGCTACTGCTGTTGTTTTTACTTAGATTCTCATCTAACAAGGGTTTTTAGTAACTGTGAAAATATGACTTTTTTCAAAAGCAGAACTCTCTAAAAGATCCTCAAATACAAGAAATGAGCTGTGTGCATGGAAAACTCCTCAAATCCAAAGAACTATTTCCTGGAAATATCTATCATCCCATCTTAACTTTGCTACACCAGCATTAACTGATTACTTCCTGCTCAAAATGCTTTTTGCTCTTGTCCTCAAAATACTTTTCTCTCAAGCTTTTCCTACTTCACGAACTGCTCCTTGTTCACCTAATTTGATGTTTTAGCTCATGCCCTCTGCATGCGTGTGTGCTTCTCACACTGTTGATCTCCTCTAGGTGTGTTTATTCACTCTCTGTGCATGTTTCCAAACAGTTACGACATTGCTGATCTTCTCGAGAAGCGTTTACTCTCTGGATCATCTCCCATTTTTAGACTTTATACCACCTATGCACACCAAAGTCCTAAATTTATGTATCCAGCTCCAACATCTGCCCTTAATTCCAGACTTGAAGAATCAGCTGCTTTTTTTTTTTTTGCATCCTTATGTGAAATGTCTAATTGTCATTTCAAACTTAAATATCCAAAGCAAAATTTTTGAATCTCTCCTCAGCACTACTACCAAACAATCCTCCTCATCCCCAGTCTTCCCTGTCTCAGTAAGTGACACTCTCTTACCCAGCTGATCATGAAAACACACACAGACATATTTGACTCCTTTTACATCCTTACCCAGTTCAGTGTCAAATACTGACAACTCTACTTCTGAAAAATATTCAGTGTCTCCTCACTTTTCATCACTTCTGTCATTAATATTCTACTCTAAGACACCATTATCAATTAATTGGATTAGTTCAATAGCTCCCTTTTGCTTTCACTCTTTCTGCAGTCTTTCTCAATTGTTTAACAGAGCATATTCTTTGTATGTCCAAAAAACCCTGGTTTCTAACCTTTCTCAGACTAAAAATTCTCCACTCTTTGGTATTTGACTGTGTTTGGTATATTTTCTTTAAGGGGATGAACAGCCTCCCCCTTGAGACAGTTGCAGGGCAAACAGTGTTCTTAGAAACTGAAATTTTCTAGACAGCAAAGAAGTATTCTATGAAGAAGTTTAGGGTTAAGCCAATGATCTGTCAGCAGAGCAGGAATGATAGATGGTTCAGGGAAGATATTAAGAGCTTGTGCTTGGATTGTGTCCAGTGATGTCAAAAATGTGAAACATGTTGGGAGTAGCTACTTCTGAGATTCCAAATTTAATTTCAGGTGTCAGTATAGACCAAAGCTGCACAGATTTAGATTCAGGCTGACAGACTCAAGGCAGGGCTGCTTGCAAACAGAGGGGAAGCCCTGGCAACTAGCATATTCATAGCATTGGAATCATAGAGAATCCAAAAAAAAGGAGACAAAAATCAAGGGTATGGAATTGGTGCCACTTCATTCTGCTCCCCTTTTCGATCCCCTAATTCTCCAATCAATGCCAGCTGTTGGAAGTTCTGAGTTTCAGTTTATGTAAAGGGGTCATTTTACTTCTAAAATCAACTTTTGCTTTTATTTATTTTTCTTGAACTCTTTTCATATTCATGACCCTTCCACATCTCATCATCCATATCGGTGTTCATTGTAGTTTTTAAATGTTAAAAGCAATTTGTTAATGAAGCCTCCAGTAAATAGAAATACAACACAATAGGACATTTTCCACTGTGATGTTTTTCAAGATAACTACGTGGCCTCAGTACTTTGCGAGGCCATGATGTTCCTTCCCATGTACAAGTGTATATTTTGGTCAGTTCATAGGCTTTTAAGCCATTAGTATATTAGGGCAGTTCAATTGTTCATGACTCACATTCTCAAAAAGATCAATTACTGTCTTTAACCCTGTCTCCTAGACAAAAGTCACACAGGGTGGCTGTTATTGCAGCACACATCAACAAAAAGATTTTGCCCTGGAAAACTTACTGTCTAGGAGACAAGGTTAAAGATATTTATATTTGTATATTCCGTAATACTATCTTTATGCAGAGATAATTTCACTTGTACCCTCTTCTGAACTATCTAAATTATAATCTTAAAAATGTATTATAGAGAAGCAACTAGCAAAATTATCTGTATAATAATGCCTTAGGAGTATAAAGTGTTTTTCTGATGTACAATTGTTTTTTTTTTTTTTAAGCTACATTTTCTCTTTGGTTTCCAGAAGAACACTGTCTGCCTGACCCAGGTCATCATGCCTGTTTAGAAAAAAAGAAAAAAGCATCAACTACATTTAAGAGCTTTAATAAGTATCGATGACATAACTGGAGCCCAGACCTTGTGATTTTTTGTTTATTTTTTATACTTTGTGATGCAATAGACACCAGATGTGAGGCAGAAAAATCCACGACAAGATATAATTTAGGATATAAACTATATCGCAACTATGATGGCACCCATATTTCCACCCAATGGAGATTCCTTCTCAGTTCATGTCATATCAGAAAGTTATTCTCAATACCAAACTTTGACAAAATGGAAGGGAGAATAAAGTGTCTTCTGGTCGCAGCTGTGCAGAAAGAACAGAGAACAAGAGGGCATCTGGCCGAAGAACAGTGGGCACTCAGAGTAGAGAAAACCAATCCATCATAGCAGCTTGTGAATAGAGGGCTCCCATGGAAAACTGGAAATGGGTATTTTGCAGAGCACAGTGGAGAAAATGGAAGCCTCACAGACAACACAATAGGTAATGACTCTGTACTTTAAATGAACTTTGTGGTTATAGAAGTAGAAAGTAGTAATTTTCTACAGTAAGTGACATTCAAGCACAAACAGGTGTGGGGTAAGAACAGTAGAGAACATGCCTAAGAATCAGCAGAGTTCAGCAACGAAAGAAAAGTAGGTGCCAGGCAGAATCAGAAGCAATTACCATAATCTCACTCATTAAGGGTTTTCTCAAATCTCAGAGAAATGAGAATCTAATTATGGGTTTGCAATTAGAAGAGAGTTTTTCCCTTTAGTATTCTCCCTTTAGTATTAGATGCGCAGGTTGTGAGGTGAACATCTCTAGGGGGCGCCATTCACTAGGTTGTGAATGCCCTTGCTTAATTGCAGTTCGGCTGCTCCGGTGAATGAGACTTATCTCTTCACCCACTGCTCATACTATTGTTTTATGTCTGTGTGGTATGTGTGTCTTCTTACCTTGTTTCAGCTGAGTTATCATCTCAGAAAGACTTACACTACTTCATTTAATATTCTATCCAACTTCAGTGAAGCTCCACTTTCTTACCCAATTATATTGCCTTCAAAGCACTTTGTACTACTTGAAATTATTCTGTTCATTCATTTATGGTTATTTTCATTTTCCTGCTCCATGAGCGTCCACATCTTCTCTGCGAATAAGCCATAGCTACAGAAACATGTGTGGCACGTAATAGTGCTCAACAAATATTTGTTCGGTAAAATAAATGAATATAATATCATTATGTTTTAAAGATTAAATGAGATAATGAAGGTAATATATTTGGCCCAAAGTGTCTGGAACCTAGTAGTTCTCATTCACTTGTTTAGTTTCTTCATTTATTTATTTGTTTCTCTGTTCCAACATTCTAATCACTGCTTTACCTACAAGCTGAAATTCTTTGCCCTCTTTTGCTTCATCACTCATGCCTGGAGAAATTCCAGGAATGGTGACACCCAACTCTTCACACACTCCCTGCTGCACCCACAATTCTGACTGCAGCTGGAGAAAATTATCCCACCTTCCTGTCTGGTGGGACAATTATATTAAAGTCAAGAAGAGCTCTTGAGCTGCCCAGCAATCCAGGTACATTTCCCTGATTCATTTTCTCTTCCGCTATTTCTAAATGATTTTTTAATTTCTTCTCTCTTCTGAAATCACCACATTCTCCTCCCCCTCTGCCTCTCAGTCAATAACCTTATTCTGTTGAGAAAATAAAAGAAGTCAGAAGAATTCCACAGACTTTACTAAGACGTGTGCTTGTCTCTCGCCATCCGGGGGAATATGCTTCACGAGAGTGGGGTTAGTGCTCTCACAGGGAAGCACGCTCACCAGGGTCCAGCTTTGGGGGCTTAATGCTCTAGGGTCCCAGTCTTAAGATAAAGTTCTTCAAAATTTTATTTTTTTAATTTGTAAGAAAGTCCAAAAGAACAATGGAACATGCATCAGGGGCTTGGAACCTGAGTCCTGCTTTAGACTGCCTCTTCATCACCTCCAGTGGGTTCCTGATCCCTCATCTCTGCCCCCAGCCTTCCTTGCTTCTGCTCTCCCATGATCCTCCCCACCATGGCTGCCTTCCTCCGCTAGGGCTACAAAGGGCATTGAGCCAGCAGTCCGCATTCCTCCGTCAGCCTCCACCTCATGCAGAACACTTGGGCTCCAGGGCCGACTTGGTCAGGGCTGGGCTCACACCTGTGGGGTCTTGGGGCCGAGCCAGGGAATGGCTAGTCTGGCAGCTCAACTCATTCTGTAGGCGACTTAGGTGGGAGATCTTCAGCCCACTCTTGATCCCAGATCTGAGTACATCTTGGGAAGGCTGCCATCTCTTGGGGATCAACCATTGTAATGGTTTATTGTATGTGTGAGCTTGGCTGGGCCATGGTACAGTCAGACATTATTGTAAGTATTTCTGTAAGTGTGTCCTTAGATGAGATTGACATTTAAATTGGTGGACTTTGAGTAAGTCAGATGGCCTTCCATAATGTGAATGAGCCTCTTTCTACCAGCTGAAGGCCTCAGGAAAACAAGACTGACCTTCTCTGAGCAAGAGGAAATTCCACGAGCAGACAGCCTTTGGACTTTGTGCTAGTCAGGGTTCGCCAGAGAAACGGAATGGATACGATATATAAAGATGTGTAAGAGGGGATTTATTATGGGAATTGGCTCATGTGGCTATGGAGGCTGAGAAGTCCCATGGTGTGCTGCTGTATGTTGTAAGCTGGAGAAACAGGAAAGCTGTTAGCCCCAAGTCCAACTCCGAAGGCCGGAGAGCTAGAGGTTGCAGGTATATGTCCTGGAGCCTAAAGGCCCAAGAACTGGCTCTGATGATCAGTGTCTGAAGACAGGGAAGATGCATGTCCCAGCTCAAGAAGAGAGAGAGAAAAGTCACCCTTTCTCTGCCTTTTTATTCTATTTGGATCCTCAAGGAACTGGATTCTCCCTGCCCATATCGGTGAGGGTGATCTTGTTTACTCACGTGGCTGATTCAAATCCCAGTGTCTTCTGGAGACACCTACAGACACACCCAGAAAGGAGGTATCACCAGCTCTCTGAGTAACCCTCAGCCCTGTCAAGCTGCCATATAAAAGTCATCACAGACTTGAACTACAATATTGGCTCTTTCTGGTCTTCCGCCTCCTGGCATAGCTGCTCCACAGATTTTGGACTTGGGAGTCTTTGTAAACGTTGAAGCCTATTCCTTTAAATAATAGCCATTGTATTTTATGTATACACCTAAACATAAACATCCTATTGGTTCTGTCTCTCTGGAGAACCCTGACTAATATACTTCTCCACCACGGATTAGACAGCCAGCTCCTGGAAAGATCGTCCACTGTGCCCTTGGCCAGGGCTCTGAATTTTCATGGCTCACTTGGGCCACAAATCATGTAGCCAGCCATGATCCGTCCCACACATTCTCTGTCTTCTTTTTTGTTCCTATAGATGCATTTCCATGCCAGAGTAACCCCACCCCGACTCCTGCACTAGACCCTTTTGTCCTCTGCTCAAGGACACCACTTGAACAATTCTTTCCACTTCATCGTGTGTGATTCCCCTCCTCCTACTGAATTATACCTGTCATCAGGCCAGTTACTGTAATTTCTCTCAGCTTTGAAAACAATCCTCTTCTGATTGCATATACCCCTTCAGTCACACCTGATTTCTCCACTGTCCTTTAGATCAATGGTTCTCAGTTGAACAGTTGTCCTGGTTGTCTCCAATTCTTCCTTTAGTCTAGAATTAACTGACTGGTGCAGGGTTTTTTTTTTTTTTTTTTTGTTACGCTACTGGCCTCTAAAGTAGCGTAAGGGGCCTATAGCAACTCTCTCTCTGTCCAGTGCTGCTGATCATCTCCGCCTTCCATAATGTGAATGGGCCTCTTTCTACCAGCTGAAGGCCTCAGGAAAGCAAAAAGATTGACCTTCTCTGAGCAAGAGGAAATTCCACCAGCAGACAGCCTTTGGACTTTGTGCTAGTCAGGGTTCGCCTCTGATGTTTTGCACATGCTTCTCCCAAGGTAGACAGGAGCAACAAGTAAAAATGGGGTGGGGGTACTCCATTACACTGAATGGTCTACAACTACCACCTCTACAGGGAGCCCATTGACAGGGGTGTAACAAATACAATCTTTAGCCCAGCTTTTAGCATGCCTCATCCACACATCTTATTTGGTAACTTTTCTGGAGTAGTCTAGAATGTCAAATCTTCATTTTCTTTATTTCCTGAGATGAAGGAGAAATAAGTCTTATATTTGTAATACACAGCAACCTATCAGGGTCTCTGTTAAGCTGGTATTTCACTGTTTTCTAAAAAGAATACCCTGTTAAATGAATTTATCTTTCCATGGGCACAAATGCACTGAACAGCAGGAAGTAATCTCCTACCAGAATAACTAATATTTGCGCTTTTGTCTTTAAAGGTAATGTTTGTTTTCTTTTTTTCCTATGTGCTCAGAGACCTAAAGCTATAATTGATTTTGGAGGGGAGGCTTTTTAATGAGTGTTTTATAACAAGGCATTTGTTTGGGGGAGCCACCTGCCCCAAATATTCAGGTCTCAGAATTTGCATTTACCATTTCATTTATACTGGAGAATGGAGACAACAAAGCACAAAGAAAGCTAAAAGCAGGATGAATACATGGAAATCTACAGGAGAACATGAAAGTCTATGAGGCAAAAAGTGATCCAGCAAAATACAACCCAGAGGACAAATATGCCCCTGTCTTCAGAAAGCAAATAAATATTTGATAACAGTTACAAAAGCATCTATCTATAGCTGGAAAATTCCTGCTCCTTTCTTTCCTTCCCATATCTCTGTATCTGAAAACTTACCCTTATTCTAATTATGTGGATTTTTAAAAATTTGATGACTTAACATGGTATTCTAAACATTCTATGACACTCTTTATATACCTATATATTTTTCTTTTAAATAGATCTTATTTTAGATTCCCAGCATGATTGAACAGAAGGTACAAAGATTTCCCATATACATCCTGCCCCCACGCCTGCACAACCTTCCTCATTATCAACAGCCCCCACTAGAGTGCTACATTTGTTGATACCTCATTATCACTCAAAGTCTATAGTTTACATTAAGGTTTACTCATGGTGTTGTATATTCCATGGGTTTTGACAAATATATAATGATGTATATCTAACATGATACCATCATTCACAATAGTTTCATTGCCCTAAACATCCTCGGTGCTATATCTTCCCCTTTCTCCCCCAACCTCTGGCAACCATTGACCTTTTCATTGTATCTATACTTTCGCTTTTTTTCAGAATGTCATGTCATTGGAAACATACAGTAAGTAGCCTTCTTAGATTGGCTTATTTCCTTAATGATATGCATTTAAGGCTCCTCCCTGTCTTTGCATGACTTGATAGTTCATTTTTTATGCTAAATAATATTTAATTATCTGGATGTATCATTGTTTATTTCTTCATTCACTGACTGAAGGACATCTTAGTCACTTCCCAATTTTGGTGATTATGTATAAAGCTGCTATAAATATTCACATGCAAGTTTGTATGAGGACCAAAGTTCTCAACCCACTTGGGTACATACCAAGAAGTGTGATTTCTGGATCATATGGTAAGAGTATATTTAATTTTCTAAGAACCTGATAAGCTGTCTTTCAGAGTGACTGTACCATTTCCCATTCAAACTAGCAAAGAATGAGATTAACTGTTGCTCCACATCCTTGCCAGAATTTGGTATTCTTAGCCTTTTGGACTTTTGGTCATTCTAATAAGGCTGTGTGGTTCACTTTTTATGTTTTATAATTTAATTTCCTGGCATTCTACATTTACCTCTTGGGAACAGAAAAAATTTAAGTGCCTGAGTTGGATTCCCCCATATATATATATATATGCCTCCCTCTTTTTCTTTTGTATTTTTTGGCTCCAAATATAACTGTTTCAGCACCCCCACATACACAACTAAATTTTTTTTAAAAAAGAAAGAATGAAAGAAACTCTAACACACGTTGGCAAGGGTGTAACAAACATCCCTACCTAAGGATGCAGCATATCTCACCTACATGTCCTATATAATTAGATTTAGCAACTTCTCAAGTAGTTTCAAAGGCAAGGGGTGAATAGCATTTAAACTCTCTCTTAACGATTGCTTACTTTTAAACAGAAAGTAGGGATTTGTTGCTGCTGAGAATCTTTTTCAATGTAAATGCCTGTGAGGAATGTAACTTGGGTTTATCAGCTAATTTAAAAACAGCAGCTTATTAGGCACTCAAATAATGCGGTTCAGATATATACATGGATATCTGCATACATATGAATAAATATGTACTTATATGCTATTTTTTAATTTTCCTGACTGTACAGCATTACTTCAGTTATGTATAGAACATAATCTCATCAAATATTTGACCACTGTTGGCCTTAGGGTGTACAGTTCACCCTGGAACAACACAAGTTTGAACTGTGTGGGTCCACTTATATGCAGATTTTTTTCAATAAATAGAGTCAGCCCTTCATATCTGCAGGTTTCAAACCTGTAAGTGCAACCAACCACAGGTCAAAAAACAATATTTTTTGCATTTCCATCTGCAGTTTCCTGACCATGAGGAACACTATTTCCTGTTCGTGGTTGGTTGAATCTATGTATGTGGGTTTATGACTGCAGGGGGTATTGTACAAAGTTCAACAGGATAACCTAGAAATGATGATAAATTCCTGGGATCATACTACCTAGCAAGAATGAATTATTAAGAAATTAGAAATCTAAACAGACCTGTTATTAGAAAGGAGATTGAATCAGTCATCAGAAACCTCCTAACCCAAAAAAGCCAGGACCATGTGGCTTCACTGTTGAATTCTATCAAACATTTAAAGAATTACTTGCAATCCTTCTCAAACTCTTCCAAAAAAAAAAAAAAAAACTGAAGAAGAGAGAACACTTCCAAACTCATTTTACTAGGCCAACATTACCCTGATAGCAAAGTCAGACAAAGACACTATTAGAAAAGAAAATTATAGGCCAATACACATGATAAACATAAGCGCAAAAATTGTGTGCTAGTCCAAACTACCATCTTTGTTGTCAGCAACTCCCAACCTGAGACCACCTGAGAGTTCCTGTCACCACACTGACTCAGACAAGACAGAAACCGGTCCCTTGGGCAGCCCCTGAAAAATCCAAGTGTCAGATGTATGGTCCCGTCCTTCCCTTCCCTTCCCTCCCCAGGAAAAATCCGGGAGATGGAATTTCTCCCATCTCTGACTAAGTGTGCCAGGTTTTCCTACTAACTGTGATGTGCTGTTTGCACACTCACTTGGGGTACAGGAGCCTCTCAACTGACTTCTGGCTTTTTCACAAAGGAAATTGGTCCCTGTGTTGTTGCTGGATTGGTGTGTGTGCCTGTAAAAAGTCCTGGGCTTCTTATCCTGCCATCTTGCTGATGTTACCTTCTCTAAAAAATGAATTTTAACAATCTCCTGCTTGGACATTCTGGTTATATGCACTTTTTGAGTCATATACAACTTTCCATGAATATCCTGTAGCTAGCTGTGCACATTTCTGATTATTCCCTTACTGGAAAATTTATTCAGATAAAATGTCTAGATCAAAAAGAATGAACGGTTTAAGAATTTTGAAAGGTAATGATATTTCCAAGTTAGACTCCTAAAAGGCTGTATGGATTCATAGTTCTCTGAAAGGTACATAAGAGTTATCAGACAACATTTAAACTGTCATTTAATAATACCATTTAGGAATGAATAGGGTCAGTTATAGGAAGGATACAGGCATGTGGGTGAAAAGAAAATTGATTTTAAGGGAAAGTGGACAAGGACAGAAAATGAGTAATAAGCTTCACATCAACAGAACATATAATTGGTCTTCAGGTTGCAGAGAACATAGGCCATGTGTGCTGTTTACGAATTTATTATGTACTGGAATTCTTGTGCAAACTTTTCCTCTTAACGTTCCTACCTTGTAACATATTGACAAAAGTGTAGTTATTCTGGAAGCAAGACATGAGCACTCTTAAATTTTACTCTTATCAAACCAAACTCTGAGAGTCTCCCATAGTCCCCCTTTCTAATCTGTGCCATTAGTACTGAAGCTATTTAGGTAAGATGGTGGTTAAGAGTCCATTTAGCTTTTGGTCAAAAGTAATTTGCCGTTGGAATTCAGTGGAGATTCTGCTATCACATAACCCTGTCTTTAGTGTATGGAAAATTGGACAATTATTACCTCGGGATGATTTGTATAGAGAGCTACCAAGAGCTGGTGCCTGCTAGGTTTGCAATGATACAACTGTCACAAACCCAAAATGCCTCTTCCATCTACCTGAAATTTCCTTTGTTTGCTTTTCTTTTTCTTTCTCTTGGATCAGGCTGAAACTCTATAATAAAGAGAAAAATAAAATATTCATAGGAATAATATACAATGCTGAGAAATGTTTCTGCCTTTTTATTAATAGCTCTTTTCAGTGTTCCTAATTTTTGTATGTATTTGGTGCAGAAGTATGTTAACATTTTTGGCTCTAGCCTTGATTTGGAAATTGCAGGAGAAAGATAAAGGAAAACAGTAACGATCCTTGATTGGAAACTGTTCAGTTATGGGAAAACTCACATGTCTGGGACATGCTACCTAATGAAGCAGAGGAGAGAGAACTTAGTGTTTTTGTATTATTTGCATGTCTGAGTATAGTCACCTCATGTGAGGTCTGGTTTTCTTAATAACGCACAAAAAGAGATAGTGCATATGCACTGAGATTGCAAATATCAGTCAATCTGTAACTTCTTTCTAGGTAATATTTATAGTTTTCATTAAAAATTATAAATAGTTTTTAGGCCTGAATATTGTAAGGGTTCATATTCTGTGTGAATATTGCGAGGGTTCCAATTTTTACCAAACACCACTTATATAAAAAGGTGGCTCAGGCTAACCTAGTAGTTACTCTTCTGAGAATACTTAGCTGCCCTTGCCATCATACCTAGTGCTTTATGAAACAGCGCTAGCACTTTTCACCTGGTCATGGCCAGTTACCAAGAAGTGGCTAGCAATAATAAGTCTGCCAGGTGCTGGTTTGATTTATTATGTTTTAGTAAAAATCAGTTCCGGGTTGCTAGGGTGATAAGTGACCTCTTTCTTCAAAAACTTCCTTGAAGCTGTGAAGACATAGAAGTAACTAAAACCAGCAGGCCTGTTTTTTAGAAGAGGGAAACACACAAGAATGGTCTGAGAGGAAAGGTTAAAGGAGAATAAGAAAACTTTACTAGAGTAGGAGTTGATGCTCTCTTTTACTAAACAGGCAAAAACATCCACACCAAACAAGAGGCCTTGCGGTAAGCAACTGATTTATTGATGTTCAGCTGGACTTCTCAACTGGATACTTAAATTTCAGCCATTATGTATTTAATTAAAATGTTAGACATGTTAATGAGCCATGGGCATATAGTTTCAAAACCCTATCCATGTGCCTCCAGAGGAAAATAATGAAAATGAGGTAATGAGGGTGACAAAATATTTATTTATGAAACATGAAACATGAAAATATAGTTCATTGCTGGAAAAAAATCACCTGATAACAGTGGTAAAAGAAACTGAGATATTTATTTAATTTTATGAAAAAATTGGCCTGTACATGTCATACGTATAGGTGGTACTGCTGTGTGACGTATGGGAAAGTTAATTAAGAGGATAGATCCTAAGATGGCTCATCACAAAGAGAAGTGCTTTTCTCTTCCTTTAATTGTATCTATAGGAAATGATGGATGCTGATCACACATATCATGGTAATCATTTCACAATACATGTAAATCAAACCATCATAATGTATACCTTAAACTTACACAGTGATGTATGTCAGTTAATTTTCGATGTGACCAGAAATAAAAGAACTGTGTAATATAGACATCCCCGTGAGTCTTATCCAGCCCACAAGGTAATAAACCTCCACCACAATCTCACCTTAAGGAGGGCTGTTCTGCCTGCGTGTACACCAAACAACACCAGAGCAATGGGATCTAAATTTATAGTCTGCTGCCTAGCTATCTCAATAAATCTTTTATGCTGTTAGTATAAATCTTCAAAATAAGGAACATGAAGACTACTTATTTTTAAAGCACTATTTTAAGAGTAAAAGTATCCTTATTTTTAAGAGCCTTCACTGATAATGGCAATCAAATTCTCATACCCAGGAATCAGCCAGGAAGCTCAACTGCAGCCTTTATCAAATGGAGTTTGAACTGGGCCTCTTCGGCCTGTGTGTTAAACCCCAAGTGTTCCTCTCAACTTCTAACCATGTCTGTTTGGTCCAGCATGTCCCTGGCACGTGGCATTGAGTAGGATAGGATGGATGTAGGTTACTCGCCACCTGCCTGTTATCCTTACAGAATTTAACCCCTGCAGAGGCAAAGGTGGATAAAGTCAATTGTTTTATTTAGAACAAGAAGGTGCCAGTTTGTTTTTTAAGGCACTATAAAGTGGAATGAAGAGCGAACAGCGATACTGAACTCAGACAACTGAGTTTCAAGGCCTGGCTCTGTCACTAGCTAGCCGTTGATAAGTGTAAGTAATTTGGTTTTATAAGCTTCAGTTTCCTCGGCTCCAAAGTGAGGATAACACCACATTGGTTTGTTGAAGCAATTAACTGGCAAACACAAATGTTAAAATTTCATTTTAACAAATGTGAAAATTTTGAGTTCATCTGAATTTCTTTACCTTTTTTCAGATTTCTGAATAATCCTATTATTCTAGTAGGAAACAAAACAAAACTATGACACATCACCAGTGAAAAACTTAAATCAGATTACGTGGATGGTTAGGCAGGAACCAGAAAAGTCTTTATCTCCCTCCTTGAAGTCTATCTGTGCCCTCTGAGAAATACCATTTTTTTAAGGACCAATGCATTTGTTTTTAACTACTCTTAAGAGTTCTTTTCTAACTTACTGGTAAAAAGGAGTACATTTAGTTTCACAGCATGAAAGAAAAAAATCTCTTCTGTGGTTCTCTCAGATACTGACTCTAGCTGTTTCTTAGGAAAATAATTCATGGTGTCCTAATGGGTAAAATTCATTTAGGTGTGTCTACTCCTATTCGGGAAATGAAGGTCCTACCTAGATCATTAAATGAGAGTCAGGTAGGCTGACTGGAGTCCAGGCAATACGATTTCCAGAAGGTTAAAGATTCCAAAGAGAAGACAATGCAGGGGATTTCAAATTCCTGAATAGGTCTTGTTGGGGTTTGGTGAGAATACCCATAAAGTCATTTTTGAACAGCTTTTTGCAGAAAAGCACAAGTAGTATTTCTGAGATGAGGAACACATGAGATCTTGTTTCTATATATAAACTTAAAAACAAAAAATGAATTTTAAGAAGGTAAGTTTATTGATGAAAAGTTAATTCACAGGATAAAGGTGAGTGTGCAAAACTATGAAAAACTGAAGGGATTCTTTTGTCCCATACACATCCTCTGTTTCGTGTATGCGTCTGCTGGATCCTGGCATTCCGAAGTTTGGAACTGCTCGATCAATCTTTAGCAGCGGTGCTGGTGGAGCTTATCATGGTGGTGATGGAGAGAACTGCACTGCCTAGCTCAGGCACCCTATCAGGAATTTTCCATATCCTACCTCACTTACTCTTCATAATTTTTAATAGCAGTAATAAGACAATGGATTGATGAGACATTCACTGCAGGCTTCTCTTGTACAGAAACTGTGCTAAGTCTCTTACGCAGAAAATCTCCCTTAATTTTCATTTTAATTCTGTAAGGCTAGTGTCATTTTCTACCTAATACATGTGAGAACTTATTTTCAGAGGTGTTAAGTGACTTACCGGAGGTGTGAATGTATTCTGTTTATTTACATAGCTTAAAATTCATGCAACTGAGGTTGAAATGCACATCCATGTGCTTACACAGGCTGAGCCTTTTTTCTATTATTATATTACATTATTCAGACATTTTATTAATACCTTTGCTATTAATAATAGACAATTTTTGTATGAGGCCAATTCAAAGTATCAAGCATTGTACTAGACACTGTATTATATTATCTTGATTAATGCTGATATTTGCCTATATAATGCTCTTATCCCTATTTAATAGATGAAGATACTGAGGTTCAGAGAAATGAGTCTTGTAGGCTAAGGCTGCACATTAAATGAATGACTCTAGTGAGATACTGATCCAGGCCTGTATTGGTCCAAAGTCTATGGTCTTTCCACTAAACTTGACTGCTGAATCAACCCAGGTAAAACACACACACACAACAACAACAGTGACTGCTTTTTTTTGTAGATACATAGCATTTTGCAGATACATAGCATTTTAATGATGTTAATTCTTGCTATTCATGTACACAGTATATGCTTTCATTTATTTGTATCTTCTTCAATTTCTTCAGTGTCTTATAATGTTTCGAGTACAGGTGTCTTACATCCCTGGTAAAATTTATTCCTAGGCATTTTATTCTTTTTGAAGCAAATGTGAATGGGATTATTTTCTTAATTTCCTTTTCTGATAGCTCATTTTTTGGCATGTAAAAATGCAACTGATTTCTGAATATTAATTTTGTATATTGCTATTTTATTGAATTCATCGATCAGTTCTAGCAGTTTCTTAGTGGCATCTTTAGAGTTCTCTATGTACTGTATCATGTCATCCACAAATAATGACAGTTTTACTTCTTCCATTCCAGTTTGGATGCCCTTTATTTCTTATTGCCTGATTGCTTTGGTTAGGACATCCAGTACTATGTTTAATAAGAGTGGTGAAAGCAGACATCCCTGTCTTGTTCCCTATCTTAAGGAAAATGCTTTTAATTTTTGCCCATTGAGGATGATGTTGGCTGTGGGTTTGTCATATATGCCCTTTATTATGTTGTTATGTTCCCTCTATTCCCACTTTGCTGAGGGCTTTTGTCACAGATGGGTGCTGGATTAGATCATTTTCTTTAAAAAGCATTGTAAATTCCTCTTCTGTCCTTTTGATTTGTAGGTCTTTTAAAAAGCTCAAAGAACCTCTTGCCAATTTTATAGTCCAGGAAATTTTTTCTTAAGGGCCTTGGAGACCTCTCTTTTGAATTGAAAATATCAAGATCTCATCTGATCTCCCTGCCTCTGTAGGAGCTTACCCTAGGTGCCTGGCTCCTGCTTGGCAGAGAGCTATATGGTATTTCATTTTTTGTCCAATAAGGAAAATTAGCAAACACAGATGTGCAGTCAATTCCACATGAATTTAGGATAAGCTATCTGAAGTAAATGGGTCTGTCAAGTCCTCTCACAGCAGCCTTAGCAAATGACTACATCTATGTACACACTATATCATTACTATGTAATTTGTTTTTATTGTTCTTACTGCTTATTGTTTGTCCACCTCCTGCCACTGACTCTCGACCTCCCAGAAAGCTCTCCACCACCCAAACAATCAAAAAGGAGGGATCTTTTCCATTGCTATATCCCAAGAACCTAGAAGAGTTTCTGGCACACAGTAGCTATTTAATATATATCTGAATAGAATAGTCTTCATACCTTTTTTCATCATTTAACCATTTTACTTGCTTTTGATGCATTTCCCAGATTTTTTTTTTCATTTAGTGTTTTATTACCTATAGTAATGGGCAACCTAGCTAGCAGGAATGCTTTAACCACTAAAACTCAGTTTAACATCTCTTCCTGAACTAAATATTTTAAAATAATTGTTCAGAGTAAGAATGTTAACTGTTTATAATTTCATCTCCATTTATTTTCCCTAGCCATGCTTTATGATAGTGTTAAAGAACAAGTAATTAAGTCAGACACCAGGAGAGAATAGGAAAAAAAAGTTAGATAATCAGCTCTTGAGCAATGGAGAATTGATTGAATGTAAATTGTTTAGCTCACTAAGCAATCTCTATGGAAGAAATTATTGTTCATGATAATCATCTAAAACCATTGAACCCCTTCTTAATAACTTCAATTCACCAACCATTCAAACTTCTCAGCCTTCAATTATTAAGAACATTTAGTCATCTCTGGTTAGGGAAATAAATTGCTTTCTCTTAGTTCCAGGGTTTAAGAGCCGCAAATTAGTTTATCCAGTTTAACTAAACTCATTTATCAGCAACCCTAAAATCTGTGAGGTTTGACAATTATTGTACATTTGCTACTGTAAGTTACTCTAACTTTATAAAATATCTCCCTATGAATTTATAAATATTTGCCCTTATTGATGAGATTTTCCCTTTTTATCCACTAAACTTTGAAATTGATTGCCCTAGTGAAAGTGAAAATACCTATCATTTTTAAATAAGAGGTTATTCTTCAGCATAGACATTTTTTGTCTCAGTTAAGACAATAGTCTTAAATCAAGCCTTGAACAGGGAAGGTTTTAACTTATAAGAGCTTCATTTTCCAAAAGCAAACCTTGATGTTTTTTAAACTTTAAAAAAAAAAACTTTGTTTTATTTATTACTATTTAGAGAGAGAACATTAATTCCTTGTCCCATTTATTTACACATTCATTGGTGGAGTCTTGCATGTACCCTGACCCAGTGATTGAACCAGCAACCTTGGTGTTTTGGGAAGACACTCTAACCAACTGACATACCTGGCCAGGGCTAAAGCTTGATGTTCTAAACGTAGTTTTACTGTAAGCCATGGTGCAGAGAAGAGTGAAGATATTGTTGATAGGGGGTATTCTTAGGAGGCAAAGAGAAGCACAAGCCCTTTGAATAAAAAGGAGAGAGAAAGGAGAAAAGCAAATGGGCACCAAAGTTTCTTCACTTTTTCTATCATATGAAGACTTGGGGAAGACACTCATAAAGGACCAGATTGGTTAGAGGGAAGCTAAAAGCAGGAGGCTTACCCAAGTCTCATATTTGAAAATCTAGAAAGGGACTGAAAAGCAC
Source organism: Anoura caudifer (assembly GCA_004027475.1). Taxonomy (NCBI): domain Eukaryota; kingdom Metazoa; phylum Chordata; class Mammalia; order Chiroptera; family Phyllostomidae; genus Anoura; species Anoura caudifer. The sequence continues at coordinate 143,184 of PVKU01002023.1, read as the reverse complement.
AGAGCTTTTGCAGCAACATAAGGTGAACATGGCAGCATAGACATAGCAGCGTATAGCATTTGACCAAAGAAAGCCATGCTGCCTGTCTCAGTTCCTGGTGACCTATATGAGGAGTAGAATTTCATAAGTTCCTGCTGAGTTCTTAGTGATGAGTTTAAAGCTCTGAATAGTTCCAGAATTGGCATGGGCAAGACCCCACAAGACACCCAGGCTAGTGAGAAATGAAGGACGTGGCCGAGACTCGGAGTAATTGCAGGGTTTATACCTGAATGTTAGCAGGGGTGCAGGATTCTGGGGCTGGACTCTCGGGCCCTGGTCTTGCTGAGCGCAGACCGTTTGTGATATGACGCAGGCAGAGGCTGACGTAACACGGAGGTCAGGCAGGGCGATTACCGTGCTGGGCTGGATGGAGTTCGACAGGAGCCAGCAGAGGGTGCCGTGTGGGTCAGAGCCACTTTCAGCCTCCCCTCTGCGGAGACCTCTTCTAGTGCAGGCGGAGGGGCACCCAAACAGAGTCCCCAAAGAGATGTTGGACTTCAACCAACTAAACAATTACCAGAATTACCTATTATTTGCAAACTTAATACGTTTGGTTTGTTGTTTGCCCTTAAAAACAGGAATCAAAGCAGGGGATGGTTATAGGAACTGAAGATGAGGTTAGAAGACAGCAATATGAGCCATATGGGCAAATATTCAACTATTTCCAGGGACTCGCTTCTTGAAATAACTGGAAAAAACTGGCAAAAACAAAAATTTCAATGGAAAATCTTGACCTCAATTTAGTCAGATAGCATATGAGACCTCAGTCCTGAATAGCATAAATTATATTAACCATTCTACAGTTTGTCCAAAAAGAAATTAATTTTTTCCCCTGTGGATACTGTAAATATTCTTTAAAATTATTTAATACTTGGAAATATAGATACCATTCATACTTCACATTTTAGAATATAAAAGATGTATATAAAAACAGTTTTCACTTGATAGTGTTACTGTTGTATAAGTCTAGATAAAATTTAAAATCTATTTTTATTTGGTAAATTAATTGTGTATTCCTAAGAAAGTGGAGATTAAGTGACAATTTGACCAATTATTCATAATAGGAAATATTAAACTGTAGGAGTTCTAAAACTGTACTCAATGTTTGCAATTATAATCATGCCTTGGACATACAGCTGTCATTTATTTATAATTTTCTGGGCATACTAAACATTTTCTGTATATTCACAAACCAAGAATTAAGAAGCATGTGAAACAGTAATGAAGATAAAAGAGGTAATAGATATTTCTCACATGTTGAATTAACTGTTTCTCAGGAAAAATATTATTATAATTTTAAACAAAAAAATACTGAGTTTGTAGATATAACTTTTATTCAAACACGAAATTACACTTCATTTGTTTACAAGACAAAGGAAAACGAAAGGTAATGTAACTGCTTTTTAAAGTGAAATCACAGATTAGACTGACAGTGACTTTATACAACGAAACGAATTCACTGCACTACAACAAACAAAACTATCTTCCACACACTATGAGCTGACATTCAAATTCAGAAGTCTGACACATAAATTAAGTTAACAAGTTAACAAAATCTGTTGATCAGGTACACATGATTATCGTGAATATATCGTGAATGATCCCAACATTCGTTCTTTCCTTGGTAAACAGTGAGAATCACGACATACGAAGGCAGCGTATAAGAGACAGTAAGTCAGCTTTGATTCCATTATTAAGGAACCCATACAGAATGGGGTTAAGACAACAAGACATCATGCCCAACAAATGACAGATGCAGTACACCAACTTGAAGTGCCTGTTTGAAATAAGGTTATCATTAAAATCGGTTACGACATGGAAAAGGTGTAGTGGCATCCAACTTACGGCAAACACTAGTATCAGTATGGTCAGTCTGTAGAAAACACCTCGAGATCTCTTTTTGAGTCTCATGATAGAACGGTCTACTCTCACTTCATGAGCATCGGAGTTTTCTTCAGGTTTCATCTCAAAGCAGGTGCGAACCCCTGGTATGGACTTACTGGAGGAGAAGAGCTGACTCTTCCCAGAGCCCAAGTTTTCTGGAAGCGTGCTTGAATGATGGTCCTGAGGAGGTCTTGCTGGAACAGGTAACACGCATGCCTTCTTCCTGCTGTATCTTCTTCTGTGTTTTCTGATGAATGAATAGCTCCATTTATGGTTGTTGGAGAGTTTCACTTGAGGCCCAGTCTTTTTGGATGGATGAAGAGTTAAGTTGATCATCTCATTTTCTTCCAGCTTGTTTTCTTTGTCGGGCAATCCACAGCTTATACTCCTGCAGACGCTGGTATGACTTATAGTGAGACAAACTAAGGGCAAAATGTACTGCACTAGTAATAAAGAGATTGTAAAAGCAATTCTGTATGAGTCAGATGGCCATGATTCAACACATAAATACCTGCTGCTCAGCAACGCTGAGCCAAATGTTTCCCGAAGTTCCACAAGACTGTGAAACACTGGAAGGGGAGAACAAATCGCAAAACCTAGTGTCCAGACAGTAGCTATCAGGAAGTAGCCATGGTTTGCTGTTAGATTATTAGATATAGGATGCTTTATCATATGATACCTGACAATGGCAATCGATATTAAAATTAAAGTTGAAACCAGAACCGACACACACTGAAGGAAAGGCATGATATGACACATGACTTTGCCAAACATCCACTGATCCAGCAGGATGGAGGTCAGTGTGAAAGGTGAGCAGAAGAGCACGACCAAGATATCGGAGAAGGCCAAATTTCCTATGAGGAAGTTCACCGTAGTCTTCTGATGACGCTTTCTCATGAGAGCCATTAGAATGAGGAGATTGCCCATGAAACCAAGAAGACTTACAAATGTATAGAGTCCAATCAGAAAATACTGCAAGTCATCTACACTGCTTTTATAGTCATCCCAGACTGGGAAATTGGAATTCCGAGGGGCGGCAGTATTGTTCTCTGTGGGAAGTGTCTGGTTATAATAACCCTTGAAGTCCAAATCCATATTATTGTCCTGCTTGGAATAAAAAGACATTAGTTAGCAATTTAGAAAAATTACATGACTGCTATAAATTAATCCACCGTGAGGGAAACTGAATTTTACAGTTGGTTCCCATTATCTTATTAAACTCCTAAGAAGGTTTAGTGAGGTCTTTAATTCGTTCCAAGTGCAGTGCAAATGTCAACCAATAACAATTACAGTAAGTCTATCGTCGTTTCAATGGTGTGTTTGCTTGTGTTAAAATAGCAGACTGTTGTTTACATTAATGTAGGAAATAATGTAAGGGCAAGAACAGGCAAATGTAGATGAGAATTTCTACCTAATTACAATAGCTCAATAGTACTCTTTTCCAGTCAAGGTACCTAACACATGGTGTAGTCATATAACCTACCTTAAATATTCCTTCCTTTCCTACTCAAATTAAGTGCAAAGTTAAGAGTAATCTATCCTAAAGTTTTCCTTAGTCTGCGCAGTTGGATGTATCTTCTTTTTCAAACCTCAACATGCTCTGTTTATAAATGTCTAATGCTACATGTTACAATCTGCCTTTCTTTGCAATTCTAATGCAAACCACCTAGCTTACTTATTTATAAGCGATGGAAAAGCAGAGACTGTCCCTTCCTCAATGTGGTATCTACCATGATGCATGGCACAGTAACGTCACCATTGCAGATGCTAAATAAATATTTATGGGAAGATAAAAAATTCAAACAGAAACCTAACATGTTATCTAGTACTTAAAGTGTCCAAATTAAAGCTTTTCAAGCATAGAAACATTATCTCAGTAACTACATGTATACAGTGGACACTCAATAAATGTCTACCAAGATGCACTGTTGGTGAAAACATGCCATGATCAATCTCTATCCCTTGAGACTGCCAGATTATCATGAATTAACACTACCACTGACCAACCGTGCTGCTGGTCCTTTAAAAACAAAATTTACCTGTCAAAAATTGAAAATGGATTTCAGCTTTAAAAAGATTCAGTTGTTTAAGGAAAATTATTATTGCTTAAGAAAAAATTTCATATTGTTTAAGGAATAATATTATATCTTAAGGTAAAATGTAGAAGCGATATTAATACAACACCTCATAATAAGTTTTTTCATTTCAAAGGCAATTAATAATGTTTTAGAATCGATATCACCATGGTGTTACTTATTTGTTGCTGAATATCAGAGATTTGAAGATACTTCCTAATGAAGCACAAAACTGCCCATGATATATCAATAAAATTTAAAAAGAACTCCTCCTCCACATTAAAAAATGTAAGCACTCTTATTTAACAAAAGTTTCCTACAGAATACTCAAGACAACGTAGTTAATTATGATGAATATACGTTGTTACAGAGATCCCGATATATATGTGGCTTAAAAAAACAATATGTATTTATCTAGCTATTGCTAGACTAAGTTGAATAATTATACTTAAAACTATAAAAATGCATATATTTAAATTAATAGTAAACATTATTATCTTCAATTTAAATACTATTGTCTTCAACTTATAGGTCTTGGTCCAATAAATTTCTAAACAGGAAACCCTCCTGTGGACAGACATTCATTATAAGTAACTTTAACTTCAGTTTTACATGCAGCAAGTTTCAACTAGTCACCATTGGACAGTAATATTTTACTTTAACTGAGTGCCACCTTATAACTCTCAAGAAAGCACAAAGCCTGTGTAGAATTGACTCTCCAATGATTCTCTTGTTCTTACCTTGCAAGTAGGAAAGGCAATCAGTAAGTACTCATCTAACAAAAAAGGATTTTCAAGAACATGAGTCAAAAGAAAACCTAAGCAGGAACACGGTAACAAATAGCCTGTACAAATTATAAGCATGACTACAACCACGGACAAGCTAGATGGAGTCAAGGGATTGTCAGAACTCATAAAATTAGGCAGAAAGGCCAGTCAAGGCCACGCTGATTTGAAGTTCACTCAGATATCCAGGGCAGGTGCAGGGAGGCCATCGACCAGTAGTGTGCTGAATAAGATGAGTTGGTAGGCCATGTGAATTACTTCTGTACCAGTTACACTTCCTAACTTGAGGCCATGTCAATTTGAATTGTTAGGATTTAAGAATCACTGAATAAGATAGTGAGTTTTTGAATAAATTTATCTTTAAAGGGATGTAGTTAACTTCCAGAGAGTAATCAGTCAACATAGAATCAGATATAGATGTTGTGAAAAACCTAGTTTCAAATTTTCTCATTAGTCAATATGGGGTAGGCCGTTAGACGCGGGAAGAGCAAGACCGAAGGGCCAGAGGCAGAAGGTGCCCGGGGTAATCTCTTCCCCCCTAGCAATTTGCTGGTCATGCAGTGTAGACCCCTTGACCTTCAATCCCTAGATGGGTCATCTAGGCCTCAGTTGTATTTTAGCTCCAGGCCCAGAAAAGCAGCAAAACCCGGTGAGTGATGCCTGGATCAACTGCAGTGACTAAAAACTCCCTGCCCTGCTGCTGACCAATCAGTACAGACCACAAACCTCAAAGGACACACCTGGAAAGCTGATGAATATTCTACTGAGACCCTCCCCTGGGACCTCCCTTAAAATCCCCACCTTTGAAAGCTCTTAGGATAGAGGACTTAGAGCACTCTCTCTTCCAGCAGCTTGCCCTGGCCTTTCCCCTCCTCGTTGACTCCTCCCACCCATCCCAGGGAAGTTACCTTTACCCTTCTCTCTCCTAAGCTCCAAGGGCCCCTCCTTTTGCCTCTGTAACTTATTTCTTGAGCCCATTCCTTCTACCACTCATTTCTTCTACCTCTGTGACTTTCTAAATAAACACATCTCTCATAGTTTGAGCCTTGACTCTCAATGCTTTCCTACACAAGTACCAAGGTTGCCGAACCAAAGTCCAGTCCAGTCTGATCCCACTGGTCTAACACCTGGTGTCCTTCTCACTGCTGCCAACAAATGCATCTGGTCCTGCTGTCAGCTGTCGATTGGCCTGTCTGGTTTTGCTGCTTTCCTGGGCCTACAGCTGAAACACAATTGAGATATGGTTGTATTTGATGCAGATTAGAACCTCCTTGTCCTGGGGGTCTTAGTGCTTAAGAGCTATTCTCCTAAGCCCTTGATTATTCCTCATCGAAGGGGGTCTACCTGCATGACTACCTACATGCATGCCCGGGAGGATCCGAATGGCATGACCAGCGATACGAAAGGTCAGGGGGTCTAAACCTGCCCGACCCATGCTATGCTAGAGGAGGACAGGCTACCCTGGGGGAAAAGTCCTTGTTTTCCCAGTTTTGCCCCTGCCTAGGCACTGGGGCTCTCCACCCTGGTGACTATCTTCCTTGCTTTGCTCGTGTCTGTCTAACTGCCTACCACAGAACCACTTTAAAATGAAAGAAAAAAAAAAGAATTTATTTCCTTAAACTTACCCCTTCACTTTCTTTTTCCTGAAAAGTGCAGTATCCAGACCTGTAATAGAAATGTCAGTCTGTGGAACAATTCTCTGCCTTTAACAGGTGTCAGAATGAACACTTTGCAATTTTGTGCAACATAAGTAAAAGAAATGTTATATGTGAACCTTCCTTCATCTTATTGTAGATTCCCAGAGAAAATATGAAATATAACCAGAGACAATGTTTTATAAATGAAATATTTTTATAAGAAACATGATAATGCTGTGTGAAATCTTTGTTGTGGCTAAATACTGTGCAACTATGACATTTTGTTCTTTGCTTTTGCAAGTTTATCTCCCACCATATAAATTACAAGGCTGAACATTAAAACTTGAATCCTCAGAGTAAAAAGTGAAAAACACAAGTTCTTCTCAAACTGTGGCAACTTTTAAAAAGCAACATCTTTGTAAAGACTTATTGTAACTTTTAAATAAAAATCTAATACAAAACCAAGACAAATGAAATCTCCTGAGTAGACTTCAAGTGTGCTCAGTAGGCAGTTCTTAGAAAGAATAATAGGAGGAACCGCAGGGAACTCAGAGGATGCTAAGACTTAGCTTTGTACATTTAAATAACGTTTATTAAGATAATTACCTGCCTAATGAGAATGCACATTTTTCTTCTTACAAAGGATGCCAACCACACAAAATAAAATAGATGTAAATTTCCCCTCTAACAATGATAAAAAAAAATACTGACTATTGCCTATCTTGCCGTGATCCTGAAACAATGGCGAGATTCCAGGTTCTCCAATCTTGCCATGATTCGTTTTTAAAGCCAGAATCCGGCAAAATTTGGATTGGAAACATAAATACAGCTCTGCTGCTCAACTAACAAACAGGCAGACATGCGCCGCCTTCTTCTCAATTCTAAAAGCAGAGCTGCTCTTCCTTTGAGGAATCTGAAATTTAAAATGCACTCGGGCTGCAACATTCTGCTTGGAGTGCTTGCTTTAGGCTATTCCCCTGGTCTAAGGCAAAGTCTCTTCTTAAAAGATAAAATAAAGGTCGGTAGACTTGGGGATAACAATTTCCTGTGTCTATAATTCGAGGTGATGGAGGTATGTTTCTGAGGTATTTGTCATATGAAGCCACCTTGCACACAGGAGAGCAAGCCTGGGGGCGCAGCTGCCTCCGGGTCGCGGGCCAGCTTCGGGACAGCGCTGTGGCTGGACGCCCCGAGTGGCGCGGGGTGGATTGCACCCCGGGGCCTACCCAGAGGCGGACTAGGGCTGAGCGCTGGCCGGGGGACACCCGCGGGCTGCTGTTCCCCATCACAGACGCCAGCGGGGCAGCACTGGGCTCGCTTCGCCAAGGTGGAGCGCTTCGCCCTCCCCGATGCCCCCCGCCCCAACCTCTCCCGCCCAGGCTCCCTCATGGATCCCGGGCACCCTCTTCCCGGGTTCAGCCCGTGCCTGCTCCACTCGGGTGAGTACCTGCCCCGTAGGAAAGAATTGCGCCCCGTCCTTTCTCCGCTTTCCTTCCACGCCTAGCATTCGCCTGCTCTGCCAGCCGGACCCGGACTTTTCCAGCTCCTCCACCTTGGGCTGCCCCACCCCGCCCTCCCAGGAGCCCCGACAGTGCTGGGGACCGGAGATCGGGTGCGGCTCCCGGGGCCCCACGGGGACTCGCCCTTCCCTGCAGGCCCACCCCCGCACGGAAGGGGGCTGCGGGGGGAGGCTGAAGCCGGTACCTCGGGGTGAGCCGGCCGCTGTCGGCGTCTCGGCTCCCGGGGACCTAGCGAGCGCTGTCGCTCCTGCGCGCGGGCGGTGGTAGCTGGAGGAGGAGACCTGGAAGATGGCAGTGGAGAGGAGGGGGCAGGGAGCCGCAGGGGGTTTTTGAGGTGCCACGAGAACACGTGATTGCTCCCGCGACCCCCGAGACCCTGCTCCAGAGCGCCTGCTCCAGGGCGCCTGCTCCGAGCCCGCCTCTCCCGAAGCCTGGGCGGGGGCATCCCAGCCCCTACTTTCCTAGCTGGGGCCCTAGGGAGAAGCTGCAGGCCCCCGGGATGGCACTCCGTCGCCCTGGCCTCTGGTTCTCCACCGAGGCCAAGTTAACTTGATGAACAGGAATATTTCTGCTCATTGTGATCCCAGCCCGAGGAAGTGAACTCGGAGGAGTCTGGAGCTGGTGTGGGGGTGCAGGGGCATGTGTAAGGGCTTAGGGTCCCCGCGAAAAAGCTGCAAGGCCCAGGTTTTCTCCTTGTTTGAAAAAATAATAGTAATAAAATAAAAACAAGACCAAAACAGCGCATGACTCTATCTTGCACCGTTTTGGAGTGAGGGAGGGAGAAGTCTAGGCAGGGAGGTTGACCTGAACGTCTGGGCCCTGGAAGGGGTGATGTGCCAGGCAGCAGAGGAGGAGGTGTCCTTCCCGTTCCTCAGGAGGAGGACTGGGGCTGCGGGGAAGCGTGCAGTGGGGCCTGAGGCTGGCACGGAATCCACGCTTCTCGAGACTAAGTGGCAAAAAGACGACGAAGGGGTAAAAAGTGTTGTCATACATTTAAAAAGACAAAGAGAAAATAAAACTTGTTTTCCTGTTTCTCCTCATGTGATGCTCATCCCCAATGTTTCCGAATCTGTATTGCGGAGGTTTGTCTTCTTATTTTTTTAGACATGAGGGGTGTGTGTGTGTGAGTGTGTCTGTGTGTGTGTGTGTGTGTGTGTGTGTGTGTGTGTGTGTGTGTGTGTGTGTGTGAGAGAGAGAGAGAGAGAGAGAGAGAGAGAGAGAGAGAGAGAGAGAGATGTCTTTGGCCATAGCCGTTCATGAGAAAGGGGAGAAAGGGCGTATGTACGGTACACTGTAAAGCTGAGAAGGATTGAGTGACAGTCACAGCGATGTGTGTGTAGCTATGAGTGCAGTCCTGTGGGACTGGCACTCTGTGCACTGGAGAGGTCTGTGTCCTTCGGGAGCAATGAGACTTATACATCGAATTCTGCGGGCAGCAACATATCTGTTATCCAAAAAGTCAAACGCAAATTCTTTTTGCTTTTCTGCTGAATTGTAGCACACTCAGGGGATCTGTGTAGATTGTCATCATATCAGCCAGATAAGCTTTTAAAAACCTCAAGTAAATCCACTTCCTTGTTCATTCTTTTCCTTTTTGTTTCTGGAATACTAGCATATTCTCCCCCAAATTTTAACATAACAGGCAGTCTGAGCACGCCAATTGGATTCTGAAGTAGGTGAAGGGAGGGAGGGAAGTGTTTAGAAGGGATGATCAATGAGAAAGCGAAGCTTGGTTCTTAGACTTTCTTAATTGCAACATCTGTGCAGCTAATGCACTACACATTGTCACCTAACTTTCCATCCTTCCATTCCTTCCTTGCACAGTTAGAATACTGACCAAGTCCAATACACACTGGCTTTAAAACATTCAAAGGAGCCCCATTGTGACTATCTTCCAAAAAGCTTGTCTATGCTATAGCTTTTGTATGGTAAAAAGAAACAGGACTTTTATTTTTTTCTTTTCCACAAATTTTCTTGTGTTTTGGGTGATATAAATTTTTAGGATGAAGTCATTGTTTTCAGGGTATTAAGAGACCAACATGCCACTGAGATGAAGACTTTGATTAACCCGCCATTTCCCTTCCCACCACATCCCAGCTTCAGAACGTGAAGTCTCAAAAGGGGGTCACAATTTCTTCTTTAACTACGTATTCAACGTACAAAGAGTAAACAAATTATTATTAAGGATACTTGATGGATGGAGACTTGAGGTGGTGCACACACCACACAGTGTGCTGACGATGTGTTGTGGAACTGGGCCCGTGAAACCTGTGTAATTCTGTTAACCAGTGTCACCTCAGTATATTCAGTGATAAAAAAATAATCATTTTCAGGAAAGAAGCAATTTAAATATTCCAACAATATGCTACATAAAGGAGAAGATATGAAGATGCATATATTTTTATCTTCAGATTTCCCAAGAAGGGATTCAAGACTAGTCATCATCACTCCTTGTAGAACATAATAATTTTGTTTCTGTTTTATGGAGTAACATTCAAGCAGGAAGAGTACTACCTCTGGGAACAGAAATAGTAACGTCCACCTCTGCTCCAGTGTTTTTCCTACTCTGCGTTAGGAAATGCTCATTTGGGAAATTAACTTGGATTTTATGTGTGTTACAAAATTAAACTTGCTGTTTCCCAGGAGTCACGGTTCTTTATCAGTTATGAAAGACAGCTTATCTATTAAGGTTAAAGTTAAAATCACTGGGGACACCTAAGACAAATTATTGAATAATAAAACACTCTTCAAACAATGCCTGGGGTAACATTTTTCTGCAGAACATGTCTGTTGTTTTTGTCAAAGTTATTAACAAGTATCATTTGTGGAGGAGGACGGTTGCTAAAGTGTTTTGGTATAATCTCAAATGACATATGATCTTGAAATATTAGCTATAGAAGTAGTGGGGATAAATAAACTAGAAAAAAGAGTATGATTTTACTTGATGCATTTTTTTCCCAAGAATCTTTTTTGTGTTCATTAAAAGTAACATTTCTTTATCCACTGCTTCTATCATGGTCAAGTTAAATCCTTAATTCTTAAAACATGTAGAAAGGGCCATCTTTGCATGTTATCAAAGATATTTTTATGATGCTCATTGCTTCACTGATTTCTTTAGATTAGCAGTAGTTTGCTATATAATCAATAGTTAGGATTTAAATCAAGGAACTAAGTTATAATTGTGAAATACGTACTTTTTTTTTAAAGGAACAGCAGCTATTTTTAAAAAGTAAACCTAAGTTACTTGGGTGCACAGAGTCACATCCCCAGGCAAGTCAGTGATTGTTCTGAGGTCCTCAGGGAGCACTATAAACGTGTCATTGCCTTCTAAGTAGCTGTGCCACTGAAGCAAAACTTCATCTTTCCTTTTGGTACCTTAATTTTTAAATAATTGAACATAAAAGAATGACTGATTTCCAGAGAGACTATGCAGCTTAAAAAAAAGTTTTCAATGTTAAAAATACATAAAACCATATGCGTGATACACATGTATATAGTCGTACAATCACACATACATTTGTGTATGGGACACTTACTTGTCGGAAAACCTGAGTTGTGGTCACGTTTTGTTGCAAGTTAATGGTGTGTCTTTAGACAAAGCACTCGATCTTCTTAGTTTTCACTTTCTTTTTCTAAAAAAATGGAAGTGTTTCAACTAGCAGATCTCGAGCCCCTTTTGAGCTCTGGATATCTATGACTTTATGCCATTAATAAGCATGCATTATAGGCATATGTGTGGAAAAGTAACCTTTTTCTATCTTCAGAAATATTGAATAGAGAAATTGTTTGTCTCTTCTCCATATTAGGAAAAAGGAGAAAAAAAATACTGTTAAGTTTCCCATTAATGCAGTCACATTCTTTTACTGTATATTCTTGTACTTATAACTGCATAATGATGTTTAATTCCTTCTTTTACAAGGTGGTGAGTGTCTTTGAGGTTAACAAATCATTCTTTATACAATTTTATTATTTTTAAATTTTCAGCACAAAATATATAGGAGAGCATGGATTCCTCTGGAAAAATAACATTCAATCATGTAAATCCGTATTTAGGCTGTATATTCTCTTTTGTGGATCAAAACTCCTCACAAAAAGTAGTGTTGTTGATAAGTATCCCTCAGTATTGTTTTCCTAAAATAAGTTTTCTATTCTTAACTGATTTTTCATGGTTAATTTTTAAAGATCTAGTTGTAAGCCTAATGATAACTTTATTTAAGTGCAAATGAAAGACAAAGAGTTTATTTATCTGTTTTTAGCATGTTGTTTTGAATAGTCTTTAAAAAGAATATTTAGAGGACTGTTCAAAGCCTAAGCCTGGAATCAAAAAGTGAGATGGTTGAATAATATGCTTCTCAAAAGTGCATCTGTTTCCATGTTCTTACCCTTACTATTCTCACAGGTAGTTCAGCTTTAAACACATGTTATTCAGCAGGCAGAAAAATATATGAGACTTTTTCTCTACTAGGCATAGACACTTTCAAATGTAGTGAGCTTTATTATTTTACCTTACACCTAATGGGGAAAACAGAATCAACACATAAGAAAATCTACAAATATGAGAAGAATCATCAAAAGGAGTATAGTAGTAAGCCTATGGATGTATAAAATATATACATGTATACCAGTGTTATGTGTATGTATAATAGCAATAATCCACCATAGCTAAAATGCCAAAGACATTTTTTAAATATTTGAGATGAACACCTGGTCTTGATTTGTGATGATCATAATTTATGTAATCATACCTTATTTCTTGTTCTTCAATCCTCCAACAACACCTTTTCAGTATCTTATGACATGGCAGATATTATTCTAGTCTTTAAGGTTAAAGAGGTGAAAAAAGTAGTTGCTGCCTTCCGGTGACCATAGTAGAGTTGTAGATCTGTGCAAATAAAAAATAAATCACAATATAGTGTGATAAATTTCATGTTAGAAATATTCTTAGAGCGCTGGAGGAATAAAAATAAGGCAAACTCAGCTTATGAGTGGTCTGAAAGATGGCAAGATGTAAGAGAGGGCTTGATAGTTGAGGAAACAGCTGAGGTAAAATGTGAGCAATTGGTGAGAGTTAAGCCAGCAGATGGAGGGGACAGGCAAGTAAGAAGTGAGGAAATAGCAGGAAGGTGAGAGAGAGAGAGTGTGTAACATTCAGAGAAGTGCACAGAATTCACTGTGACTAAAGTGTGTGGGAAGTGGTGGAGGATGATCCTAAAAATGTTGGTTAAAAAGGATATTGTGTTGTATTTGAAGGATCTGGAGAGCAACTAGACGATTTTAGCTGGGGAAAGATATGACTGGATTGCTGTGAGAACAGCTAGTGGCAAGGAGATCGTTTAGTAAGAGAAATAAGTAGAATCTGATGGATGTGAAGGAACACGTTTGAGAGGTACTTAGGAAGTCAGATGAATGGAAATCTGTGTCCAGTTGAATCTGAGAGTGTGAGAGAGGGACATACTGGGGACAATTCTTAGATTGGGGCTTGGGGATACAGATCATGACAATAATTGTGATCCAGCCCACTATCTGAGAAGCACATTTCCAAGGAAACATGAGAGAGATCTGAACTTAAGAGATTTAGGATTAGGCACATACAAGTATGTGATTGATGGCAGAAGTTGTAATTATGCATTAAGAGCAAAAAAAAAAAAAAAAGAAGGAGAAGATTAAGAATGAAATACCCAGTAAATTTGGGCAGTTCAGGGTCAATCAATGAGGAGACAGGACCACAAAAGGCAGTAACACACAAACTTTATTTGGGTGGTTTTGGACAGCGTTGCATGACAGGGAAAGTCTCTCCCAGCAAGACCTTCCAGAGACTACAGTGTAGGGCTACCACCAGAACGGGGACAGGGCAAGGGAAAGGAAGAGGGAGGTTGGAAGAGAACGGGGAAATGGAGAGGGGGTTTACATATCTAGATGAAATCACTCAACAGCAAAGTGGATAGATTTGGTTCAGATTGTTCCCAAAGGCAGCAGCAAATTGGTGTCTTTTTTGGCTACAGGATTTGTCTTATCTCAGGGTATGTAAAGTAGATAGGTTCTAACTGGCTAAATATATATTTATTTGGACTGCATTTAAAGCAATTAGATGTGTGAGAATTATTTGAGTTTGGTGCTCTCTGGCTTTGGGCCAATAGTCTGAGCCTGCTCTGAGAAGTAAACAATATGAGGACCATTTTAGGCTGATACACAGATGCCATCTCTGGTCCATTTGTATAACAGGACTTGAGGGAGAAAAACACAGAAGAGGTAGATGGAGCCATCTGATCCTGGGGTAGAAAACTAAGGAATAGCTGCTAAGGAAGAGAAGTCTATAGTGCAGAGTAGTAAAGTGTCGAAAGAAAAGATGCCAGGAGGATAGGATGCTCAAGAGAGGAAACTGCAGCATAAAGAGTAAGTGGAATAAAGTCTGAATCGTGTCTACTGTCCTCAGTCATTGATGTCCCAGGCAGAAGTAGTTTCAGGTGGGCCATATTTGAGGAGCAAATGAGAGGACAATACACGTACCTTGTTCTTGGAGAAGATAGCAGGAAAGAGAAGACAGCTAGAGAAGCTATGACATGAATGAGGGAGTTTCAATGAAAACGAGTAAGCAATTTTAGTTTTGTTTGTATTTTAGTGTTCAGCCAAGAATGCTGAATTATTGAATAAACAGGTGTTAGAGTTACGTTATTGTTGTTTAACAAACCTCCCAAACCTTAGTAAAATAAAACAACATGGGTTTTTATGCTCACAGATTGAAAGAGCAAGCACAATGGTGATGGCTTGTTTCTGTCGTATGATGTTTGGGATGCCAGCTGGGAACACTCAGCGGGTTAAAGAGAATCCAAGTCTGGGGGCTGAAACAGTTGTGCCGGAGGATCGCTGCCCAATCAAAGGATGTGAAAGTTAGACCGTAGATACCCTGTGGCTTAGACTCACTTTACAAGGAAGGAGGAGTCCATTGAGCCTGATGGTATGAGGTAGGAGGCTGGAGGAGAGTGGTGACAATTTGAAACACCTTTTCAAAGGACAGGGATTGGGAGTCACCTGAGCCCAAGAATTTCAAGGTACTATTTAAGGCTCACCTAAGGTTTTGAAATTGTAGTTGCAATACTCTGTGCAACTTCACTTACATGCTATGCTAGCAGGGAGCAGTAGCTAAGTAGTTTCCCGGATGAGAAGAGTCAGATTATACCACACCTCATCCTTGGGTATTTACGCTTTTTCTAGATTTATATATCTTGGGAAAGTAAAGCAACAGCTAGACCTTAAGCAAAGGAATGAAGAAAGGATACTTGCCTGAGCAAAGTGATACCTGGGAACACTTTGTACCACGTATGTGCCTGTTTGTGATATTATCTAGGTGCATATAAGGAACTTTTACTGTCTTTGGGAGAAATCACCCCATCTCAGGAAGTGCTGTGTTGTGAAGGGGACTGATGCCAGCTAAGCCTGAGATTCCAGAGCTGGGACTGGGGTGGGGCACGGGAGTGCGCAAGGTGAACAGTTAGAGATGCTTGTCACAGGTGATGGAAGGTTCCCTGCAGCACTCATACTTTTCCTTCTCAGCAGCCATTCCTACTCCAACTGTTTGAAAAGAGATATGAAGGGAATAGTAATAATTACCAAAAAAAAACACCCAACAATAGTAAAAATGTCCAAGGTCTTTTCATTAGACATGCAACAAATAAAAAATGCCACACTTTTGTAAAATAGCATATACTCTTGTTGGATATCTAAAAGTTGTCTGACAAGATGAGATCTGCAGGAAAAGCTTTGGGTATTTACTAAATAATTTTTGAGATCCTAGTCTTCTAGAGACTTATTCTGACAGTTTTAAAACAAGTGCTCTAAATGTGTAGCCTATGTAACCAAATGAGAACTTGCTTGAGATTCTTATTTCAAATCAAGAACAAACCCATAAGGAGCATTTGGTGTCTTCTACACTAGGAAGTTAATTGAATTGTTTGTTTATATACTTGTATACTAAGATTTTAACTAAATTGTTATTTCTTTCTGCTAGTTAATTCTCTCAGAAAGACAATTGAGTTGAGTGACTGTATTGACTATTTGTACAAAGCAATTTAGTTAAACTCTTTACCAACTACATCTCACAGGTTCTAGGATGAGGATTTTTTATTTAACACTTTAATACTCTACTTTTGAGATTCATTTACAATTAATTGTATGTCATTGTTTTGCTGGAAGCATCTTTTTTTCTTGTTGGTGTGTAAAATAACATTGCAACTTGCAATTTATGTCATCGTAGATTTAAAGAAAGGCAGCAGGGAAGTCGGAGAAAGAAGGGAAAAACGGCACCTAATTAATTCATAGAACATGAACTGATTCATCAACATGCAGCATAGTAAGTTCGACCCCAGTGGAATTTCTCTGTTATGAGTGTCATCTACATTCCAGTTTTCCAGCTACATATCCAGTTATATGAGTGTTAATGACTGTCAAGATTTTTCTGAATGACAATTTGTTGTAATTTTCCTGTATCAGGTTCTAGTAGCATTTCAGAAACCTTAACCTTCCAGCAGAAATTCACCAGGAGATCAATAAAGTAATTACGGTGGATGAGTTATTGTACCAAGGATAGTGACATACTTTGATCTAGACAGTTATTGGATCATGGAATTTAAAGAATATGCCCATAAAAATGCTCCATTTTTAAAAGATAAAACTAAGATCTACACAGATTCAATAGTAGATTCTGTATTTCTGTTTAAATGACAGAACAACAAGGTGGTTTGCCCAAGAGAACATGAGAAGAGGTCATTGATTTAATTCTCCTAGTCATGTTTCATAGGTCTGGCTATTATGAAATTTCAGAAGGAAATATACAAAAAATGCAAAAAATTCTTTCTCCCTAGCAAAAGTTTTTATCTAGTTTGAATCCCAAATAGGAAAGTATGTGACTGACTATTCACTTAATAGTAGAAAAAGAAATGATCTTTACTTAATTCATATCTTCTTTTTAATACATCTTTTGAGGAATGCAGATTACTCTTGCATGCATATCTTCTGAAGAACTCAAATGACTTTATTTCATACTTTCCAAGATTATGTTATAAGATCTTATATTATATTTAGTGATCATATTATGCTTTATATTTCTATTTTACACTTGGAAGGAGTACTTAGTAAATGATATTCTAAAGAATTAAATAATTTTACTGTTGCAAAATTATTTCTCCTTGTACCACAAAATTTGACATAGAAAAAGTCTTAGAGACCAATGATCTTTCGAAGATTGGTATTGGATATGACCATCTCAAGAATTCAGCTTTATAAATTTGCCTTAGTGGGAACACTTTATAAAAATTAAGTTTGTAAGAAGACAAAATACAGTGGCCACAGTAGTTCAAGCATTCTTGCAGACATGCCTTTATTAGCATTCTTCGAAAATAAAGAAAGTAATGTCCAACTTTTTGGCATCTCTGGGCCGCACTGGAAGAAGAAGAGTTGTCTTGGGCCACACATTAAACCCACAGACACTAACAAGAACTGATGAGCAAAAGAAAGGTTTTCAGTAAATTTATGATTCTGTGTTGGGCTGCATTCAGAGCCATTCTGGGCCACAGGTGGCCTGCAGGCCGCGGGTGGGACACTCTAATCGAATGTGTCCAGATTATATTCTCAAGTCCAGAATATTTGCTGGTGTAGCAAAAATGTTCAATAAGATGTGTTCTTCATAAAGAATTAAATTATTTCACTTGTAATTCTTGCAGCAGGCTATAAATAGCCAACTTGATGATTAAAACCTTGGGATAAACTTGCTTCTAAGAACAGTATGTGACTTAGGCAAATAGAGTGGACACAAATGAGTAATTACTGTTTAAAAGAATTGAAATTCCTAAATTATGCCTTAATTTTCATCATTGTAAAAAAAGAGAAAAGGACAAATATATATGCCATTTTACTGTTTACTAATGGGGCACTGTTAAATGTATGCTTGTATCTATTATTATAGTAATAGTACATTTATTACACAATCATGTTTTAACTCTTGATCATATCCCTTTCCAATTATATAAAAATGTCTAGTAACAAATGTTAATGAAACAGCTTTCCTGTGACAAAACAAGAGAGTTTGTCTGCATTACTGTCTGTACAGATAAGTGAGCTATGGCTTATACTGAAGTTTAAATAGTGTTTATTCAGCCTAACACCCAGGAAAAGAAAACATTTAACAACGTACATTTCAGGCAATTACATTTGTCTTGGAATTTTTTCTTTTTTAGTTTTGAAGATAGAATGCAATCATAGTTGTTATGTAATAACGCCTTTATACATATCCTAGGCAGTACCCGGTATCTTTATTAGGAAGGCTTTATTTTTGGCAGTTTGATTTGGAAGAAGTCTTATTCATCTACGTCAGTAAATAATTTGTGTGTGCGTGTTTGTGTGTGAACTACACAACTTTGACTTTTCAAAGTAGACTGGAACTATGTAAAAGGTCTGAGACCAGCAGATCATTAATTAGCCATAATCATCCGGCATCATGATGGTTTTGCATCATCAACGGTCTGCGTACATTCTGCTCTTTTCTTCATAATGTTCAGTACAGTAGTAGAGTAGGCACCGAGGAAATGTCATGGACTCTTTTTGACCACCAGGAAAATGTTCTGTTCATCGTGCTCCCCTTAAAAAGAAAAGAAAAGAAAAGAAAAGAAAAGAAAAGAAAAGCAGGCAAGCTCTGGGAACAAATCTGACTCAATGCACTTTTCTCAGTGAAAAGAAAGGAGGACTAAAAGGCCAGGCTCTCCATTCCACTCGCTTCTTTTGTTTTTCAAAGGTCTTCTCTTCACTTTTCAAACGAGGGGGAAAAAAAGTCGACACCAGCATAAAAAATATTGGAACGTCACAAGAGAGAAAGCAATAAACATATAGTGGCATTTGTCTCTGTGAATTCTTTCTCTCCCCATGATTGACAGCCCCTTCCGTTCCGGAGCTGAGCTTGCGCTCCAGGTTTTCGGAGGGGTAAAACTTCGGCCACAAGGTGGCACTGACCTGCAAACAAAGAACACAGTGGCACCGACTTTTCAGAAGCCCTGTAAAATTGCCTGGCCTTCGTGGAGTCACGGATGGTGCGGAAGAGTGCCTACTTTCCTCTGCATCGTGAGTCTGTGTCTAACAGCGTGCGTCCGAGTCTAAGAATGTGTCCATTTCATTGCATTTCTTCCCAGAATGATTAGGCAACGCACCCCCGAGGGGTACAGCCAAGGAGAGGTGTTTGCGGGGGGAGCTCCAGGCGCGACTCTTGGGGCGCGTCACGTGATCCGGGGATGAGGTGGAGTTCGGATTTAAGGGGCGTCTCTGCTTATCTTCACCAATCTTTAGGGTGTGAGCAGGAGAAATACCAGCGGTTCTTTTCTCCTCTCCCTGCTCCCTTCCCTGGCCATCCTTCCCGCTTCACTAAACAGGGGCGAAAAAGACAAATCCAACGGAGGGTAAGTTGCAAGTTTACACCTTGTAAGGGACTTTTGAGAAACTACTCACTGATGGAGTGAAGGATGAGAGAGGGAGAAAAAAACCTACGAGAGCCAGAAACAGGGGCTGGAGGACTGAGGTGGGACGAGCAGTCAGCCTTTCTGTTCAGGTCCCCGTGCGGGAGGTCACGATCAGACTGTTCCAGGACTCCAGTCTAGGGGTGTGGGGACGTTGGTTGGTGACCGGGACCTGCGGCATCCACACGCCCAGCTCCCCGAGGATTTCTGGACGGGATCCGAGCTCTCCTCTCCTAAGAAAGCCGAGAGGTGGACAGGTGCCCTAGTTGGCTTGCCCCTCACCTTGCTCATCTGCCGCATTTTTCTGGAGCTAGCTGGAGCCCCTGCCTGGGTGGTTGACTGGAGTTTTCGCGGAAGAACCAGTACTGGGATGGCCTGGGGAGCGGGCGCTGGGCGGGTCGTCGGCTTTCAGCCCCCTCTCTCGGCACCTGTCAGGCTGAGGTGCCTGAGGCCGCCAGCCCCAGCGCATATGTGGGTCCCCGACTGGGCTGGAATCGAGCCCCATCCCCCTGTGCTGGGTCCTCCAGTCTGTCGCTGCGCCCTGGTGGGTACCCTGAGCCCTCTACCCCTATTCCCCAGTTTTAATCATCTAACACTTTAGCTTCTTCTAGAACAGTGATGTTGGCAGCTAGGCTGGTTTAGAGGATCGGGCTGAGGTGGAGGTGGTGTAAGAGTCTTCCCGTGGTCCGCAGGTAGACTGGAGAGAGGGCTGATTTTGGAACAAAACGAACTGACCGCGTTTGGGCTGTGCATGTTTGGTTTGGGTTGGTTTGGATGGTTTTCCGTTTTGCCAGTCTCTCATCATCATAGGTAGAGATGTTCCCTAATAGATGGGTAGCAAGTGTGTTGGGAGGGGGGTGCGTAGGGGGTGTTAGGAATGAGGCAAATTTGTGGCAATTCATCTAGTTACACAATATGAAAACGGTGGTCGCCTAAGCACACTGCACTGTAAAATCCTAGGAGAGGACAGAGAGAGTGTAATTTGACTTTTTGTTTTTTAAGTGCTCAGATATGCCACGTCCACCTGGATCCTAGGGGAAAGCATAACTTGCTAAGTGGCATACATGCACGGGTAAATGCAGAGCTTGTCTGTCTCTCTCTGCTTGGACGGAATGGAGAAACAGTAGCTGCCAGTTCCAACACTCCAGGCTGCCTCCCTGGTGAAGTAAGATAGAGCAGACAGCTACCCAGCCCAGTTTCCCACCCATGACTACAGACCAGAGCTTCCGTGTGAGTGCCTCTGACGGTATCAGCCTTCCTTAGTGTTTTAAGGCAGCGGTCTGTTGAACAAGCCCTCCTGGAGAGGAAGGAACCAGGAATATGCAACTCCTGGAGTAAACTCGCAGAGACTTTGGGAGACTGCATGTAACCAGACTGATACGTCTTTTCCAAAAGAAATGAGGTGAACAGCCAATTCTTATATAAAAATTTTTTTATCTGTAGGAGGCTATGAAATACAGAAGCAATATTTTCAAGTAGTAATAGCATTAAAACAGTGAGTGGTGAAAGGCCAGTGATCTAATTGGAAAGGAGAAACAAATGTGCGTTTGGAAAGGGGCTAATTTCCCAGCTGGTGATATGTGCAGTGTCTCTGTTTTGTCTATAAATGTATGTGATGGTGATAATGAGATTTAACGATCTTTAATTTTTGCAGTGTCTGTAGTTGCATGCCTTATTTTAGAAACATATATTGGAATAATAAATAATTTTTGTAAAGATAATGCATGTAAACTCTTTCCTTCTTAGTATTGTTGCTTTCTGGCGATTACTCTGTCTTGAAATTATACTAGGGTAGGCTGAAAATATATACATTTTATCCCATGGGGAACTGTTTTATCCAACTAGAATGATTACCCAACAACACACTTAGCAAAGGAGGCTTGCAAATACTTAAAAAAAATAGCTCACATTTTCTCTATACTTCAGTTAACTTCTTAATAAGAACACTGCTCTTCCTCACAGGAAATGTCTACCATATATAATTTTGAAAGCATTATAGTTTCAGTATATTTACCTAAACTCACCTATTAGAAGGCTATCTTTGTGGCCCATCCACTGTAATAATTTAATAAATGTTTGCATTAATTTTCATACATATTAAATTTTGTCAAAGTCAATGAATGTAAAATTTCCATTTTTTCTTTCCATTGCACCTTTGGTCTGCATCTTCATTATCTCTTACTTGGATTAATGCACTAGCCTCTTAATGAATCTCTCTGCTTCTCTTCTTTCTTGTTCTTAAGTCTGTTGGAAACAGCAGCTAGAGTAAAAATTTTAAAACTAGTCATGTAACTACATGCCCTTACCAAAGACTCTCCAGTGATTCCTCACCTTTCTCAGAGGAAAAAGTCAAAGACTGTTCCATAGAATAGGGCCCTACGGAGCCTGTCCTTCCTCTGTTTATTTTTTCCAATGCTGTTCCGCACACCAGGTACACCCCAGCCTTAGAGAGTTTATATTCTGTCCACTCGGGATGCAGTCCCTGAGCTCTCTGCATAGCCTCCTCCCTCACCACCTTCAGGTCTTAACTCACATCCCCTCAGGCAGGTAGAGGCCTTTTCTACAGCCCAAGAATAAAGTGCAACTCCTAACAGTCCTGGCCTCCCTTCCTTGCTTCAGTTCTCTCCACAGCACTTACTATCATCAGGCAGACTCTGTTTTATTTATTTGTGTCTTTCTCTGCTCACAAGATTAGAAACTCAATGAGAATGTCACAAGTGTCTCCACTAACACCATGCTTGACACAAAATAAGTGTAGGTATTTATTGGAAAAATGAATTTTCTTCCATAAACAATTTCTTTTTTAACCCACAGTGGAACATTTCCCCCTACATACCCGACCTAATAACAGATCTATTAGCACCCATTTGGCATGTAAAAGCACTGGGATAGAATTCAGCTACTGATGGTAAGACGAACTCATGGAAGAACCTGCTCTTCCAACCATACATCTACTATGCCACGTTTTTATTCTAAATCTAATATTTGCAAGGTACTATGAGGTATACACAGTACCTACTTTAAAGAGGTTATAATGAAATTGAGAGGAGCCAGTTAGGGATTTGAGGGACTAAATGGTGCTTTGAAAAATGGGTAGAACTTGCATTGGTGATGAGACAGAACACCCGCAAGAAGAAATGTCAGGGGCAAAGGTGCTGACGTTCAAACAGGCCTAGTGCATGGGTGGACTGTGAAGAGACTGGCCTACCTGGAACAGAGTGCTCACAATGGGGTTAGCAGAGCCAAGAGGGAAAGGCAGAAGAAAGCATAATGTGGAGGTCTTCAAGAGTCAGGCTGAGGCACGTAGTCGATAGTCCAAATCTCATACGTGGGTATCTATTCACCTGGTGCTAACTGGTGAGAAGGAGTCATGAGAAGTCACAGGACAAAGAGGATATACTTTCCTATTCAGCTATTTTTACTCTTAATAAGGAGGAAAAACTGACAATTATCCGGTGAGTATCATGGTATCGACCTTCATATTAAGCATGATGCAGAGTTTTCTTGAATTCCTAAGTGAGAAATTTCCAAAGGATTTTTAGATTACTTGTTTCTTCAAGGCTTGTTTTCAGAAACTTAGAGGCATAGATCATTCTTTCTGCCTTTGGTATTCTTGAGAGAAAAACTGTGATTACCATGTACGTTTAGGAGTCACAACAGGATGTGTCCTAGAGGAGAGGAGAGCTATATTTCTAATAACATTCACGTTAGAAATCATTCCACTACCATTCCCAGTCTTAATACTTTTGTTCTCACTTAATGTTAGCAACTTTTATTTTATTCTTTGTGTTTTATAAATTCAAGTTTTGGTTGTATAATAAAAAGCAGTTCACGTTCTAGAAAGCAAAAACATTCGAGGAAAGTTTCATTAGAGACACCACTTAAAAAGCAAACATATTGTTGGTTCATTACACGTCTTATGTCCTTTTCAATGGAAGTAAATCTACATGATTTCCTTTATTGTTCTCAAGAAAGAAGGAAAGAAATGAAATTCCCTTTCTTAACATAGGCACAATGGCCTGGTAAATAGCACAAGAAGTCTCACCTCATTTATTTACTTAGTAATCTAGGGTAAATCAGAGATTTTTTTAAAAAGGAGTTTTTGATTTTTACAAAACTATGGTCCGCAGTTTGTTTTGTTGGTAAAAGTGCTGTGAAAGATCAAAATTATGACTTAAATTAGATCCCTGTGTTGTATCTGTATATATTTTAGAGAGGAGGGAGGATATTTATAAGAATAGAATCTTAGAAATCTTTTGAAAGCTCTGACATATTAACAAATTTATGTAATTTTACAGTTAGAGTTTCAGAGCTATCCTGCACAAATGCAAGAATTCTAGAAAGCTTTACATGTAGTGCTTATTAACTTTCTTGTATAGACACTTGCTAGATTTGCAGGCAGTTCATTCCATTCGATTAAACACTTGTTCCTCGCAATGGTATGAAAATCTTTTAAATATAATATACTTCCTTTGGTTCTAACTTGTGTAGTTAGACATAATATTCTAAGCCTAGATTCCTACGCCAGATGCTACCCACTCAAAGATGAAAAGACATCTATTACCATCCCTGTTAAGTTTTTCCTGGATTAAATATCTTCTATTCCTTCAACAGCCCTTCATATGACAGTTTCTTGATGTTTCATTGTATTAATCATTTCCCTCTGAATATATTGTGTTAAATAATGTCTGCCTTAAAGAGCAGTTCAGTGTATGATGGAGCTATTATTACGACTTGACCTTTACAAGAATTCTTTCATTTCTATAGTAAGAGAAAGGATTAGGTAGTTTTGTTTTTGCTGCGTTGTTGCTTTGCTTGTTTCATATATGTTTCTTATGTTTTAAGCTATACATTAAGGTTTTTTGGTTATATATTCATATTCTTACAGTGTTTAGAAATGTGCTGATAGTACTGTTTATATAAGACCTTGAATATGAGATTTATATACTCTTTACTAATTTACAGACCATTATGTTTGTGTAAACAAGCCCAATGAAAAATATTGAGATTTTTTCAAAATGTTTACACTGTTACTGCTATTTTAAAAATATGTTTATACAGATTTCATTTTGTTTGTCTTCAATTTAAACAGTACTGTGAGTCAGAATTCATTTTGCCTGCCCTCAATAAAATTAGTAATGCAATTGGTCATTTTCTCTTTACAGACTGTTCAGTTCAAAGAAATGAAGAATTCAGAATAATTTTGATAAGTGGATGCCAATGAGGAATAAGAATAAGCTGAACATTTGACCTGCTTTGAAGAAACATACCGTCCATTTGTCTAAAGTAATCTATAACAACTAAAGCAATCAAAATGGATTTAACAATATTTTCCCAGGTTGAAAATCATTCAATCTACTATAATTTTTCAAAGAATAATTCCCAATTTTGGGCTTTTGAAAATCATTGTCATCTGCCCTTGGCCATGATATTTATAATCGCTCTAGCTTACGGAGCTGTGATAATTCTTGGGGTCACTGGAAACTTGGCCTTGATCGTAATCATCTTGAAACAAAAAGAGATGAGAAATGTTACCAACATCCTCATTGTGAACCTCTCCTTCTCAGACTTGCTTGTTGCCATCATGTGTCTCCCCTTCACATTCGTCTACACGATAATGGACCACTGGGTTTTTGGCGAAGCAATGTGCAAGTTGAATCCTTTTGTGCAGTGTGTTTCCATCACTGTGTCCATTTTCTCTCTGGTTCTCATTGCTGTGGAGCGACATCAGCTGATCATCAACCCCCGAGGATGGAGACCAAATAATAGACATGCTTATGTAGCTATTGCTGTCATTTGGCTCCTTGCTGTGGCTTCCTCTTTACCCTTCCTGATCTATCAAGTGTTGACTGATGAACCGCTCCAGAATGTCACACTCGATGGGTTCAAGGACAAATACGTTTGCTTTGATAAATTTCCATCAGACTCTCACAGGCTGTCTTATACCACTCTCCTCTTGGTGCTGCAGTATTTTGGCCCACTCTGTTTTATATTTATCTGCTACTTCAAGGTAAGACAACTCCTCTCTCCTCCCACCATTTTCATTTTCACCTTCTTTCCAAAGAATTCCTCATTAAGTAATTGGTTTTGTTGGTTTTATTTGAGCTCACTTCCCCCCTTTTCTCTATAGATATATATTCGCTTAAAGAGAAGGAACAACATGATGGACAAGATGAGAGACAATAAGTACAGGTCCAGTGAAACCAGAAGAATCAACATCATGCTGCTGTCCATTGTGGTAGCGTTTGCTGTCTGCTGGCTGCCCCTCACCATCTTCAACACCGTGTTCGACTGGAACCATCACATCATTTCTACGTGTAACCACAACCTCTTCTTCCTGCTCTGCCACCTCACGGCGATGATTTCCACCTGTGTCAACCCCATATTTTATGGATTCCTGAACAAAAATTTCCAGAGAGACCTGCAGTTCTTCTTTAACTTCTGTGATTTCCGGTCTCGGGATGATGACTATGAGACAATAGCCATGTCTACCATGCACACGGATGTCTCTAAGACTTCTCTGAAGCAAGCAAGCCCAGTCGCATTTAAAAAAATTAACAACAACGATAACGATCTGAAACTGCTGTAGCACATGGTGCCAGTTGACATCTGTCTTGAAAAAGCACAACCTGCAGGTACTTTCACCACCTGTTCAACCAAGGAGTGGGGTTGAAATCATTGAAGAAAGACCAAGATTTTATTGTTTTGCTTTCCACGGCTTTTGTTGTAACTGTCATAATTACATTTGCAACAACATGTATGGGCTTTGGAATCTTCTGGCAATAGTTTTGACTGGACATCTTTGAAGTGCTTTTTGTAAATGTATGCATATATTATAGAAATTTTTTATATTGTATTTATTGGAATGAAATTTCTTTGAAACATTGCTATTAATGACTTTAGAAGCCCTACACCTGACACTCTAATAAGATTGAGCCATCCTTAGTGACAATTAGGTTGTCACTAGATTGAGCAATCTCAATGTAACCAACTATAGTCATTGTTTCAGTGGGTTACAGAGGTGACAACCCGCAAATAGCATCTAGGATGTGGGGCCAAAAGAGAGTCCATGTCTTGCATACCCGTAGCCTAAAGTCATCCAGGAGTGATTTGCATTTTTTAAAAAATTTAGGATAGGCTTTAATTTGCTTCTAATTAATTATCACTTACAATAAAAATGCATAAAAGTATAAATATTTCTCAGCTGTGAATGCCAGGGGGATTGGGCCACCCACAAGAATTAAGTGGCAAAGCAGTTCCCTAATTTCAAAACTATTTTGGTATCCAACAACCAAAGGATTTCAAACTAATTAGTTTAATAATTAAATTGATAATGCTGCAAATAGTTGAATTATATTTATTTGAATTGACAGGCAAGATGTTTTCTATTCTTCGCAAACTGTTCGGTGTTTGTCAAGCTTTCTATTAAATATACATGCACTTCCCAGCTACAATGTCTAAAAACACTAAGTGTATTTTCCATACATCAGTGCCTATATAGTAATTCATTTTTAATTTTCAATGTCTTTCATAAAAGGACACCAAGGTACAATGTTAAAAGAATGTTCACCCTGACTAGCAGGGATAAATACCTAAAAACTGAAAACACTTCACATAGCCCATGTTAACCTGTATGAACTGTACCTTGTGGAGTCTTTTAAATAATGTGCTATATAGAGTCCTGAGTAGTCATGTCATGTTAATATACTCAGTTTCCTGTACATTGTAATCGTGATTGAGCCTCAGAATCATTTGGAGAAAAGATATTTTAAGAAACAAGACATATCTTTGATGTAGCATATACACAAAGTATTCAGTGTGTTGATTTTAGGTTAGACATTTTCTTTATTAAAATTGCTTTTGCTTTTTCTGAGTCTGTGTCTCTCTGCAGCTTCATTTTCTTTTCTTCTTTCCTCCTGTTTCCATGTCCTCCCTCCCAGGGCGTTCCCACAGCACGCTATGTCCTCTTGAGACTGAAACATTTTCTGCACTGTGGTATAACTGTTGATGGCCCAGTCTTTTTCCTTTGCTTCTTGAAGCTTCTTGAAGGCAGGGATGGTTTTACATGGTTCTATGTGCCCAACGTGTTTAGCACAGTGCCCAGTCCTTAGGATTTTTAAAATTACATATTTCTAAAAACAAATGAATAAATAAAAAATGACTAAACTTCCTTCTCTCTCATTTATGAGCATATTGACTTTACATCCTGACATTTTCTGGGACTCCTGCTCCTAAATTTATCTCTACCAAGGAGATGTTTTTTTCTTTTTTATTATGTTCTTTTTTTCCTCCTAAACTAAGCAAAAGGGACCTTGTAGATTTTAGAACCTTGCATGATTGTCTTATAAATCAAGCAAATATCAAACTTTGAACATTGAATGTTAACATGAATTTAAATTATAGCCTAAGAGTGACTTTTTTAACTGAACAAGAAAAAAATTCTAAAACCAAGTTTTAATAATAGATGGCAAAATATCATTTTCCTTTTTACCAAAACCTGGAATTTTAAACTACTTAATGTTTTTTCTGCTTTGAGGGTCTAATGGAAAATGTTGTCTTTCCTTACCTAGGTGCCATGGAAACAAATCACCACTTGAGAAAAGCCTTGATACAGCGGTGCTTCATTGTCGGCACATTTGCTAAAATGGCCCTTTCTAGGATTTTTGTTCAGCTGTGTAGGCTGCTGATTCTTTAGCTTTACATAAGTAATGAACTTAATATTAAATTCTTCTCTCTTATCAAAAGACATCAGTGAACTAATAGTAAAGCCTAGGTCCAACAACAGATCCATCAAAATTCAAAAAAATAAATGCCACGTTACATACAAACTATGGAACCACTGGGTGTTCTTAAGCCCAAGAACAAATAAATTATGGGCTTAGTACAATAGCATAGCTGTAAGGTAGCTTATATAAATTTATAATAAAATGGTAATAGCTAGAAGTTTTAAACAGTATATGCCAAATATTCTGCAAGTACTCAAATATTTCTGAGAATTTGTGACTAATATTTGGCCACTTCCCATAATGGGAAACTGGAACTCACTTTGAAAAATTTGAGCTACACACTGAGTAACAAGTGAAGCAGACATCAAATCCAGGTCTGTCCAGTAGGAAAAAACTAAACAATGAGCTGGACTTAAGGTGGGGTTTTAGAAAAATCATTCTTTTCTCTCTTTACAAGTTACATTATCAGGGCATAGCAACACCACCTGCCTTCTTTCTCAGTTTGGCTTCCATAAAAAATGGACTGAAGTGGATGAGTTGAGAGCAAATAAATGGTCACTTTGATTATTTGTGTCCATAAATTCTCTTTTGAATTGGAGGGGTCTACCTAAAAATAAAATTTGACTATTCATATTAACTTTATTTATTTACTGTTCACTGAATGTTCTCATTCTCTTTTTTATTCCACAAGCTTCCAAGAAAAAATAAATGCATATTATCCTGTGTATTTCAAAATTTCACAA
This sequence comes from Anoura caudifer, assembly GCA_004027475.1. Lineage (NCBI taxonomy): Eukaryota > Metazoa > Chordata > Mammalia > Chiroptera > Phyllostomidae > Anoura > Anoura caudifer. The sequence goes on along the minus strand of PVKU01002023.1, from coordinate 114,280 downwards.
CTAAATATACAGATATTTTCCCAATGAAAGTGTGTCTCCACCAAGAGTAGAAGTGTTGGACAGCTGTCGATTTTAGCAGGGGGTCTAGGGACAACTTGAGCCTTGTTCCCTCACTGCAGTTCAGTGAGTTTACGAACACGGCTGAATCCTTCACCACAGTCAGGCTTGCTTTTCTCAGCGATCTCGGATTCTGCTAGAGAATGTATTGCTTGGTGAGATGCACATTCTGTCACAGTCTCCATGTTTTCTTCATTTATTTATCCCTCTGATCCTTCAGAAATATGTTAGACTTAAAAGAGTCTGCCCTTGAAAATGAGGCATAGCTTTCTGGAGCAAATTAATAAGATTTCCTAAATTTCTTTCATTTAATGATTTCTTTATCAATATGCTTGCATTTACATTTATGGGTATGAATATTCACATACATATACACATACACGTACACATACACATACACATACACATACACATATAGACAGAAATGCATAATTCTGCAGTGGGCTTATGTTTATTACTATTCATTTCCTGATTTCTTATAAAAACTATTACCTACAGAGTACTATGACAAACTGTCCTGTAAAGTTCTACTATTGTTTTCCTCATTTTACAGACAAGGAAAATGAACCCTAGAGTGGTTATGTGACTTGTCCAATGTCCCTCAACTACCAAATAACAGCGAAGCTCTAAGTCCAGGATTTAAATGCACTTGGATTTAAATCCAGGTGATTCGGTTTCTGACCATGAGTCTGGAACATGCACTGAAAATCTTCCCGACATGCCACCCTGCCTTAATTCCCCAACCTCTCCCTCTCCAATCTTTCTGTTACTGGATCTACTCATGACCTCTATTTGGAATCCAGGCCTCCTCCAATTCTAAACAACCTCAGAAACATAAAAAATAGATATTTTTCAAAGTCATTCTCTGAGATGTAACCAAATTCCTAAGCATGGTAATTTAGGCAGAATTGCAGTATTGAGACACAGATCTTCTCCACCGAAGGATTATCAACGCAAATCATTTTCCTTTCCTCCAGGTCTCTATTCTGCCTTCCTGGGTTTTGTATAAGTTTCAGGTGGACACCATAGTGGTTAGTCAGTCATGTACCTTACAAACTAGTGCCCTGACATTTCTAGTACTGACTTAGCACCATACACAGTTATTATAATATTTACTTTATTTCCTATGCTGTACCTTATCTTTTTATCTTACTTTATTTTTATCTTTATTGTATGCTTTCCATTACCATTCAGTCGTTATAACCCCCTCCCCACTGCAACCACCATACAGTTGTCCATGCCCATGAGTCCTTTTTCCTCTTTGCTCAATCTCTCCACCCCCAACCTCCCCCCACCACTAGCTGTCATCTGCTCTCCATCTATGATCTCTAGTCTTTTTAGTTTCCCAGCCATACCTCAGTCATCTCCTAGGATCATTTTCCCAATAAGTGAGTGGGGTTTGAAATCTTGGTAGGTTCCTGTCAACCTTCCTTTTTGGAGCCAGAAGCATTACCCTACATGATCTCATACTCTAGCCACTGGGGAACTGTCATCTGAACAGACTTAGAACAAAGATTTTGCCTACTTGACTTCTAAATCGGTAATCCTGCTTGGGAGAGAACACAGGACTCTCAATTAAAATTGTTGATGTTCACAAAAGGTGAGCAATATTCCACTCAAACCAAAAAGCATACTGAAGCAAAGTTTATTAATGGAATTATACAACTGCCCCCTCACCTAGCAACATTACATTATGGGCTGTGTTTTTTGGCATAATTTACACACAACTATATTTTATTACAAGACTATCTCTAGCCTTGCCTAAGGTTCTGTTTGCTTTGGCATCAGGAATGAACATTGAAAAGATCGTTTGTATTTCTGGACAATTTTTTTTCTTCATTGTTTTTTGCAATATAATTGACATACTATAAAATTCACTTTTTAAAAGTGCTTTCCAGTGGATTTTGGTATAATCATAGGCCTGTGTAATCATCATCACTCTAGAATTCCAGACCATTTTCATCACTCCAAAAAAGTACCCCCCACTTATGGTTTCTAGTCTGGCTAGTAAGGAGCTTGGACTTTGTCCCCCACCTAAACAAGTAAAACACTGAGCAAACTGAAATCCAATAATTCTTCTGATACCTATCAGGGACGTGAGGTCACAAAACTAACTGCTGCCCCCAAATTAAGAGACAGGCAGATACAGAGAATTGCGGTTTACTGTAGCAGAAACTGCTAAGTGAAACCTCCATGGAAACAAGTGCTGGTGTAAAAAATCTTGAACTGTAATTGACAAATTGGTGGAAGTCTGGCATGGACAAGTCTTAAAAACTCTAGGGGGACCTAGTCGTAGGGAGGCCCCCTTATTTTCTACCTCTAGGGGCTTGACCAAGATTTTATGGTTTATTGACCAAGTTGTAACAAAATACGTAAAAGTCAAATTTAAGTATAAAGATCCACATAGATTAAAAGAAATAGTAACAAAAAAAAAATTCAAAAATGGGAAAAGGACTTAGTAGATATTTTTCCAAAGAAGGCATTCACATGGCTGATAGGTATATGAAAAGATGCTCCACATTGCTAATCATCAGGGAAATGCAAATCAAAACCACAATGAAATATCACCTCACTAGGATGTCTATTACCAAAAAGACAGATTGGCAAAGAGATGAAGAGAACCCTTGTATACTGTTTGTGGTTATGTAAATTGGTACACCCACTGTGTAAATACTATGTAGTATTTCTTTCCTAAGAAATTAAAAACAGAACTACTCTACAATCCCAATTCTGGGTATACATACAAAGGAAATGATATCAGTATCTCAAATAGATATCTGTACTCCAATATTCATTGCAGCATTATTCATAACAACCAAAGTATGGAGACAACCAAAGCATCCATCAATGGGTAAATGGGTAAAGGTGATGAAATTCAGCCTTAACTCTGAAGAAATCTTGTCATTTGTGACAGTGCGGTTGAAGGTTGAACCTGGAGGGCATAATATGCTAAGTGAAATAAGCCAGAGAAATTCTTCATGGTATCACTTATGTGTGGAATCTAAAAAAGAAAAGAAGAATTAAAAATGAACTGTTACAAATGGAGAGAAAAAGAGTGATTGTCAGGGGCCGCAGGGTGAGGGAAATTCTGGAAGAGGTTAGTGAAAGGATACACACATTTTCAGTTTAAGATGAATTAAGTCTTAGGATCTAATGTATAACATGGTTACTATTGTTGATAACACTGTACTGTAAAACTGAAATTTACTAAAAAAAAGGAGAACTTAAATATTCTGACAAAAAAGGAAGGGAAACACATGAGATGATGGAATATTAATTCAGTGGGGGGAGTTCTTTTACAATGTATACATATGTTAAATTGTTACATTGTACACTTTAAACATCTTATAATTTTGTCAGTTACACCTCAGTAAAGCTGGAAAAATAAATTAAAGTACTGGCATCCCAATTTTATTTAAAATGCTGTTAAGAAAAACAAGAAAACTCAGTACAAATATGGACAAATATTTGAACTTCACAAAAAAAGAAATTCAAATTATTGTTAAAAATATAAAAGTTGTTCAGTGTCACTAGTAATCAGGAAAAAAGCAAATTAAAATTACAATAACGTGTCATTACACACCTGTAAGATTGGCAAAAACAGGAATGGCGTGAGCCACACACACGGCTGGCAGGACTGAATGGGTACAACTACTCTGGAAACCAGTTTAGGATTAGCTGGCAAAGTTGAAGATGTGTATGTCCGGTTATCCTGCAATTTCAACCCTAGGAACATAACTCACAAAATCTCTTGCCTATTTGGATTAGAATACATTACATGTAAAAAAAAAATGTCTACAGTATCATTGCTTTTAAGATCTCAGTCTGGAAATAATCCAAATGTTCAAAGATGGTAGAATGGATAAATAATCATAGTATATTCATAGACTGGAATATTTTATAGCAATAGAAAATAAACTCTGACTGTATTCTAAATCTTCCACAACTAATATTGAATAAATGGAAATAGACATATAATACATTTTGTATGATTCTACTCATATGGATTTCCAACCCCCCCCAACACACACACACACAAAATTACTTTTTTAAAAAATGCACGCAAAGTTGGGGAAACTACAGAGAAGTGACTACTGTCGAAGTCAGAGCGATGGTCACCTCGAGAAGGAGCGGAGCGGGATCTGGGCGCAACGGCGAGTGGAGGGCGTCTCAGAGTGTAGCATATCTTATTTCTCATCTGGGGTGTTCTCTTTATAATTCTTCATTACGCTCTTCAGTTATACTTTATGCCCCTTTCTGTATGTATGGGTGTGACATGTTACAATTTTGAAAAAGCTAAAATATAGCAATGTGTGGGGTCAGGTCGCTGCTTGAAGCATCGGTGGGGAAACACTGTGAGCCACAGGTTCGCTGCCCGGTGCTGTACATCTGAAACTAACACAGAATGGTCCTGAACGTGGACTACCATTGGGGGGAAAAGAATAAAAAGAAGCCCGCTTAAGCAGAAAACCTCACATAAATACCATCGAATTGGAATATCGTAAGAATTTGGGAATAAGAATGGACAAAAATCGCATAGGTTTGATTTAGTAATGAAATGGTGTAAACGTACGTATAATTTTAGAAACTACCAAATGTGTGATTTTTTTTGTCCTTACATGGTGGGAAGCGGCTGGTGATTCTGGAGCTGCTTTTTCAGTTACAATAAAACATTTCAGACAATGATCACTAGAAATTACAGAATGACAATGTAGCTTGGCTGCTGGTGAAGCTAACAATGAAGAGCCTGCAGGCAAGGCATGAGGAGGGAGATTTTAATTAATCAGCATGTTTATTTTAGTATACATAACACTCCCACCACTTCCAGTGTCCAGAGTCTATTATCGATAATTTCTATGGGTGATATATCTTCCAAGACCCTGCTTCTTTCTTTCTTTGCTGTCTTGGGTATTTAGGAAAGGGTTTTTATTTAGCTCTGGTGGATTCTCACATGAATCTTTTTTGCAAGAAAACTCTGATAAAATGGATAAACCAATAATTCTTACTAAAACACACACACAAAAATAAAACTATGGGCAGCATGGCAACAGATTAGATCATAAAACCAGGAGTGCACTATGTTGGAACTAAAGCGTATTTACACATTAAATGAGAACATTATGAACAAGTTCCCAGAAAATAGACCTATCACAATAACATAAATGGAAACCAGACCTGATCAAATTTGACACTTAGGAGTATCCTTCACCCTTCATCATCCAGGGAAATAGAAAAGAACTAAATTCCAAATAGAGGTGTTCTTTTCAGCACCTCTAGACTTTCCCTGTTTACCTAGAGATGTACTCCCTTTTTATTCTAATTATTGGGTCATGGTCCAAACAAAAAAAATGACTCTTCTGAAATAAGAGCAGATTTTAGCTCTTCAACCGAGAGCAACAGCCAACTCTACTTAACACTTAACATCTGTCAAATGCCTTACATATTTTATTTCCTTTAATCTTCATAAAATTCCATAAGATAGGCAATATTTTGCTCCCCGTTCCATAGGGGGAGACACTGAGGCTCAAAGAAAGTGCATATTTGCACCCAGCAAACCAGAGTCAGAAATCAGTCCCAGAAGCCTGATTCCGAAGGCCACAGTTAAACCACGATATCAGAAAAGATGATAAATGCCCTGCCACCAGTGAAGAGTCCCAGGAGACCCCACAGAACTCCCTGGCGGTTCTGGAAATGCGTCAAAGGCACTGCTTTAATAACAATCACCAGGACAGTGCCTAGACAGCATCCTCAACATCTGGGAGAAATTGTGACAGATTTTAGAAGCACATAATTTATTCCCAGAAATTTTATCCAGGCAGTCTATCAGAGCAGCTGAAGGATCAGAAAGTTTTCTAGAAGCCTAAAGCAATGGCAAGACTTTCAACTACAAAAGCTTCTGAAAGCTTAACGTTGTCTTACCCAAGATTCTGGCTTGATCCCCCTAGGCGATATTCTCACATCCCTTGTCACTGCACTTTTCACGTTAGATGCCATTTGCTTAGGTTTCTCTTCTCTCTATTAACTTTTGAAGACCAATAAACCAAGGAACATAAATTCTTACATCTCCAGTACCTGGCACAGAATCCAGAATATAGCAGAAAAAATAACTATTTCTAGAATCCAGGATTAAACATAAACATATTGCACTTATTCCTCACAAGAATTTAATGAGGTGAAATACTTGTATTAGCCTTATCCTTAAGCATATAATGACAGGCTCAGGTTTAACAACAAATAACTAGCTCAGAGTCACATGATGAAGTTTGAATTCAAACTCAGCATTGTCTCATGTTGGTGACTTCCCTCTCAAATTCTCTACTGCCCTGTTTTCATGCCTTAAAATTAGTAACTTTTATTTAAAAAGCTGAGTCATATTTACCTAGTAGATTCTCTTTTTCATATAATGTTATGATAGTTTTCACTGTTTAGGTTAGTATGTGTAACTATTCCTTTTTAAATATCTTTAGTTTTCTAGATGGATGAGTTTTTCAGCGTTAGACCCTTCAACCCTGTTGTAGCCATCTTCCGTAACCACACACGCAGAGGAACGAATAATGCCCGTCCTTGCTGGACGGCCAAGACTGAAGGGCTGAGTGGTGAGATCGAGTTCCTGCAGCTTGTGTATTAGGTATTAAAATATAATGGCAGTGGAGTTGCAGGAAACACAAATTATTCTTCTGAAATATAGTCACTTCATTTTTAATAGTTCTGGTTGGCCTTAATATAATCTCTATCTATTTAAGGAAACAGAGATTAATTAGTGCAAAAGAACACTCCAGTCTGAGAGAAGAAGAAAATGAAAGCTTTTAATCATTTAGAAGGCTGCAAATACAGGTACAGATGTTGCAGGTGTGGTTCCATCCAGGATTAGCTGTTTTTACTAAAGTTTTTTTTTTTCTATACAGTATGTGTCTGTACTTTGTTATTAATGAGAAAGCAAAGGAGCATTACCAGGGCTGTGGGAGCAATTTCACACATCAAGCAAGAACTTGGGAGAAACATCTGACCATGTGTGTGTATGTATGTGTGTGTGTGTGTATCCCACTTATTCTGGAATTTTTCCAAAACTTTTGAGAATTTTTAAGCAGTTCACTCTAAGGTGACAAAATTCAAAATACATTGAAAGAAAATGCCCATCAAGAATTGCTTCCATAGCAATTCATGGCTTCTGGCATTAAATTATCTCTATAAATAAAATCAGTGAAATTATGATACTGTTCAACCAGTAGGCCAAGATTCAGTGAGAGCTACTAATGGTTTTTTTTTCTATTATCCCTTTTACTTCCTGCTCTAACTATTACACAAAATAAGTATAAGAAAATTAAGTACAGCCCTTAATTAGAAAGGACAGAATTAGAATGGCAATTAGCTAGGCAGAAGATGAAACCATTTATTCTGGGAGATAGTGAATCACCCGTGATTGGGGATATAGACACAGGGAGTTAATATCCATTGGTCAGGATATAGTGGAATATTAAAGACCAGGTCATAATTAAAGTCTTCTTTCCAAACCTGAAGATCTGTGGTTCTAACATTTATTTGTGCTCATGGCTTGTACCTAGCTGCTGTGAAGTCATTCTACTACCCTCTCTTAACTTCGCTTTTTAAGAGCAGGGTTCACATTCAGGCCTTTGACTCCTACCTGGCTGGAAACCACACCTCTGGGTCCAGGAGCATCTCTGTCCAGAAGGATGCTCCTTAAAATGGGACAGAGTAAAACTATCTCTGTGCTCACTCTCAGAATTCTGTCCAGAGTTTCCCTACCCTGGTCCTCCTTCAGTCCTGACCCACTTACCTACCTATAAACGCAGCTACTGAGGGGTGGGCTGGGATTAAACCAAGGTCTGGCTCTAAACCCTACGTTCCTACTGCATCACACATCATCTGTTACTCTAGATGTTTGGCAACTGAGCAGGGGAATATCAACATGTTTCTGCTTGTGCTCTGGCTGTGCTCGCAGCATGACCAAGTTGCCTAGCCTAGAGTGTGCAAGGGTCAGGGCCATGGTCAATCCAGACTTCCAAGGCTGATAAGATTCTTTAGCCCATCATTCAGGCTATCATTGATGTCTCCAGTGTATCAACTGTCTCCTTTCAAAGAAGTAGAACTATGTTCCCCCTGATAACATCCCGCACTTGGGAACTACTGGCAACAGGATTAACTTTGTGTGCCACAGCTGAGTTGGAGAAATCACAGAATTTTTAAATTAAACATAGACAGTGTCTTGGAAGTCCCTGAATTTATCATTCATTTTTCAGAGATGGGGAAATTGAAGGTTCAGCAGAGTCTAAGCAGCACCATCTAGCTGGTGCTACCGCTGGCACTAGGGCCCCAGCCTGCCTTTGCTACCACATAGTCCTTCACACTCACTGAGGAGGGAACGGAAGGTGAGCATCTCTCCGTGTGTCTTGTGGGGGGGGGGAGTGACACAGGTGCCGACTTTTCCACTGAAGTCAAAGACCAGCAATAGCAATAAAATAAGCTGTTAGCAGGCTTCTCACAACAGCAGGCCAGAGAAAAGTGCTCCAGACAATGCTAAAGCAGGTAAGATTAAAGAGCAGCTAGAGGGGGAAAAATTGTAAATTTAAAGTGCAGTTGACCCTGAAACAACTTGAGTTTGAACTATGCAGGTCCACTTACATGCAGGAACTTCTCTATAAAGACCTACAATACCATGAGTGCATTTTCTCTTTCTTATGATTTTCTCAATAACACTTTCTTTTCTCTAGCTTCCTTTATTGGAAGAATGCAGTATGCAATACATATGACATGCAAAATATTTGTTAACCAACTGTTTATGTTGGTTAAGGCTTCCAGTCAACAGTAGGCTCTTAGTAGTTAAGTTTTGGTGGAGTCAAAAGTTACACACAGATTTTCAACTGTGATGGGTGCTCCTAACCTCTGCGCTGGTCAAGGGTCAATTGTATATAGAATTTGAAACACTGTTCTGACTTCAGTAGGCACATTCTCAAGTATTAATTCTACTACTCAAAAAATATTTTAATGGACTTCTCAAATACTTTTCCTTGCCAGCAAATTTACCTAAAAAAAAAAAAAGGATAAAATCTGGCTGTGAGGCAAATAAGAATATAAGTTAGCTAAAGCTGAAAATATCTCAAGCAGTGCTAAATATGGCAGCCAGAGCCTGAAGTAGGCCCATTATTCAAAAAACAGGTCTTTTCCTGTTAAAATTTCAGCGCCAAGGAAAAATTTTAGCCAATAGTGCAGATAGAAAGGCATCTAATTATGTAAAAAAGAAGGAATTTTTCTAAGGTTTCAAACAAACTTTTATGACATAAAACTATACATACATATTGCACCTATGTCAAATTTCTCCTTTTGCAATAGTTTGACAATTATTTAAGATGTCACTGTTGGACAAAACTTGGTGAAAAGCAACTCCCTATGAATCTACCATTACTTTCAAATAAAAAGTAAAAAAGACTACCTTTGGAGGCAGTTAACTAATAAAATAATGTACACTTATTGCACATCATTTCATAAACTATTAACATAAATGTTTAATTGTTATTATGTTGTGCGTAGTTCATCTCTTGCTTCTGCTGTTACATGCTTGTGTTTTTAGCCCAAGTTAAGCACTATCATAAATACAAGGTAGATTCATTTCCAGTATCAGCATCACAAGGAACTCACTGAAATGCCAAATATATTCTTCCATCAATTCAGGCTGTTATTTGAACAATTTAGGTACCTGATACTTCACATTGGTTCATATTTTACTTTGACTAATAATATTCATTCATAAACGTATGTTAATCTCAAAGCACAGAATACAGCCTTCTGCATTGGTTCATTTAAAGATTACCAATGTTGACAGAGAATTTTTCAATGTTATATGTTGTGACAAAATTCTGTTCTTAATTGAGATGGCAAAAAACCTGACTTAAGACATTTTTAGTGTTATTAAATATAGCCTAAGTGGATCATGATTCCTGTCTCACACCCATAATGTTCACTTATTTAAGGACATTAATATGTGCTCCTCATGAAATGTTGGAGTTGGAAAGGACAACAAGGGTCATAAAACCCACACGATGCACTTTGGAGATGATGAACCTCAGGCTTCGTGAGTTCAGATGACTTGCATCTTTATCACTCTAAACAATCTGTAGCTAAATTTTGTTTTTCCGAGTTCAAAATAACCTCCGCCACCTCACAGCAATGTAACTTGAGGCACGCGATATAATTTGTCTGTGCCTCCTTGTCTGTACATGTAATGTGGGGACACTAACAGCGCAGTCATTGAAATCGGTCTGAGGTTTGATACTTTGAATTCTAGATATGCCAGGTTTTAGCTGGGGTGAATTTATACTTGTAATTTTAGATTTTTTTTTAATTAAATTTTTGGGGCTGGCATTGATGAATAAGATCATATAGATTTCATGTGTTCTTTTCTGTGATATGTCATCTGTATACTGTGCTCTGTGTTCTATTGCCATATATTTGACCCCTTTATACTCTGCACCCCCCTCACTCCCTTCCCTGTGGTCACCACCATACTGCTGTCTGTGTCTAGGAGTTTTTGTTTGTTTTTCTTGCTTGTTCATTTGTTGCTTTCAGTTTTGTATTCTACATATAAGTGAAAATCATATGGCTCTTAACTTTTTCTCTCTGACTGGTTTGCTCATCATGATATTCTCAAGGTCCATCCATGTTGTCTCAAATGGCAGCATTTAATCTTTTCTCATGGCTGAGTAGTATTCCATCGTATGTATGTACCTTGTCCTCTTTATCTAATCGTCAGTCTGGTTGTTACTATGTCTTGGTCACCACAAACAACGCTATAGTGGCATAGGCGTGCATATATGAGTATCTTTGTAAATAAATGTTTTCAAATTTTGGGGTAAATGCCCAGAAGAGGGGTTGCTGGGTCATATGGTAACTCTATTCTTAATTTTCTTGGGAAATGCCATACTTTTTTCCATAGTGGCTGTGCCAGTTTATAATCCTACCAGCAGTGAATGAGAGTTCTTTTTTCTTTACAACTTTCCCAACACTTGTTATTACCTGTCTTGGTGATAATAGGCATTCTAACAAGTGTGCGGTGGTTACTCATGGTAGTTTTCATTTGCATTTTCCTAATAGCTAGTGAAATTGAGCATCTTTTCATGTATCTGTTGGCCATTTGTATGTCTTCTTGAGAGACGTATCTGCTCAGGTCCTCTGCCCATTTTTTAATTGGACTGTTTCTTTGGTGATAAGTTGAATGAGTTCTTCATGTATTTTAGATATTAACCTCTTGTCTGTTTAAATTGAGCCTTAAACTTAATAGGCAAAGATGGAAAAGAAGGCATTACAAGCAAAAAATACTTCACAAATAAAAGTATGGTGATGGAACAGTTCTATTAGGTATAACCAAGAAATAAAGTGGGTTCAACAGTAGAGTTTGTAGAAAGATAGGACAAACATGTTCGTGTAAATATTTTAGTGTAAGCATTTTGCAAGAGAGAGAGACAGTCCATAGCTGTTTTCAGAAATCTCAATGGAGTCTCCAATCTCACGATGTTAATTAAGGAGGTTGGCTTACTCGACACTAGTTTTCTCTTCTGGGACTACTTAATGCTTATCCATGGTCTTGGTCTTTTCTGCTTTGTTTGAATCATTTGGAGAAGAAAGACACTCTACCTTGATTACAGTTAAAAAAGAGCGCTCATTACACAGAGTAATAATGGATGTCTATCATTTACAACTTATTTGTTTCCGTCCAGAAGAGAGTATTTTTCTCCTTTTTTACTGATTTTAGCTTTTGAATATAAGGCTAGGCATTCATGTGCAGTGGATTGAATATATCTACTAACTTTTAAATTAACCTCTTCTTGACCTTATTATGAGATTTATAAATTTTGTTCCAGACCTCTAATACAAATTACCTCTTAAAGGGCATATGTAAATACTCCAGCCATATACCCAGATCATTATTTCATCCCTAGATCAATGAATCTAAATAGCAAGTCTCTAAACAAAGATGCATAGTGCCTCAGATTTCTATTCTGAAGTCTGTTTAACTCTTACAGATTTTCCAGAATTGTTTATTTTCCACTAAGGATATTTTAATTAGTAATGGTATCTTGCCATGGTTCTCCTAGGTGTGAATATTAGGCATGAAGCCTGGTTTCTCAGTCACTGAAAACACCATTTAGAGATGTTGGTATTGATCTGCTCTTGCAGTGAATGCTCTGGCCTACCAGTCAGACGCTCTCTCCCACAGGACTCAAGCACTCATTCCCTTCAGCTATTGGCAGCTGGTTGATTATAAGTTTTGCCCTTGATAATACGAACTCTTCCCAGCCAAGCTGCACCTTTGTGCAAGAGGTCCACAAGCAAAAGGCCATGCCCACATGGAGTTCATGTCCATCCTTCTATACCACTCCACGGCTACTCAGGACCTTGAAATTCCTCTGCAAAGACACCCAGGCTTGCTTCCTTAGTAGAAAGTAGTATTTTTTTTTTACTCAGTATAAGTTCCCTAAGATTCATCCAGGAAGTTTTATGTATTGATGATTCATTAAATGTTAGTACAGAGTAGCATTTTCTAGTATGAAGTATTTCATTTTGTTTAACCATTCATATGTTTTAGGATGAGTTGTTTCCTGTTTGAGGTTATTGTTAATAAAGTTGCTATGAACATCTGTGTATAGGTTTTCGACATGAAGACAAATTTCCATTTTTCTGGAACAAATGCCCAGAGTGCAAATGGTGGATGGCATACGAATTACATGTTTAGTTTTACAAGAAACTGCCAAACTGTTTTCTAGACTATCTGTACCTTATTACATTTACATCAGGAATATATGAGTGATCCAGTTTCTCTGCATTCTCGTGAGCAATTGGTGTCACTATTTTTATTTTCACTATCCTGATACAAGTGTAGTAATTATCATATCATGGTTTTAATTTGCATTTTTCTAATGGCTAATGAAGTTAACATCTTTTCATATAATTATTGGCCATCTGTATATCGTCTTTGGCAAAATGTCTGTTCATGTCTTTTGCCCATTTTCTAATTGGATTATTTGTTTCTTTTACTGTTGACTTTTGAGAGTTCTTTATATATATATATCCTTTGTCAGATATGTGGTCTGCAAATATTTTTCTCAATCTGTAGCTTATCTTTTTCATCCTCTTAGGAAGGTCTTTTGAAGAGTAAAAGTATTTAAGTTTGATGAGCTCCAATACAACAATTTTTCCTCTCATAGATTGTGCTTTTGCTGTCACATCCTAGAGTTCTTTGCCTAGAATTTGAAGATTTTCTCTTTTATTTTTCCCAAATGATTTATAGTTTTACATTTTATATTTAATATCTATGATGAACTATTTTGTATTAGTTTTTTTTTAACAAAGTGTGAGGTGTCAGTTGATGTCCTTTTTTTCCCCACTCTCCTTCCTCCACTGAATTACCTTTTTCAAAGACAAGTTGAGTATATCTGCATGGGCTCATTCATGGGCTCTCTGTCCTGTTTCATCTATCAGATGCCTATCTCTTCACCAACGTGACACTGCATTGACTAGTGTAGCTATATTGTAAGCCTCAAATATAAGATACAGATATTCCTCCAATTCTATTCTTCTTTTTCAAGAATGAATTAGTTATGCTAGGTCTATAACTTCCAATATAGATTTTAGAATAAGTTTGTTTATATTATTACATATTTTTCCATGCTGAGAATTTTCATTTAAAAGTAAAATGTTAAGAATATAGTTTTCCTTTCCTTCTTTTTCTTTTTTATAGTTACTATTACTTAATAGAAGATAAAATTGCAACTAACAATGTAGTAAGCACCTTTATTAAAAATAAAATATGTGCTATTATTACAATAAACCTGCCATTAAGAATAGGCCATTTGGGACTGTAGAAACTTTTGGTGGTATCTCATACGCATTGCCTCTCGGCTGAGAATGATTGGAATTAGAAAAGACTTACCATGGGATCTTGCTGTGCCCGCATGTGCATCATGCTTAGAAAAGTACAGCAAAACTAAGTAAAAGAACATAGTTATTTGAAATTTTCATTGTTCTCTTTAGGAGGTTTTGTGAGAGGAATGATGTCATGTAAGCTATCTTGCCTTTTCTTGACTTTCAATGAAGAATAAGCTCTCTAGCCTGTCCTTGAGATAAGGTAGCTCTGGGTTTTCTGTTTTTTCATTGCCACAATACTGTGTCCTCAAGTGTAGAGAGCAATTCAACAATGCTTTAAAAATAAAAATAAAAATCACATCCCAAGTACATCTCTTCCAAACAATATATCTGCCTGATTCTTCTTTTAAATGAGATTTTTATTTATTTATTTTTAGAGAGGGGAAGGGAGTGAGAAAGAGAGGAAGAGAAACATCAATGTGTGGTTGCCTGTGGTTGTGTGGGTTGCCCCCAGTGCCCCCTACTGGGGCATCTGGCCCGAAACTCAGACATATGCCCTGAGTGGGAAATGAATTGGCAACCCTTTGGCTCACAGCCTGGTGCTTATCCACTGAGCCACACCAGCCAGGGCTGTCTGATTCTTTTTAATCCCGTTGATAAATGAACCCTGGTTAGATCCTGTAGTAGATGATTTTGGAGTTTTCCTCTCGGCCCATGGCCACATTTCCTTGACAGCTGCCATGTCTTTCATATGCAGCCTCACTCTTCCCACTTTCAACCCTAAGCCTGGCCGTAGGTGGACAGACTAGAGATGGATGCTTGACCTTAGCTCTTTCTAATCTATTGTATCTCCCAGGAGTTCAGAATCTGAATTAGAACATGCTAATCATCCTGAGGGCATAGCAACCCGGCAGCCAAGGCTGTCACTGTGTGGGAGTCATTTTTAGCCAATGCTCTTGGACTCTACATAGCCAATTTTCCATGAGGCCAAAGATAATATTGAGCTTGTATTTTGCCAATGGAAACAGTGCATTGAAACATAGGCTAAGCCAGGGGTATATTTCTTAAGTATAAATATGCCTCTAAAAATGAGGGGAAATGAGAGATTTCTTCGAACATGTGAACATGAAGAAGAATAAATTATTTCTGGTAAAAATACCCTAAGGATATGTTTCCAAATTGAGAAGTGTGGGTGGTTTCCTAGGAGCAAAATGTACTCTATGGTGGGATTTTTTGGTTGTTTTTGTGCTGTTTTCTCCAAAAGATGTCTCTAGTTGTTGTGCCTTGTATACTGAGTAGACTGAAATAGGCTTTTGGTATCCCCTTCCGATTTTACCCTGCCATATCCTCCACAGTGTACCTCGTCACTTTTATCTTTCTTCTTTTTCCTAAGTGAAGCTTCAGTGAGGAGTGGCTCTACCAAACACAGGCGACAGGCATCGGTAGGAGAGGAAGTGGCGTGAGGGGCTGCCCTGCGGCCTTATAATGCACATAACATCCAACAGTGCTTATTTCAAGAAAATGATGATGTAAGACACAAACAAAGCTTTTAAAATTTTTTCGACTATGCAGAGGAAGGCATATAATTATCTAGAAAGTTAGGAGAAAGAATTAGTCCATTTTATAGTCCAGAAGCTGAAGGGAGCCTCGGAGGAGGGGATGCTGCTGCTTCAGAAGGGTCCCACAGCTCTTCTTTCTGTCCTTTAACACAGGAAACATGGGCGGGGATTGGGGGTGGGAGGAGGGGCCAGGGTAATTGTTTCTGCTTTTGATTTGAAACTTTTGATTTGGTGTCCTCTATTTTTTAATCCCTTCATTTTCTGAAATTTCCATTCCCTCCCTCCTATACTGCATCTCCCACACCCTCTCCTGTACACAGGGACAGCTGACTCTCCAAGAGAATCCATCACAAGAAAGCCAAGAACAAATATCGCCCTCCGTTTTCCACAATTAAGGCTTATTAATTGCATGTGTTTTCATTTCAAACTTTTATAATCTCTCCCTTCTGCCTTTCACACAGTTGGTTTGGTAAGACTGGGATTGCTCCTGCGTTATAAGGAAAAACTGAAACTATTAGCCAGTTGATTACTGCAGATGATGCCAAACAGTTCAATTTTCTCCCAAATTGAATATATATTTTTAAAATATTGAATCTGTTTTTATTTTTCTTAATGCTGGAAAATATCTGAATTTCCCTAAAAGAAAAATCTACACATTCATCTTGCATCAAACCCCTTTTGAAATGAACACAATTTCTACTTAGGTCATCTACCAACTTCGGGTTCACTTGATAAAGATGTAAGAGTGAAAAGAAATTAGAGACCATTCTTTGCCATTATAGGAAGATTTATGTCAGAAGAATAACAAAAGCTACTGTTCATTGAGGATCATAACAGATAATGCTTACTGAACATTTTTTATATGTGGGCTCTCTTGTAAATGCTTAACCTGTAATATCTCATTTAATTTTTACAGAAATCCCATAGGGCATGTTATCCTCAAGTTATCACTTTAATTGTCCGCATGAGATGGTTGAAGTACAGAGAGCATAAGGCTGTTGTTTAAGATCACAGAGCCCAGCACTTGCTTCAGCAGCACATACACTGAAATTGGAATGATACAGAGAAGATCAGCACGGCCCCTGTGCAAGGATGACACACAAATTCTTGAGGTGTTCCATGTTTTTACCTAAGTGCTCATCAATAAATGACTGGATCAAAAAACTATGGTACATTGACACAATGGAATACTATGCAGCAGTAAGAAAGAAGGAGCTCCTGCCCTTCATGACAGTATGGATGGAACTGGAGAACATTATCCTCAGTGAAATAAGCCAGGAGAAGAAAGACAAATACCATATGATCTCACTTATAAGTGGAACCTAATCAACATAACAAACAAGCAAGCAAAATATAACCACAGACATTGAAATAAAGAACAAACTGACAGTAACCAAAGGGGAAGGGGCAGAGGAATAATGGGGGGAAATAGGGAAGGGCCATCAAGGAACATGGACAAAGGACACGTGGACAAAGCCAAAAGGGGTATGCTCAAGAGTGGGAGGTGGGGGGCACCTGCTGGAGTGTTGAGGGGAAAATGGAGACAGCTGTATTTGAACAGCAATAAAAAATAATTTTAAAAAAATCACAGCCCCAAGGGGCAGAATGGAGAATTAAATATACAGTGCATTCCAGAAAATGTGCCTCTAACCTAAATTCCACACCGCCTTTCAGCAATCTCAGGAATGCATAAATAATTGAAATCTATCTTTTTTAAGCAAGAATTGTTTTGAAATATAGCTAGTAGAGGATTTATTCTCAGCCATTGACTTTGCATTTTTGACTTCTAAAACATCTTTTATTATGATCCCATTTACTTGTTTCTTACTCATAAAAGTGTGATAAAGTATGTCACGCTCAATAGAACAAAGAGTAAGGAAATGTTACATTTTGATAAAAGATGACTGAATACAGTATGTAAGATGATCTACCTGAGAGGCAACAAGATCAATTATAACATATCTCTCTGTATCCTAGACTTCTTGTCTTTAAAGCTCTATTTTGAAATGTCTCTTTGAATCTCCACATGGATTTCACACAAGCATTGCAAACCTACCTTCCGTAATTGCTACCACCAGCCTCCACCTTGCACACAAACCCAAATCTGCTTTTTCTTTTAGTTTTTCTTGTCTCAGGTAGTGGAACCACCAGTTATCAGAAAAAGATTAGAATCATCTTAATTTCCTTTCTCCTTTTCACCAAACATCACCTCTAAAATACTTACTTCTGTGTCTACCTCCACACCAGAGCCTTGATTGAAACTCTTCTCGTTTCTCACTTAGTTTTTGGTTGTTCTAGGTTATCACTTCCAGTCTACCTCCCAAACAGCTGCCAGATGAATTTTTTAACATGCAAATCCTATCATGCTGCTCATTTGCTTTCTTAGCAATTCCTCATACCTTCAGGATTAAGTTCAAACTCCAGCTACCTTTCCAGACTTACCTCCTCAAAGGTCCACGAAACCATGCACACACAGTCTCTAATGAGGCCAAATGTTTTGTGATTTTGTTATAACCCTGTGGTTCCCACCCCCTACTTAGTTGCCCATCTGACTTCTATCCTTCCCCCACGCAGATCAATTGCTAACTCTTTTTAGAAACGTTTTCCCATTGTAACACCACACCCACCAACTAAATTAAGTATTCTTTCTACGTGCTGCCACTTCTATTTCCTCTGTTATATACGTTGGAATGTAATCATACTGTCTCTAATCATCATTTCTATTTACACATTTTTGGTGTATGTTCTCAGCGTGTGAGGCTTTCAAAGACCGGGACTCTGTGTTCATCACCTCTGTATCCCGGCACTTTGCTTTGTGCCTGATACGTTGGGAGCACTCAACACATGCTTGTTGAATTGAATTCAACCTTAAATACATGCCCTGAACAATAAGAACAAATGCAAAATGGCAGAAAATTAAATATAACAGAAAACAATCTTCAGGGCTGTTATGGCTTTTTACACATGAACTCCAATTACTTCCATATTCTATTTATGCTTCTATGTTAATTTATAACAGGTGATGTTCATAGATTTATGACTATGATACCTCAAAACTTTGAATCACCAAGATTCAATTATTTGCAATATGTTTTTATCTTCTATCACATACATATTTTGTGCACACATACACACACAAAGCCAGATTATATCAACCTGAAAATAAAAACTGAATCACAATTATTATTATTATTATTAGTGCATTTTCTTCTCTTCTGTGAACCACTGTGCAAAAACTTTAGACTCCTCAAGAATTCCTCCTGAACAGTTTGGGAGAGGTTGAACAGATTCCCAGTGTACTTAATAAACTAGTACTCTTGACTACCTATGGTACCTGCCATGCCTTGCTTCCACTTCCACTTGCCCTGGCTGTGCTTCCTGTCTCTGTTGATGCCTCCTGTGTCATAGGGGATTTTGTGGTCAGCAAGATGGTATCTGTGCCAAGAGTGGTAATGCCCTTCCCTCTCCCCTCCAAAGAGACCATTATGAAAGCCAGCCTGGATAACCTAAGGCAGGGCAGGCATGTGGTTAGGACACTCACAACAGATAGGCATCAAAAAAGACTGGGTAAATTTATTTGTTATTCAAAAAAGCCATTGATTTAGGTTTTATAGTAAAATCATAATTTATTTTTTTGAACATTTATTTAACAATCTAGAAGATTATTTATTATTATTATTATTATTATTATTATTGGTTGTCCACATGGGAGAGTCATAATCTCTTCCGTCTCAGGGCCTCTAGAAATCTTAAGGTGGCCCTCATCAACACTGATGTCCACTGCTGTCCAGACGGCGCCCGCAGGTGCCCCGTGTGAAGGGTGCTGATGTCCATGCTGCTAGCACCATCTCAGGTTTGAAGCTCAAACATATGCTTGACATTTCTAAGATCTTTTTCTCTTTTCGTTCTATTTTTATTGCGACTCCCTTGTTGTCGGACTCAGCTGTGAGGTCATGAAGACTGAACTGAAGAGCAGCCTCAAGAACTATACTTAGAAACATTCTTCTCTTCGGACGGTGGCCTTGGCTCCCTGATGGTCTTTCCTCTTGGGGTAAGGTGCTTATGGTGCGGCACCGTGGTGAGACCCCCGCCTCTCCAGGTGGCTTCACAGCGAGGCTCACTGACACTAGGTTCTGTATGAAACTACTGATTCACTAATACATCTCTAAATAATTTTCAGTGACAATTTTTGAAAATAAAATAATGTTTTATTTTATCAAACTCTAGTTAACAGGACTGTAGCAGAGTGCAGCCAAGAGCGGGGGCCCAAATAGGGATTTGTAATGGGATCCAGAAGAGCTTAAAGATAATTGGCTCCACACCACAGGGCCACACCTGCCTGGAATGCTGGCAGCTGTGGCCAATTGTGGGAGGAGCCAGAAATGAGGCTGCAGAGGAAGATTGGCGCTGGGATTTAAAGGGAGGCAGGGCAGCCGTTTGGCATCTTTTGGGGACCACGGGCTTTGGAAGTGCTCCCTTTTTTGCCATGTGGATGGTGCCTGGAGCCTGAATCATGGACTTCTACTTCCTTCCTGAGATACGGTACCCCAGACTGGGCAGAGGGAGAAGGAAGGACTGTGAGGATTTGTGGGTATTCTGAAGAACTTTAGTCTGTATAACTTTTAAATAAATAATAATTCCTTTCCTTTTCACCAACTCTGGCATTGAGAGATATCTTTCCTCTGGTGGCAGGCAAAGCAAACCCAGTACAGGGGAGGAACCCCCAGAGAGAAAAGGGGGGATATTTTAAATTGTCCAGCCCGCCCCCTGCCATCTGTTCTGTAACAGGACTACTTCTTACACAAGCAATCTGACGTGAGGTATAATTTTGATCTCAGGACTCTAAACATTTGAGGAGTATTTAAAAAGAATCAAGAAACACAAACTACCAAAAATTAAGATAGCCTGTGCTAAAAATAAAGAAGACAATGTGGGTGGAACAAATAAATGTTAGTTAACACTTCATGAAGCTCACAGTCTCTGTTCCCAAAGGTCCAGAGAGCTACAAAATGGGGTAGAAGACAGGAAACTTTTATAGGAGAAAGAAAAAAGGAAGAAGAGAAAACAGAAAATAAACAAGGAACAACAAACTAAGTATAGAGTCCCGAGTTGGCTTCATGTTTTGGAATGGGATAACTGGTATACTGTGTTTCTGGTCAAGTGGAACATTTACAGGGACATGAAGTTTTCTAAGTTTCCATTTGCTGATGTAACACCTTGGGCAGGAGAGGCTCCATTTGGGGCCTTGAAGTTTATTTCAATACTTGTTACATGTGGCGCATGCCCAGATTGTCCTTGAGTAGTCAGGGCCTGTGCAGGAGGTGTAGCAGTCAATTGGATACATAGTCCTTGCTTACTCATCCCACAGGCAACCTTCGGGTGGCCTCATCAGTTAAGGGCATGGGAAGGAGGCCAGGGTGAGAGGATTTCCTTCTCATCCCTATCACAACACCCCCAGTGTACCTGCGTGTGTAGGAAAATTTCCAAACACTAACTATAAAGATTTTTCTCATTTAAAAACAAAAGACGTGGCAATGATAGTAACAATGAGTGCCAAATTTGCTTCGATTCTTTCTCTAGGCCATCTGCTCTTCTCTTTTTTCTCTGTATTGTGGCGTCTGTTGAGACCATTAAACAAGATAGCTGAGAATAAGCAACATAGACTTTACTGAATCCTAAATTGCTAAAATACATAGTCTTGCTTAAGAAGTCATTTTTAAATATAAAACTGAAATAAATGTAGAAAATGTAGGTGATTTTGTGATAAATGCTGGTATTAGTTTGAGTAAATCTAAGCTGCAGTTACAGGAAAAAACTACAGTGGATTTTTTAAAAAGATAGTTTATTTCTCTATCGTGTAAAAACCAATGTCACCCAAAAAATTTTTAAAAACTAAATGAATAGAAAGTGTACTAAGGAACAAATTGCCTAATTAGAAGTTAAAATGCATTGAAATATGTGATTTAAACAGATATTACTAGGCCACATTTAGTATATATTATATTTGCTTACTTAGATATAACTAAGACAGAAGGATAACTAAGTATATATGTGAATTAAATACATGAAAAAAGTGGCAAAATTACTAAAGTAAAAATAGATTCTTTTTTTTTTTTAATAACCAGTCCTGACTTCTACAGAACCAGCTGGGAGGCTCCTGAAACCACATTTTCCTTGGTTGTTGTTTGACGTCAGCCAGAGCAGGAGGAACCATAGCCTGATGTGATGGAGGAGACAGGATATCACCCAGAAATCCCGGTTTTGTGCTGCATGAGAAACAGGATGAGGTTTGGAGTTGCCTTTGGGGAGACAAGGAGTAGTTGTATTAATAGAAAGAGGAATGTGTGTGTGGAAGTTGGGGAAGGAGGGAAGTACAGAGGGGCAGAAGGAGGCCCTCTATCTCCCAATATCCCTTCTTTTCTTGCGTTTAGTAACGAAATCCCCCAGCTTTTACCGGGGCTCATGTATCCCTTCACACCTGGAAGCTACACACTATTCTCTCAGGCTCTCTTACAGTCAGAGGATGAGCTTTGAAAGAATCTGAGGTGTGCTATTTCTGGGTCATCCCTTTACAGATGCTTACTCCACACTCACTCCTTTCTGCTGCCTGAAAACAGGTGAACATTGGAGAAACCTTGGAAACCATGGGCTGAAGACGGAAGAGCCATCCCCAGTCTTGGAATGCTCACCTTTGGAGAGTGAATTTAAGTACCTTGCGACAGTTTTAAAAAGAAGCCTAAAAAATAGTGGAGTCTCTGTCTCTTCCCTTTGAAGCTCTCGTGACTTCTTCAATCAATGAAGTATGGCGAAGGGGACACCAAGTGACTTCCAAGTCACGACCAGAAGCAGCCATGTGATTTTTACCTGGTTCTCTAGGATGCTCAGCATCAGGTTGTGACACAGCTGCCCTGCTGTGTCAGGCCCAGGCTCCATGGACAGACCATGTATAGGTTGATGGCTCCATGCAGACATGTCTGTAAAGAAGCCTCCGGGTAATTCCTGCTCATAATTATCTGAATCCCCACCCCCCACCCCCAAGGCCTTCATGTCTTCCCAGCCAGGGCTCCAGACATCTTGGAACAAAGCAAGCCTTCTGTGCTCTGTCCTGTCCCAGTTCCTGACTCACAGTATCTGTGAGTATAATAAAGTACTCTAAGTATTTTTGAGGTGTCCTTATTAAAACAACTTAGCCTGTGTCCTCATAATGCAAGTAACAGATAAAATTATTTAAATACCTAATGCATCAAACTAAAACAAGACCATTTTAAGGTCTCAACACCATCGTGAATGTTAATTATCTATCTCAGATAGTAACCATTTGCCTACACTTAAGCAATCAGCAGATTAGGGTAATTGTGTCAAAAACCTCAGATCTTTGTAGGAAAATGAAGACAGTACTGAAATTTGACCCTCTGATATTGTAGTGTAAGAATTTGATTTGCTGGACTGATGTCATTCATATCTGTATCTTCATTTTTTGTCCCCTTACAACTTGCTGCTCTGAGGACTGAGGGTCTATGAGGTTTAAGCCTAGTGTATGATGTACACCTACCCAGTAAACCTGTGATTGAAAACTTTCCTGACAACCTTTATCTCTGGGCTGGAACATATGGTATTTCTGTAGTCATTAAACAGCTGCTTGCTTCTGAGTTTGCCTATGAGTCTATATCATAGACATTGAGAGCCATTGTTGTGACAAGGTCCACAGTAAAGTCACTGGGGGTTCCAACTCCGTATCCTGAGAAGTCCCTTTTTAGAGGGAGGGACTCTCATCTCTATTATTTTTCTATCTTTATCATGCATAGAAAAGGAAACATTACAAAGTGATGCACAAACATGGATCTAGATGTAAATTACAGGACATTCCTAGGTCACAGACCACCACACTGATAGGGGGGAAAATCAGCGTTTGGTCGATAACACTGTCCTCCAAGAGACCATGACCATCAGAAAGTTAGCGCAGGCACTTGGCATGTACATCACTTTTCTCTGAGCCTCACTTTCCTCTTTCGACAAAAGGAAACAATTTAATCTCTACTGCATCTCTCCCAGGATGGCTGTGAGGAAGAAATTATACAATGTGAATGGTGCTGAGCTGCTCCAGTGAGAAACCCTAGTAGAGTTATTACACATCCGGTTGGAGAGCAGTGGTAATGAAGAGAAATGAACACATCCCCCAAACTGCTCAGAGGTAAAAAAGAGTTCAAAAAGTAACAGTTTCTGTACCTTCTCTCTCTCCCTCTTTCTCTATACATACACGTGTGTGTGTGTATTATATATATATATCCTATATGTATATCCTAGTAAGTGATGGATTGAGGATGAAAAATCCAATGGCCATTGATACCTTCTCATATTTGGAGATACAGTGACTAATCAAAACCAGCTTTAGCTCTCTTCATTCCCATTCTTCTCTATTCCCTCTGCTTTATTGACTGTTACTCTGTTGCTGCAGGTGAAATATAATTCCTGCAGGCCAGTCTATTAGTTTATGTAGGCTCTCTAAACCAAATAATAACTTTTTCTCAGAACAAATACTCTTTGGTTCGCACCCTTGAAAATGCTCAGACAACCCAGTAAGTGTCTCTTGTGTGTGGGTTTCTCCCTCTCAGTGCAGAGTGAGGCTTGCGTGTGGATGCACAAACAGAAGACCTGGCTCCTTCTCCTGGACCTGTCACTCTCTGGTGATGCTGACCCAATTCTGAGGTCCAGGTTTCCTCACATGTAAACAAGGGGTTGTACAAACCACTTGCATATCAAACATTTTGCAAACATATTGATTTAAAGAAGAGTAACTCAAAGTGTGGTTTCTCAAGCCCTTTAGGCTGGGCTTGAATCCCAGTTCTCCCACTTACCATCTGTGTCACCTTGGGCACATGACTTAACTTTTATGTTGTCATTTTACTTTCTCCTCTGAAAATGTGCCAATGATTGGCCTTACCTTATAAGGTTATGTGAGGATTAAATGAGGCAATATGTGTATAATGAATTGGATAGTGACTGGAAAATATAGGGCTCAATTAGCATGTAATTCTATTATATGCAAAACAGCTACCATTTGTTTTATTTTTATTTAAACTAAATATTTTTATTTGATCTGATTAAATTTATTGGGGTAACATTGGTTAATAAGATTACATAGTTTTCTGTATATCACATTGTGTGTCCACCACCTGAAATCAAATCATCTTTTGAACTAAATATTTTTAACTGAAAAGTTCAGTGAGCATTGGTTGGCTTGGCTTTATGAGTTCACACAGCCAATGGGGCAGAATTCTTTTCAATAACTAGGTAGCTTTCCTCACACACCCTGCCCTTCCCTGATCTTTTCCACCCAAATAATTGATAATTGAATAATTCCAGTCCAAATGGGGTCAGGATTCATGTGCAATGGTGATCTCTGATACTATTTAAACAATTATGTGAAAATCAGACCAGTGATTTTGGAGGGATTTTTTGAAATAGGCAACACTGCATTATCCTAGTTTTCTAAAAAAAAAGAACATGTTAGCACACTGATTATTGCTGTTGATGTTCATTAGATGTTAGAAAGCCCAGAAACCCAGGGTCACAAGACAGTAAGTTGTGGAACAACATCTCGGCCATAGGTATGGCTGATTACAGATACCTTGCACTTTACATATGCATACCCATGACATGTGACTTATTGAAAATTTCAGGTAATCGCTATATGTAACATATCCAAATCTTTAGCATCGCAGAATTACCTGAAGACAGTAAGTTTGAATCCCTGAGTCTGTTATTATCATGTTCTACTTTTTTAGTGTCCCTTTTGGGTAAGATTTTATGCTCTTTAGTTTTCTTTGGCAGTGAGAGCCACTTGTTCTGTTTTTAGTTCCATTTCTGTGAAGCAGTCTGAATCCCATAGTTCAACACTTTCTTCCAGGATTTTCCAAGAGGCACATGTTGCAGAAGTATATGATTTGTGTCCTTATATTAGCCAAGCAGCCTAAACATCAACAATGTCCAAGTTAACCTTTTATGTAAATGCAGGGAAACCTCTTTTATTCATTTATTTTTATGACCTGGACAAGAGAGAGACACAGAAAGACAAGAGGGTAAATTTTCCTGAGTGAAATGAAAAGGGATGAAGAAAAAGGACAGACAAGGGCAAGACCAGAAGAACAAATGTTAGTAAAACCCTATGGGTCTGAGTAGTGCTTGAACAATAATTTTTGAGCTCCAGCTCTTGTGAAGGGATCTGTGCTCTTCATTACTCAGAGCACCACATGCAAAATCAACCAAACCCTGGGTGATGTTCTCAGCCCTATTTTCCTCTCTGAGAAACAGAGAAATACTAAAAATGTCCATTGCCTTCAGATATTACTTCAAATAATTGTGAAATGGTCTTCTCTTATCATTTTCATTTCTTTAAGAAATATTTCTGAAGGCTAACTGGTGGTAGGGGGTGGGGAAAGCTGGGCACAAAGACATATGATATCCAGGTGTGCAGACACCTCTGAGTCTGGTGAAGAGGTTGGACAGGTAGTGATATTAGCAGTAATGATGATAATGATAATAAAAGGCAGGAGAAGAAAAGAGTTGTTTGTTGTGACCTGATTGTGGAAGAGCTCCTAACTGCTGGGCGGCTGTGAGCGAGCCAGTGATGACAGGGCACTTTCTCGGTTCGGCCCTTCTGAATTAGTCAATGTCACAAAGACTTAACAGGGCCTGGCAGCGGGGGTGGTGCTTTCAATCCCCTCTAGAAGCTTATCGGGTGCTAAAGGACTTTTTCATTAATAAACATAAAATCAATCTACATTTTTTGAATAGACACCAGCTGGGAGGCAGGATAAGTCTCCTGGAAATGAAGGAAAGAGGTATATTAGGCAAAGCTGATCATTTGAAAGTGGCTCATAAGAATATTTCCTAGACTCATCAAAGTACGTGGATATAAGCTAATGGAACAGTCCACATTCACAAAGCCAAAAAGGAGCGAGGGCAGTGGGGCTGGTCCTTGGTGAAATGATTGAAGCAGGCGGAAGTCTGCCTTTGAAACCCTGCAGTGCACTTCCAGCTCCTCTTCCCCCTCGCCTGGCAACCCAGGTACCCTCCGGACCCCTGCTAGCTCAGCACCCGTTCGTCCCATTGACAGCTAGTTGCCAGAAGTTCCCCTCTAAGGCATAGGCTTCTTTAGCCTCCCTCCTTAAACCTCACTCCTTTGCATTTCCAAGGGGTTCCTAAAAACTAAAAGTTGCTGGAGCTTTAAGACATGGATATCTTTTTAATAAAACATTGCAATGCATCTGAAAAACAGTCATGTGGATATAATGTACACATAGCAACTATAGTTATTAATACTGTATTGCATATTTGAAAGCTGCTAAGAGAGTAGATCTTAAAAAAATCATCACAAGGAAAAAAATGTGTAACTGTATGGTGACAGATGTTAACTAGACTTACTGTGGTGATCATTTTGCAATATATATAAATATTAAATCATTATGTTATATACCTGAACCTAATATAATATATGTCAATTATAGTTCAATTTTAAAAAGTACGGTGATTTTTTTAAAGTTAAAATAAAAGACATGGATATCTAGAGGTGGGTGTCTGTAGTCAAGGGGTTACCTGGAGGCCACAGGCTTTTCTGCATGTTAATGTCTGGCACTTGGGAGAAACTTAGCATATTTTGCTGCGTATAGTGCACTTTTTTGCCCAAATTCTTGAGGCAAAAATAAGGATGCACATTATGCATGGGTAGTTCTAATTGTGTATATAAATGTTTTTAATTCTTTCATTTATACTTATGCATTAAAAGCGTAACTCTAGAAAGCAATAAGGATATCCATATGCAAAATATTACCCTGGAATATGATAATCAGTATTGTTTTAAATATAAATAAATAAATAATTGAAACATAAGATTTCTTTCCTGAAAGTTTGGGCCAAAAACGCGGGTGCATATGATATACCCCAGGGCACACTGTACATGGCAAAATGCGGTATGTTATTCCCTCTGTCAGTTAACCTGTTTGCCAGCTGTTCCTGGTGACTACACTGTCCAGTTGTAATCCCTTCAGCCTTCAGTACTAGGGTTCCTTAGATAAGGACTCTTTTGATCTATTGGGAGTGATGAAAATCAAATTCTCTTCCTTTTTTGGTGAAAAGACTGAGACATAAATGCCAAGGACAAAATATCCTTACAGAGCCACATGGCAACAATGTCGTTGTCCTTTCAGACTAGCCAGTTGCTGGGCTGTGAGGCAGCTCCTCCTTATCACTGCCCTCAGACTTGCTCCCTCTCCTTCTGCATCCTTGTGCTCTCTTTACCCGGGTTCAGTGTGAAGCAAAATAATTTTGGGGTTCACTTGTAAGTGGACCATTTAGAGATTTATCTAAAGCATTGTCTCAGTTCTCTCAACAGGTAGTTTAACTTTTTGGCCAACCACTTTCCAAGGTTTTCTCTCCTCCCTGAGCCAGGATGTATATTTAAAATAACTTTTATTTACACGAGTGTATCTTAGCAACAGTGGTGCAGTACAAGAGCCCAGATAGTGTTATCTAAAGCAAACCAACTCTGAACATAAATTATATAAGCAAAGCAGCTAAATGTGATTGGTAGAGCTTTCCTGTGACACCAGGAGCCTGAGATGTTACAGATTAAAGACATATTTTTCTGACCTGAGATGAGCCCTTATTCATGTTCAATTCAAGGGATGCATGACACATTTTATTCCTAATTATAGAATCATTAAATTTTAGAGCTGAAAGGGATATTGGAGACTGCCTAGTTCAGTCCTTTGATACTATAATAAAAGAAAAATAAATTAAGGAAAATAAATATAACTTGCTTTCTTCAGAGTGCAGGTGCTTACCAGCAGAACTGGTTCAAGAAATCGGGTTTTCTGACTTTAACTCCAGTAACTCCAGTGACTTTTGTATGATAACAATGCTCCTGTCTTTATTCCACATGGATGCATTTAAACTCTCACTTTAAAAATGGGTTTCTGGCCCTGGCTGGTGTGGCTCAGTGGACTGAGCGCCAGCCTGTGAATCAAAGGGTCATCTCTTCAATTCCCAGCCTAGGGAATGTGCCTGGATTGCAGGCCAGGTCCCCAGTTGGGGGTGCATGAGAGGCAACCACACATTGATGTGTCTCTTCTTCCCTTTCTCTAAAAATAAATAAAATATTTTAAAAACCTTATTAAAAATCCAAGTGATTGCTTGTGATCAATGGCAGAATCCATTTGTTTGTGTGTGTCTGAATCAAGGGAGACTCATCCGGTGAACTGAAATGTTGTTTTAAGTGCCTAGAGCCCAACTCCCTAGGTATAAATTCCAGCTCTGTTGGCCACTACTGACGTTACTTTAGAGAAATTGCCTGACACCTCTGTGCGTCAGCATCCCAACTAAAAATTTGGAGATACATTCATATTTATAGCGGTTGAATGTTTATAACAGTCCCTTGTAAATAGCTTATATTATGCATGTCTGTTAGCTATTTGGATTTGTAATGGTGAGGAAGTTATTATGGTGAGGAGGATACTAGGGCAAGTTCTGAATGCATTTTTCTTCTTTGATATGGGAACCTATATTCAAATTCTGAGCACCTAGCTTTATTACTAAGGATACTCTCAGTGGCTGTTCTCAAAATAATGGCAAAGGGTTTTCACTTATTTCCCCAGTGTTTTTGATTGTTTTTAAAATAAATCTTCTGTTAAACAATAGATATATTTGCAAGATGGTTAACCAGGTAACTTTGAGAAAAGGACAAAAACACCTTTCATATGATTTAAGGACCCATGACTTCAACCCTATTAAATAAATAATCCAGTTTTTAGAAATACTGGAATTGTATTTAATTGAAAAGAAGTGAAAAAAAGAAATGGAGGTCGTGAGATGTTAAACCATTTATTCTAAATAACAAAACAACACAGTGATCAATTTTGCTACATCAGTGTGTTTAAAGGAATGTTTAATAAAAAGTTTCAATTTTCAGTTTTTTTATTCAGGCATAAAGAAGCAGTTGCTTGATATTTTCATATTTCTTCAAAAAGTCTAAAAGTAAACATTGTTCTGTAGACTACTAGGTAATCTGTAAGGTGAACCGAAGTTTCAGAAGGGATAAGCCACATTGGAGCCACATGACAATGGAGAGAAGATATTCTTCATATTCCAACGCATTATTGATAAATCATTAAGAACTCTTGCATTAAAACTACTGGAGCATGTAAAAATTATCACAAATAATTAAAATGAATATCTTATGGATATCTTTTACAGTTATAATTGGAACATAAATAATAAAGTAAGTGAGAAAAATGCTTACCTTGATTTTTTAACTAGACCAAGACTTTTTTAAAGGCTATGTTGGTATTTAAGAGTAAAATGAAATGACATTTCAAAAACATAAACATAAGTGTTGGCTGGTATCCATTAATGCTGCATATTCATTAATTTGGATATCCTTGATTTAGCCAGCCTGTAACTTTTATATAGTTTGCCATTATAAAACTTCCATTTGAGTCACACAAACTGTAAATATTTTATAGCACTTTTTAGCTTTATTATTTATCTCCTTAGAAGAAAGGTTCACAATAACTGCATACCTACCAACAATCACTTTAAATGTAATTGGATTAAATGCTCCAGTCGAAAGATGTAGGGTGACTGAATGGATAAGAAAACAAGACCCATGCTTATACTGGCTATGAGAGACTCACTTCAGACTGAAAGGCACTGAAAGTAAAGTAAAAGAAGTTATTTAATGAAAATGATAATAAAAAAAAGAGCTGTGGTAGCAATACTTATACCAGACCAAATAGACTTTAAAACACAGTCCATAACAAGAGACGAAGACCCTGAAATTCTACTGCATATTTATTTGTAGAAACCTGAAACACATTCAAAAGGACATGCATTATTATGTTCACTACAGCATTATTTACAACAGCCAAGGTATGGAAACAATGAAAGTGTCCATAAGTAGATGAATGGATAAAGAAGTGGTGCACAGATACAATGGAATATGACTCAGCCATGAAAAAAGAATGAAATCTTGTTGTCTGCAACATAAATGGACCTAGATGGTATTATGCTAAGTGAAATAGACAAAGACAAATACCACATATGAGGGGGCCCCCCCAAAACCAGAATTATCTCCTGGAGGGTGAGCCCCTTGTAGTACAGGTTTCCTCCACTAGGTGTGTATTCTAGGAAACCATCTGTTTCAGTGGACCAGCTGGCATTGTTGTGAGAAGCTGTGTTTGGCTTCAGTGAACTTTTTTTCAAGACTCAACGCATTTGCCCATTTCATGATGGGTGACTTATGAGTGTACTTGCCCACACCCTGCTGAGCATTCAGCAGTTTTAGACCACAAGTAGCATGACCCCTGTGCCCCACCCTGTCTATTCTCCTGAACGACTTTGTTTTGTTTTGTTTCTCCAGATGACAAGTCCTCAAAGGGAAACATTTTGCTGATGTGGAAGAGGTGAAACAAAAAATGGCAGAAGCACTAAAAGGCATCAACACTGGTGCATTCAAAAATTGTGTTGAGCAGTGGGAAAAAAGTCTCAATAGGTATATTGCATCAAATGGAGAGTAATTTGAAAGTTACTGAAATTTAATAGAACACACAATTTTTTATAAATAAATTCCATTTTTGGGGGTCCCCCTTGTATGATTTCATATGATACATATGGAATCTAAAAAACAAAATAAACAAAAAAAGACATACTCTAAGAGATACAGAAAACATTGTGATTGTCAGATGGGAGAGGTTTGGGGAAATGGATGAAAAAGTTGAAAGGATTAAGAAGTATAAACTGGTGGTTACAAAACAGTCATGGGGATATAAAGTACAGCATAGGGAATATAGTCAATAATATTGTAATAACTATGTATGGTGTGAAATGGGTACGAGATTAATCATGGTGATCAATTTATAGGTTACAAAAATGTCTAATCACTGAATTGTACAGCTAAAACTAATATAATATTGTACATCAACTGTATTTGAAAAATAACTTTTTTAAAAAGAGGGAAGGTTCATAATATGACATTCTTTAATAAAAGATGCAGATGACAGATAAATTAGATCGATAACTGCTCTGAAGAAAGACATTAGTAAACAATGGAGCCAAACAAACTAGAATTCCAGGTCTCCTTAATGTCAGAACAAGGGTTTTACAAAGAAGTGTGCACTCCAAACAAATCCAGTTTCCTTCTTTTCACCCTCTCAAGTTATCATGACAAAGGTGCTTCAAAAATGGCACTGAGGATTTTTGCTAAAAATGATTTTTCTGGACCTCACCTTAGACCTACTGAATCAGAATGTTTAGGAATGGGACAGTTTAACAAGCTCCCCAGGTGATTCTTATTTACACTAAAGAGAAGCACTAGCCTGTAAAATAAAATCCAATTTCTTTGTTTTGAATACTAGGTCCTTCATGTCCTTCCTTCCTTCCTTCCTCCCTTCCGCCCTTCTTCCCTTCTTCCTTCCTCCCTTCCTCCTTCCTTCCTTCTTTCCTTCCTTCCTTTCTTCTCTTTTCTTTTTTTTTCCTCTTTTCTTTCATTGTCTTTGTGAGTCAATGCTGCTTGTCAGGGTTAGATACTGTTGCTTTTAATATGAAAAAGCATCAATGATTTTGCTAACATGACACAGATGAGAAGATTTGCAAGTGTTAACTTCTCTTCAGTTTTCTTTCTTTGGTTCTTACAGACCAGATAATTAATTGCTGACCAGTATTGTCCAAGTTTTCTATTCAGTTCCTCTAGAATCTGATATTCATTTTATAGCTGATATATTTTTCTGAAAATGCCTATGAAATTCCTGTAGACATTCAGGGCTTCATTTTGTATATTCCTCTTTTAATCAAAGACAATTTTATACCTCAAGGCTCCTACTTTTGAATTAAAAATGTGATATTTATACATAGGAGTATCACATTATGATCTCCAGGCCCATTTATTGCAAATGCTTATTTGTTGTATACTATAGTCAGGTAAATTAGATGGAGAGAAAAAATGACAATAAAAAATACAGAGCATAAGTGATAATAATATGAAACATGAGAAAATACCCTTGAATTAGATGAGCATGATGAACACGTCCTTGACTATTGTCACAGTTAAGTCATTAGTTACTTTTACAAGAGTAATTCTTTATAAAATGGTGGAGTTAAGACGTAATTAAATAAATATCAAAATAGAAACCTGAACTAAGTGTTGCAGGCACACTGAGAAAAAATATATAACGCTGACTTTGGGAAACAGGAAAAACTACTAGGAGGAGCAATCATTCGAGTTGACTATTTGAGCAGATGGAAGACAACATAGACAAATAAAAAAGAGAAGGGAGTAAAGTTTAGGAACTTTATTGGGGGGGGCCGTCATTTGCTAGTACTATTCTAATTTTGTTAAATGCTAGAAATTAGTTTGTAGGGTAAATAGCCTTAGCATGGCCTGCAATATTTTTAAAGCCAATAAATTGACTGCTCTATTTATAACTTTGCAGAGTGTGGTAGAAGTTATGAGACTAAATTGATAAATATCATAAAATGTGAATCTAAATGTGCTCCAGGTAGGTCAGGATTCTATTCCGCAATCCACCTAAATTACACATTGCTCCCTTGCCCCGCTTTCTTTGAAAACAACAAAAAGAAAAAAAAAAAAAAACCACCTCAGCTTTGATTTTCTCATAAAAAAGAAAACAACTATTATTGACTAGGCAGCAAATAAAAATAAAAATGAATGTGTATGAAATTGATGCCTTTCACTGCTTTTTAAAAAGATTTTCTTTCATGTAGAAAGGATCCTGCTGATCGAAATGGCTGCCGTGTGGGAACAAGCGTCTCCTGGGTGGCCAGCAACTTCTCCTCCGCGCAGCACGGACTCTGAAGGCATCTTTTTCCTGCGTCACTGCTCTTTGCAGCTGTGCCCCTACTGCCAGCACAGTGTGCCGGCTGCTCCCCACACGGTTAGATCAGCGTGTCCCAGGCTGCTGCGGCCTCTAACTAGCTGTTCCAGGCCAGCCACCAGCTACTATTGCTTCACGGGGTTTTGGGGGGTTTTCGTCATCAGTGCTGTTCCCTGGGTGTAATTAAGCTCCATCAATCAAGTATTTCCAGAGCTTGTGAATTAATCGTATTCGTTTTAGAAGTGAGAACCCAGAGGAATGATTTGTAAGTATAAAAGAACCAAATTTTAGGAAAGTATGTAAAGAAAATGTAGGAAGCATGGATCTCAGTAGAATTAATTTAAGTCATCCTTTTCCTCTTAAGGGGCTTTGTGTGCAGTTTCATAACATCCCCTAGGCTGCAAAGGCCTGGTGGAACTTACAGACAAAAATAATTCAACTTAAAATATTTAAGGCCCGTGATGATATAAATAAAATGTGTTGAAGTAAAGCTATTGAACAGTAAACTGAAAATAAAAGCACAAAGGAAGACAGCACATTCAGAAGCATTCGACTGTTTCATCTGAGCCATAACAAACAAATTCCTACTGAGTGTAGTCTTACCACCACCAGAGGGACCATCACTTCTGGGAATCAAATGTCACGTGACATGTAAATAGGCATCTGGGCACCATCTTGGCTGAAATTTCAGTGGAAAGGCAGTAAGTACCCTCTTTTTTATTAAGTACCATCTTTTCCTTGGAAGATTTAATTTGTTAATTCGTTCAGAATTCTCTGCCTCTTTTTCATGGTCTGAGACTGAAATAGTCATTCACTAGAAAATATTACAACTAATTAACAGATATATCAGAAATTGTAATTTTTCTTTGTATTAATTCCTGAGGGATTTACTTTTAATGAGACAAACTGAGTTCACTTTGGAGCAACATCAACTTCATAGTTGATTTAGTATTCAAAAAATAAAAACTTACATTAAAGAAATGGTTATTATGGTAAACATTTCACAATATATACTCATGTGTATCAAATCACATTGCACCTCTTAAATTTACAAAATGTTATGTATCAATTTTATCTCAATAAAAGCTGGGAGATAAATGGTTTCAGAAGTAAATTAAATGGACAAAACGTCTCAATCATTCCACACCTGCAGTTTAAATTTTACTTAAGAATGCATAATTTAAATAATACAAAGTAAACAATGTGCTGTAAGTTTTTTAATGACATTATAGGGTATTTTTTATTCACAAGATAGATTTCAATGTGAGTGATATAGGATGATTTAAAAGAAAATATAGTAGAGGCAGTAAACTATAACTTTAAAAAAATCCCCTAAATGATGAAAAGTTAGAGACCCTGGGATATTTATTCTAAAAACAAAATGATGTGAGTTGGAAAGGAAGAAGAGGAGGTTTTAATAACCTTCCAAATAAAATAAGACAACCATTCCGTACAAGCTGGAATTGGAGGAGATAAACACCACCATCCCTACAGTTCTCTTTAACATGGAAAGAGCGGAGCATGAAAACATTTGTTACACAGTTTGTGACGCAGCTGGTCACGTGTGTGGTGTCTTTGGAGAGCATGGATGGGACCAAAGACATTTGAAGGGGTGAGGGGAGTCTCAAAAATGATGACTTAGGAGCTACTATACATATGTCCTCTTCCCCTCCCTCCCTTTTTTCCTTCTTTCCTCTCCTCCTTCCTATTTCTTTCCTTTCTCCCCACATCCCTCCCTCCTTCCCATCCTTTCTCTCATTCTCTACCGGTGGTTTTACCAAGTGCTATGGGTCTTCAGAGCAAAGCTGGGTCTTCAGAGCAAAGCTAGGTCTTCAGACACTCAGGGACAGATCTTGGGCCCAGGAAGGAGCTTTTCCAGTAAAGAGATATGACCATCTGTCAGTTCATATCTGAAAAATTGAAATCACAGTAGCACCTAAGAACACATTTGACAAAGCTGGTTGTTATTCTTTTGTTTAAGCGATCATGTTTAGAAATGAATTTGGTACAATATTATGACATTTAAATATATGTTGTCAGCTATTCTTAAATGCCATGTAATTATTTTGATTTAAAATAAAATCTCTTAAAATGTATTCTTTCTGATTTTACTCTTATCAGATTAAATGGCCTTTTAGAATCTTTGCGAGATAGTGAAATAAGCATTTTGAATGCTTTTAATCCCTAATAAATATTTTTAAAGTTCCCCTGCTATTTCACTGTTATTCTTGGACTGGTCCACTACTGATTTCCAAAAGTAACATTTCACTGTTATTTATTTTTCATTCCTACCATGCCTTTCTAATACTATTTGTGTATGCTGAAAAAAAAATGCTCTAAAATATTGTTTGCATCTTCACTAAGCAAAATACATTTTCTTTTTTTAATGCATGGCTCCATAAGCCCAGTTTATTTTGGTAAAGTTCTATAACATAAATTTTGATATTAAACAGAATCTCTGTTTTTCATCATGTCTTGTATGGTACTTTAGTAATGCCTGACTTTTTGCAAGGTGTCTCATTTTTCCCTTTTGTTGATATTTTTAAAATTGTTTATTATCAAGCAAGTTCAGTAAGAGATATGAAAAATATCATCTACCTTTAAATAATTCAGACTACTGAAGTCCATTTTAAAATACTGCCTTCCAAAATGTGTACTCCACGTGGCCAAGGGTATTTGCTTTGTTCACCTATATAATCTAAACACCTAGAATAGTGTTTGACATATTAGAGATGCTCAATAAATATTGATTGAGTGAATTGTATGCATTCTTTTTAAAAATACTATGTTCAAAATTGCTTTCTTATTGCTGTGGACTGAATGGTGTTCCTGTAAAATTTGTATTTTGAAGCCTTAGCCCCCAAACTAATTGCATTTGTAGGTAGGGCTTTTAGGATATGATTAATGTTAAACAAGGTTTATAAGGGTGGAATGCTAATTCAATATGATCGCTGACCTTATAAGAACAGGACAAGAGATCGCTCCTGATATCCACATCTCTGGCTCTGTGTGTCTCGCTCCACCCCACCCTGTGCATGCACCGAGAAAAGGCCACGTGAGGACACAACAAGAAGGTGGCCATCTGCAGCCCATGGAAAGAGTCTTCACCAGACACCGAGTCTGCTGGCACTCTGATATTGGACTTTCTAGGTTCTTCTTTCTTTTAAATTTCATTCTATTGAATGTATTGAGGTGACACTGGTTAATAAAATTATACAGGTTTCAAAGTGTACAATTCCACACTACATCATCTGTATTCTGTATTGTGTGTTGTTCACCACCCAAAGTCACGTCTCCTTCCATAACCATTTATCCCCCCTTTATCCTCTTCTACCTGCCCTTACCCCCCTTTCCTCCAGTAATCACTGTACCATTGTCTGTGTCTGTGGGGTGCTTTTCTCTTATCCCTTCACCTATTTCAGCCAACACCCCCGCAACCCACTCCCCTCTGACAGCTGTTGGTCTGTTGTGTGAGTTGAACTTTCTAGCTTCTATGTCAGAGTAGCTCTCAAATGATTAAATTATGCCTTCTTACATGCCTTGTATGGCTACATTTCATTGAAGAATATTTTTTTCATTCTTTGTTCTTGCTTAGCCCTGCCTCCAGCTGGGTGTTCTTTTAAATTCTATGAGAAAGAGTCCCAAATCTAAAGGTCTCTCAACTCTTTTATGATGTCTATATTCACATTTCCAGCCTCCTGCTAGAAGTCTCCACTGGAAAGTTCCATCAGCACCTCAGAACACAGCTGATTTGCTGTGTGGATGTGGGCATATAAATAACCGTGTTATACGTGGGGTTCTCATATAACATAGCTAAAAAAAAGTAGATAAGGTGAGAGAGGTAAAGGTGTAGGTTAAGGAAATAACTTCCAAGGCTTTGTACTAACAGTTTTTTATTCTACGTCCAAAACAAAAGTACCCCCTGTAAACTACTTCTGTTTCTATCTTTTCTATCTTAGATTTATAACATTGGCCTGGTGAGAACAGATTCAAAATCACATGTTATTTGTCACTGTCATGCACACGGTGCTCTGGTCATTTCTCATTACCTGAAGAGAAGAGTCCCGCCTTCGTCTGACCTTGACTGCCTCTCAGTCTAGTCCCTCCATTCCACTTATCACTCTTCACATTAATGTTATTCTATTGCCCCCCAAAATTACTTACTCAAAAATAGACTTGGGAAATCTTACGTTATACTCCCAAAGTCTGGCTCAGTTGCCCTTCATAAAGCCAATCACAGCTAATTATTTTTATCTCCTGAAGTTGCTTGCCTCCTTTAGAGCTTTTAGCACATTTCACTTGGTTAATATCAGATTCATTCATTAGTTTTATTTGCCATAACCTAGAATTCACACTATTTAATTTTTTTATTATAGCTTATATATTACAATGCAAATGTTGTGGAATAGAGCAATCTTTAAAATGTTTATAGTATTCAAATTTGCGTGCAGTTTTGCTCCTACATTTGATTCAATTGCATCACTAAGGTGTTTTTTGGAAGTTTATTTTAGGTGTTTTCTAGCATTTTCCCTTTTGAAGATTTTATTATTGTGGATATAGTTGTGTTCAATTAAAATGAGGACACTTGTGAAATTTATTGCAGAGAAATATAACATTGCCTACTCTCAATTAGGAGATAAATTTGTAACACATTTTGAGCTCTTTGACTTAAAATCTGTAAAAATGTTCAGTATTGTTATTTCATATCATTAGCATTTTGGCTGGAAACCTCTCCCCCCAGGCACATATGGGATTTTTTTTTTTAATTTATAAATTTGCACACATAATTGCTTCACTGTCTTTCATAGACTATATAGTCTTTAGATAATAACTTGACAAATATAATCAAGTCATCAGTGTCAGTCTGGCTCAGTGAAACTTCTTAATGGGGATATTTTCATATCCACTCAGTCTTCAGTTTTATTTTCCTCTCTCTCCCCTGACCCCCCGCTTCTTCGAAGAGGTTAACCAGCAAGGACTGTATGTACACTGACACAACACACCCACTGATTTTCAGAAAGAATTTACATGATTTTGTTTAGTACTTTCACCTAACTCCATGTCAGCATAAAAAATTCAGAAATAAGTTCATTCAGAGAAGAAATTTATGATGAAAAAAAGAAAGAAATCAAGCAAAACACCATGAACATATTTCTGAGAAGAGTGAGGCCTCATCGCGGAGAGCCTCAGGCAGGTCCTTCAGACCCTGCTCCAGAAAAGGGCTTTGTTGTCTGTCGTGGGGGTCATGGGGGTCGTAGCTCCAAGCAGGTTACTGCCCTGAGGACCTTCCAGTGGGACTTGGTGTGGGGGTAGAGGACAACGACATTGATGATCCTGATCCACTGCAGATTTTTCCACTATTTGCCCATATATATAGATAGATAGATTGATAGATAGATAGATAGATATGATTTTAGAATAAAAAATCTAATCCATTTTTTAGATTCTATTGTATCAAAACCAGTCATGCCTGCCATAGTTGTCAAACCATGACCAAATACATGTGTAAACAAATCGAAATATATTTTTAGCAAAAATTGCAAGAAATTCCTCTTAATTACTGAAACTGCAACTCTGTTAAACTTAGAAGTACTATATTAACCAAATAATATAACATATAAAAGAGAAAACAATAGTAACTCTAAGTTTCAAAATAAACCTTTTGCTTTGCCAGTGGTAAGAGAAAACGGCAGCAGCCGCAGCAAAAACACCATAAATTGTTCTAACTCCTTTTGTGTTAGGTTACTTTCTTCCTTTGAAAATAATTTTACTAAGGCTGTTTTTTTTTTTAAGCCTCAACAAATAAGCCCCTGCATGTTCCTAAACTTGAAAAATAGTCACGCACAGTTTGTTTCCAATATCATAAAACTTGCTAGCCTGTCCAATTACGATCTATTTATTTGTTAGCCACCTGGGAAGTGTGGGCGGTGTGGGCTGTCCAACTATCTGGATTATGTCCTTGGAAAGGAGTAGCAGGTGCCTTGCCAATGTTCCCGTGGTCTTCTCCTAATGCCAAATAGATGGTGTTTTGAATCCCCATCAGCCTCATGCCTTAACACAGATGATTTCAGCCCACGGTTATTAAACAGTCCTGTGACATGTAAGCGTGGAGATGCTGCAGTGTTCACAGAACTGTGGCCAGAACAATAAAAACGCAAACGAGATGGCATCCGGCTCTAGTTTTCCTCGTTTCTCTTTTAAGTTGCGCGGCACATCCACGGAGTCGACCGCAGGCAGCAGCCCGCCTCTACCCATCCTCTCCCTGGCTTCCGTTAAGAATTCCCGAGAGCATCCGATCCGTGGATTATTTAAGATGTAAAACAACAATGCAGTCTCATTTAGTTTTTTTTAAAAACAACCTTTCTGGTTAATCACAGGTCTGCATATATCACATTGATTAATTTAAATGGGTACTTTTAAAATGTCATCCAGTCATCCAGAGTCCTTTGAATTATGAGTTTAGCCTTAAAAAGCTAGCCAAATGGAATAATCAAATCAACTGCCTCCTCAGAATTTTAAAATATGTCTTTGATATCTTTTAATTTTTATTTATGTAGTCCTAGAATAAGGTTGAGAGCAATTATGTTGAAATACATACATAATTTAATTTGGAATAAGAATAAAGCAGATTAATATGGGCAAATATCTTTTTTCCTAATCTAGATATATTAAAATATCAAATGTAAATTTATTTCTGAATGTTGGAGTAGAATAACTTCTAGAGAAAAGCTTAGAAGAGCCTGAGATTTCAAGTTAAAAATAACAGTTCAATCTCAGTAATTAAATCAATAATCATTTGTCAAATGCCTGTGTGTCAGTTAGTATTCACAGATAACTGAACATTAACTGTATACATCTCCTTAATGCTGACGAAATCAGCATTTGAGTGTTCCTATGTGGCAGCACGGTCTGGCACTATTCCCCCTTTACAGATAAAGCTGAAACTCAGAGAGGCTTAGGCCGTACAGCTAGAATTGCAAAGCTGAGATCCTAGACGCAGCCTGGCTCTGCAAAACTCCTGTCTCACCAGCAGGCTGTTCTGGCCATTCTGCCCTAAACGTGCTGGTGCATTTTCTTTTCCCTCCTTTTCCGTCCCCTCCCCTCCCCTTCCTTCTCCTCCTCACTCCTCCTCTTTTCTCCCCTCCTCTCCTCTCTATCCAATTATAGCAATATATAACACCTTGGCTTTACAATTTTCTTTCCTTTCTTCATAGGTTTGGAGTTTTCCTCTCCATTTTTCCTTTCAACCCTTTTTGGTTACCGGAAGCATGCATTCCTATTTTCATGTCATGACGGTATAAGATACATCACAGATCCCTGATCCTGGATGGTGTGTTCATTAACTGATTCAGTTTCTTCATTCTTCAGGAGGCTCCTGAGACCCCAAAATGGTAAGAGGCTTTTACAATTGGTAGATGTGTCTACTGATTCATCAGTGACTTGCCCAGTTTGAGCAACTAGTAAAAGATTCTCATCTTAGTATCTGTTCATTCTGACAGTTTGTAGCCTTGGTGTTTAGAGCCGTTCATATGTCAGACAGGAATAGTTTCAGTCGGTATTTTCGGTGACGTCTCCAGAAACCATCTAATTTCCAAGGGGCTGTGATCACACTGGTTACACCTGTCAAACTAAGCCATGCTTCTCTTCTAAAATAAAAAAGGCAAGAGCTACTATAATCCTCAAGGCATACATGCTCCAACAATGAAAAAAAAATGTTTTCATGGACTTGGTAGAAACTGAATTGTACCAAAAAGGTAGGCAATGCTTATGCTATGAAACTTGTCACTTTTTAATTAATAAAAGCAAACATACTTTTTGTTTTGTATGTAAAAAAGGAACACAAGGAAAAGCTATTAATAATAATGATTATGAAAAATGTTATTTAATGCTGCCATAAATTTATGAAACATTAATAAATATCCATTCCCTTCTCTGTGTTTTATTTTGAGTTACATTAACATTCAATATTATTTTGTGTTAGCTTCAGGTTTCTACTTCCTTGGTTTTTATTCTTTTTATTTCTGTTAGAAATGGATTTTATTTTTAACATTTTATTCTCTAAACTATTCTGAGAGAGTGGGATTAACACTATTAATATCATACATTTTTATGGCAGGAAATAAGGAGCCCACATCAGGTGACTTTAACCCCACAGTAACCCAGAGTAACAGGAGAACTCGAGTTCATAGATGTTCAGTGACCGATATAGGCTCAGTCTGCAATGAAACAGCAGAACCAGGCATAGAAAACACATCTCTACTTTAAACTGGTACACTTTCTGTGCACTAGTTTGTCTCTAAGTGCATGAAGGAGGAGAGAAGCCTTAGGTAATTCCTGTAGTTTTCTTGCTTTTAGTGCAGGGGTTCTGAATCTTGAATACATGAGAATTACCAAAATGCAGATTCCTGGACACTTTGTTTTAAAAAGTCAGGATTGGGGCTAGGGATCTACATTTTGATAGTCAAATCTGTTGATTCAATTGCCAATTCAAAGGCCGAACATTTAAAAATTCTCCTGGGCCCTGATTCTACCTAAATTTTTTATTTTATGTTGGCAAAGTACAGGAGTCATTAGACAAGGAATATGATGGCCAAATGTTGAAGCCCTAGGAGTAAGTTCAAG
Source organism: Anoura caudifer (assembly GCA_004027475.1). Classification (NCBI taxonomy): domain Eukaryota; kingdom Metazoa; phylum Chordata; class Mammalia; order Chiroptera; family Phyllostomidae; genus Anoura; species Anoura caudifer. The sequence goes on along the minus strand of PVKU01002023.1, from coordinate 72,282 downwards.
GGCAGCTGCAGAATAAGAGTGAATCACCATGACTACATTCCAGATGTAAGTGCCTTGTTATAAACTACGTTTGCTATTCTCACTACAACTGGTATTTTTTTCTTTTTAACATTTCAAACTAGGCTAGAAAATTAAAAGCAGGTTTCTTTATAACATGTTTTTATTCCTACACAAACCCCAACATTTAAGAGAAATGTCTGTTACATGTTATTTTTAACATTTCTAATCTTTGTCCCTGAAGGAAATTGGCAGTGAAAAAGAATGGGAATTTTCAAAATCAAAATATCAATTTAAATTTCTTCTTTGTCCTAGAATCAGATAAGCCATTTTCAGAATTATTCCCAAGGCATTCATTTTCTTACTATGTACTTGTCTCAAATTCTCCTCTGTTGGAAGATTTATTTCTAGCTGTAATTAATGATTTAGGGATGTGTCCTAGTTCACCTTTAAAAAGTGTTCATCTTTGAAATTTAGCTGTTAAGCTTATATACTACTGTGATCACATCGGAAGGAGCTTTGAAGTTTTATTAAATATTATAATAATACTTTTAAAGTCTGGTACTCTTTAGTTAAATTATATAACTTGAAATGGAGAATATGATTTTAAACTGTAACTTCTGTGTGCAGATGAACCTGTGTTTATAGACCTTTTTTTAAACTATTGTTCAAGCACAGTTGTCTCCACTCCCCCCCCCACACCCTCCCCTGCCCCACCCACCCCAACCTCCCACCTTCAATCCTACCCCCTTTGGCTCTGTCCATGTGTCCTTTATATTTGTTCCTAGATGACCTTCCCCTTCTTTCACCTGTTATCCACCTGCTCCCCTCTGGTTACTGTCAGTTTATTCTTTATTTCAATGTCTCTGGTCATATTGTGCTTGCTTGTTTGTTTTGTTGATTAGGTTCCACTTATAGGTGAGATCATATGGTATTTGTCTTTCACTGCCTGGCTTACTTCACTTAGCATAATGCTCTCTGGTTCCATCCATGCTGTCACGAAGGGTAGGAGCTCCTTCTTTCTTTGTGCTGCATAGTATTGCATTGTGTAAATGTACCATTTGATCCACTCATTTATCGATGGGCACTTAGGCTGTTTCCAGCACTTGGCTATTGTAAATTGTGCTGCTATGAATATTGGGGTGCACATGTTCTTTTGAATTGGTGTTTCAAGATTCTTAGATATAATCCCAGTAGTGGAATTGACAAGTCAAAAGGCAGTTCCATGTTCAGTTTTCTTAGGAAATTCCATATTGTTTTCCACAGTGGCTGCACCAGTCTGCATTCCTACCAACATTGTACTAGGGTTCCCTTTTCTCCACTACTGACCTGCCATCACTTGTTTGTTGATTTGTTAATGATGGCCATTCTGACTGGCGTGAAGGGTATGTCATTGTGGTTTTAATTTGCATCTCTCTGATGGCTAGTGGTGCTGAGTATCCTTTCATATGCCTCTGGGCCCTCTGTATGTCCTCCTTGGAGAAGTGTCTGTTCAGGTCTTTTGCCCATTTTTTAATTGGATTGTTTGTCTTCCTGGAGTGGAGTCATATGAGTTCTTTATATATTTTGACCTTTCAGGCACTATGTTGAAATCTTCTTTAACTGACTTACTTTTACTTAGAAATGATCAACCTGTTTTAAACACTTACAATCAGTAAATGTTACAAGAGTTTTGGAGGTATGCAGACCAGCAATTGGACTGAGCCTTTTACTTATTTTCTCACTTCAGGCAAATTAGTCAACCTCTCATTTTCTTCATTGGTAAAGTAGGAATAAAAAATGGACTACCCTCATAGAGCTAGACTGAGAACTGAATTAGATAATTTATATAAAGCATTTCACATAGTGCCAAAATTATACTAAGTGCCCAACTAAAGTTAGCTGTTACTAAATGAAGGAAGGATAATAAAATATTTTTCATGGCCACATGTACATTTTAATAGCAAGCTACTGGAATCAACTATGTATCTCAAGTAGATTGGTTGAAAAATTATATATATATGGAATATTACATATAATGTAATATTATACCATCATTAAAAAGGATAAGAAAGTACTTTATGTATAGTTAAGGAGTTCACTACAACAAATGCTGTTATCTAAAAAACAAAAACAAACCAAGAGAGAAAATAAAGTACAGAATTGGTATGGATGCCACTAGGTGCCAAAAAGAAAGGGGGGGATAATAAATTTTGGAATGATCACACAGATGAGTTGGACACAGGCTCTCATCTTAAGAGCTTATTGTCAGTAATTGTTAAAAACATCCCACTCATTTCTGAGTAACAGGAAATCTATCTCTATCTACCTATCTATATTTATAATCATATTGATTTCTGTATCTGTATCTCTTTTATATATTTCATTAAAATATATTTGTGCATCTTTGCTTGTATGTGCATAAATATTTCTGTAAAGACATATAAGAATATTATAGCACAGTCTTGAAGACAAAAATAGGAAGGTTGTTTTCTTTGATATTCACTCTTGAAGCTTTTGAATTTTGAATCAAAGAATGTATTCTTTATTCAAAACATAAATAAATATAATTAAAACAGAGAGAGCATTTAAAAACCAAGACTGTTACAAGAAAATGATAATAATTACTAAGACAAATGATTTGTTTTCATGCAAAAAAAAAACAAAACCTTTCAATATATTCCTTGTATGTTAGGACTGAAAAGTAATGTCACTTATCAAAATGAAATGGAAGAAATAGGTTACATATAATTAACAAAATGGTTTTTATTATGGGTGTCTACATGGGAGAGGAAACTGCCTTTCATATACAAAAAGACTTTGTACTTATCTTAAAAAACAGAGTATATTAAATTAATTAACATACACATAGACAACATTTCATTTACTTGTTCCTAGAAGAACTTTAATCAATTCTACATTGATTTTGTTCTAAAAACATTACAGGGTAAGGAAGATTCTTAAACTAGATAAAAGTATACCCCAAAGGGTAAGTATTTTTACATTTGACTATATCAAATTAACAAATTTCTATGTTAAAAAGGCACTAAAAGAAAAATTAAAATATGAAAAACATGTTAATTGATATGAAGCTTTTGGGAAGATGCCAGCTCAATGTATGTTAATATTGCCAGGTATGTTTTGGCAATGGAATCAGAAATATAAACTTATAGGAAAGTGAAATCATATCTTTCTTCAAGAATATTTAATTAAAACTATACATTCAGAAAAGTACATGAATTCTACCTGTGCAGCTTAATAAATGTTCACCTCTGAGCGCACATGCTCAGATAAAGAATTAGAACTCGTTAGATCCCAGAACCCCCCTCACTTCCCCACCCAGTTATTACCCCTCCGTTACTACCCAGAGGTAGCGTCTGCCTTAACATCTAACACCACGCACCATTTAGTTTCACCTACTTTTCAACTCCCTATAAATGGAAGCATACTGTATGTATTTTTACTAGTTTTATATTCTGTGGAAAAATTTACCATAAACTTAGCAACTTAAAATAACACATTTATCATCTCACAGTTCCTGTGGGTCAAGAGCCCTGCACTGTGAGGCTGAGTTCTGCTCAGGGTCTCACATGAGTGACGTCTGTCTAGACTTCGAGCTTCTGAAGCTGACCTCCCTCGTGGTTAAAGCAGAAGTGTCCCAAGAGCCCACAGAGCTTTGCCATAAATAACAGGTCTGGTCTGTTTAATAACATAAATTTAGGTCCGGTCTGTTATAGGGCAGAAGAATGTTTTTAAAATTAGTATTACAGCAGCCTTTTTATAGGCCATAAAATGTATAATTTTTATATACTTATAAACTGGCCAAAAACATGTTTCTCTACCGTACCCTTCCAGGTGTCCTCTTTCATTGTCTTTGCACTATTTTACAACCCTACAAGTTATGAGTGATAATAATGATGCAAGATTTTTTTCCCATAGAAATGCAAATTAGTTGTGTTAGGTGGAATAGGATTACCACTTGTGGATACACTCACTGCTCACCTATTTGTATATTTATTTCGGCAGTCCTTATTTTTCTGGTATGCATGGCTCCTTTGGTGCCAGGTGGCACCTGTGGATGACAAGGGAGGCCTCAACCCTATCCAGGTTCTTGTCATGGAACAAGAAGGAATTTGAGAGCATGACAGAAAGATTTAGCAAAGCACAGTTAAATTTATTATAGCAATGGCATGCATTCGAGAAGTGAGAACAGGTGACCTCTGAGGACCAGAAGCATAGATGGGTCTGGGTGGAAACTTTTTATTAAACATGGGCAGGGATGGGGTGGGAAGCTCATATTGCACCCAAAAGGGGCCATCTGATCAGTTCTTACTGATGGGACAAAGGAGAACATGCCCTGTGTCATTCTGGGCAGAGAAGACCAAGATAGGCTTAAGTTTTATTCTGCTTCTTATACACTGAATGCAAAATACCCTCAGGCTCCAGATAAGAGTGGAAACAAAGGGAGGAGTCTGGGAAGTACCTCAGCACCATGAGGAAGGATGCCTCTGGAGCCCCCAAATTATGCTGTTTATGTGAATGAGAAATAAATTGCTATCGTCATGTTCAGCCAACTAATACAATACAGATAGGTAGATATCACTTAAGGAGAGCAAGTATGTAGAGATGAGTGAGAACTAGGATCAAGATTCAGCTTTGAGAACCAATATTAGAGGACAGTTAGAGAAGCTAAAATGTGCAAAGGATCCTGAGACTGCTTGTGAAGTAGAAAACAAAAGTGAGTTGTATTTTAGAAGCAGACAATGAATTGTTTTAAGAAGGAGAAGGTGGTCAGTCATGTCCAGTACTGCTGAGAGACCAACCAACATAAGACTACTGAACAGCCCATTGAATTTACTAGTTTGAAAACTGTTTGAGACTTCTACAAAAACAACGTTAGTAAATTTGATGGGAAGAGAAGCTTGATTTGAGTAGGTTCAAGGATAATTGAAAAGGGAGGTAATGAAAAAGATAAAGGGAGAATGGAAGGCAAAGAAGGATGTGGAGTTGAGGAAGATCATGCTGAGGCAGTATGTACTTCAGGAAGGATCCAAAGGATAGGAAGAAATTGCTGCAGGAGAAAGAGAGAAAGGAGGAAGAGACAGGATCCAGAGCATCACGGTAGGGCTCCTTTGTGGCGAGGAGGAAGACAAAGACAACATGAATATAGATGGGTATGGTGTTATTGATGCATTGGCTACGTCTGCTTTTGACTACTTTTCACAATAAAGAAGTGAGGGCCTCATTAAAGGCGATGAAGAAAGAGGTACTAGAAATCTGAAGAGAGAAGGCATGAAACAGTCATCTCATAAAGGTAAAAGTGAACCTTCTAGTCAAATGTAATAGTATTTCTGGGTACTTCTGTATAGCAGTTTGAGGGCTTTATTCATGATTTCTATAGCATATTCAACCATAAGTTATGTGAGTGTATATTTTTTCTTCTGCAGTGATTGAAGGTAGATAGCTGGATTAATAAAAGGATGGGATGTTTTTGCTAGTGTATATAACAAAGGGACCAAGAATTCCCTGTATTGTTTCCTGTGGACCTCTGCACTATCCTGGCTGCTTGTCAATTGCATCTTACACATCTGAATAAAATGGATGCTGCTATAGGAACAGAGGACAGGGAAGCAATTCTTGGAATTTTTTGTGATAGAATATATATTACAAATCTGTGTGTGTGAATTATCTCAATAGACAAGACTTTGATTTTAAACACTGAGCATCTCAGAGCAATAGCAAAAAGATTTTTGAAACTGTAAGGTAATGTAAGAATCTCATTTCTTCCTAAGACTTGGTGAAGACTTTCATAAGGAGAGACTTTTATTTCTGCAATGAAGAATTTAAATCTTTAGAGAAATTTTCTGAGTATAGCACATATAAAATACTGGATTATTTTTAAGGCTTTCTTTTTAGAGCAAAAAGAAAAAAAAATCTTGCAGAATTTCTGCTATGTCTAATATCTGTTATCTGAATCAATTTCAGAATAGTATAATTGCAGACTATAATTGCAAGCATGCTAAAGCCAAGAACAGATTCCTACATTTAATGGAACCCAGCTGAAATTGCCCACCAAAAGTGATGTTTATTGCATCTGAAGAGCTCTACAGAAGTCCCTGTTGTGAGGGGAGGATGGAGGGAGTCAAATGTCTTATATAAATTTTTTTTCAAGTTCTAAAATATATGGTAGGCTATTGCAAGATGATTTTATAAAGAAAGGACCCATCTGCTCCCAGATTTCATTTAAAGGTTCCTAAGGATGAAATAAAGTACAAAAGGCCAAGGATGACCTTTTGTTGCATGAGCAGAAAGCACTTAAAAAATATGGGTGCTTTAAAAGCATTTTCTAGCCAGGCACTGAGATCAATTAAACTATTGTTCAGCAAATACTTATTCCTTATCCACATACTTCCTTAGGAGGAAGCTAACTCCTTGTACTTCTGATGTTGGCCTTCTCCATGTGTCTTGTTTTGGTCAATGAAATGTGGGTGGGAGTGAGAGTGTTCAGATCCAGATCTTAAATGTAATTGTCTATTTAAACTTAATCAGTGGGTGATTTACACCTCTCCCAAAATAGCCATGGCTCCTACTTCCTGGGCTCAGAATGAATACCCATAGAGCAAAGTCAACTCTGAGGCAGAGTCATGGAAGCTGATCCACACAGTCTTGAGTGTGATAATACTTAGTGTAATATGATATAGTGATGGTGAGGTTGTTTTATATGCAGATGAACTAATGTAACTGTGCAGACTGAAATTCAGCTGCTTGTTACCCCTATATATGACCCAATGATTTGTGTTGACGGAAACAGGTTTTTATTAACAGAGTTCCAATTTGGGGGGTGCTGAGAGCACTCCAGCTCTGAGTCCTTCTCTCCCAGGAGACCTAGAACTTTTCTTGCTCCTCAAAAGGCTAGAAGCCAAAATCATGCCCAGAAGTTCCCCATATCCTTATATGTTCACAGACAGATCTCCATCCTTTATGGAAGGTGCACTTGTGGGGCTCAGAGTTGCCACACTCTCACAGCAGCTCTCTCCTTCAGGATCTGGGGGGCACTGTTCTCAGTCTCCAGGTAGCGGTCCAGTAACTATGTGCTATGCTACACTGAACCATGGTGTCCCAGGGAGGCACAGGTCCCAGTGTGGGATCCTGCCTCCAGGAGTGGCCTTCCATCTATGCCGGGTCTAAGCCCCTAGTTGGCCTGGCATCTGCCGGTCCCACAGGTGCTCCTGTCCATGAGGAAAGCAGGAAGAGAGGCCTAGAATGTCCAAATGCCAAGAGCCTAGAGAGAGCGCTTGCAAGAAGCTCCAAATAGGTTTTTATTAACAGGGTTCCAAACCCCCAGACCAAGAAAGCGACTTCTCTATACCAAGTGCCAAAGCAAGAGAGAGTGAGAACTTGCATAAAGTTTCAAAGCCCCATTCCAAAAGAGAGAGCCTTTCCATGTTTTTGCTTTAAAAAGGACCTTCTGAAATCCCACGTGCACAGGAAGCCAGTGGGAATGTTCAGCTTTTCCTACGGTGGGTCAGTGTCTGCCATTTTTGTCAGCTCCCCTTGTCTTTGAGCCTCTTTTGGCTGCCATCTTTAGTCAGGGCAAAGGTTTCCCAGTCATGCACAGGTCCACAAGCATCTGTTCATAGGGTTGGGGGATCTAGGCCCTGAATGAGCTTCCTCCCCATTGTGGCAGCAGCCTCCTTTCACAGCCCCTCCCTTTGGGAAGGCAAGGCTGTCTTAATCTGCCTTTGTTATGCAGTGTGCCTTTAACAGCGAGCCTCCTCCTCTGTCAGCTCCTCCCCACCTTGGAGAAGGCATGGTCATTCTAATTTGCCTCCTCAGCATCCTTCCCACCTTTCTGCTTGGGAGGGGTGTTCCGCTGGACCTGGGGTCTCTCCTGTTTTCCAGGGACCTCTGGTCCTACCTACACTCTTACATTAATAGATACCTCTTGACTATAGGAATTCATCAGAAGGTTTATCAACACACCCTTGATCATTGGATAATTTTCTAGATATCACTTAGGCCCTTTCAATACTAGGATTAAATGGATAGTGTCTTACTAAGTCTCTTTCAAACCTGCCCACCCATTGTTTCTCCAATTCTGGTCTCCTCAGACACCTGACTTTCTATTTTTTGTCCTTTTTTTATTTAATATATAATTTTATATTTGTTAAAAGTCCTCTGTTTATGAGGATATTTTTGTGAAGGGATCTTGATCATATAACTTAAATCATATATATTTTGAGTAACTAATTGACCTAAATAAGAAAAAGGGAATACAGAATAAACAAGATACATACTTAACCAATAGCAAAGTGATAGATTTAAACCCAAATATATCAACTATTCATGTAAATAAAAATAAATTAGTTTCTCCAATTAAAAGACAAATATTATAATATTAGGAAACAACAACAAGGATACTGGAAAGTAAAGGAAAAAAGTTGTATTGTGTAAACATCGCCTAAAAATAACTTGTAGCTATAGTAAAATCAAACTAGTAGACTTTCAGACAAAAACACCCCCCACAAAACATTAGTACAAATAAAGGGAAATATGTATACCTATTCTTATAAAGCTAGAGTAATTAATGCAATGTTTATTGGTATAACAATACACACATAGAATGGAACAGAATGGAGATCATAAAAAGGGATCCATGCGTATGTGAATACTGATTTATAAGTTAAGCAACACTCCTGAGAGAGAAAATATAATAGTAGACACCTTGACCAATCATAGATGAGAAACTTAACTATTTGATAATACCAAATATTAATTCTAAGAACATGAGCAAATAATTTACAGAAGAAAAATAGGTAGTTTGACTTCTTAATGTATGGTTTCTAAACCTCATTGAAAAAATTTAAAATATTCCTCTAAAATGAAACTTGAATTAACAGTATTTTTCTCCTACAATCCTAAACTGCTTGAGTAGGTAGGAGTTTCTCATCTGGGTTTCAGGGAGAAGGTGATGATTGAAGATGCAGACAAGTGGTCGATCAGCGTTAGAGGTGTGGTTGCAAGATGAGGGTCCTCAGGCTGAGGTTCAGAGATGTGACACGGGACTCAGCCAGGACCAACATGTACAGCTGGGCAGTTTGCAAATGGCGAGAGGGTGTCCAGCAAGGGAATCCGTACGTGCTAGCTGCCACCCCTGTGACTGAAGATCTACATGTTTCTTCCCAGAGAACATACCCTTCTCTAGTTCACACAGAAGTATTATGCAGACTAGTGGTAGCTCTGTAATCATAGCAATTACCAAAAACAAGACATGGCCCCAGTCCTGGTAGATATATTAGCAAAGCTTTCATCTTGATTATAGGAATAAGGAAATAGCCAGATTACTAAATTTAGGGCATGAAATCAGAATGAGAGGAGCAGCAAGGCTGACCTGGTTTTCGGTCTCCTTGGCTTTCAGATGTCCTCTCTCAATTAACTCTGACTGTAGACAGGTTTGACCTCAAGTCCCACAGCAAAGGTGACTGTGGGTGGGAGTCTAATGGCTTCAGTACAAGTATAAAAGGAGCAGGGGGAGTAAGTAATGCGGGAAGTCGTTATATATCAGCCTTCTCATTTGCCTTCACTCCAGAATTCCAGATTACTAAACAACAAAATATTTTGCCACTTCTCTGTAGAAGTAGCCAATGACTGATTTTCTAAATCTGCTCTGCCTACCTCAAATCCACCCTTTGAATCAGTGCCATACATCAGCCTAAGCACATAACTTCTTTGCCGAAAACTCTTTGCTTTTTTCCCATTGTGTGTAGGATAAATCTTAAGGTCACTTACAAATGCATCCATGCCTATTTCCTAAACCTCCACATCTCACATTATCTTCTGTAACCTCAAGCCAATTGTTCCCAGAGTTGTCTAAGCAGCCCTATTTTGCCGGAACGCCAACCCTGCTTTCGGCTTGCTCGGGTAGCACCATTCCCCAGCAAACTTTATATACGTTCTTCCCCTTGTGCTCTCATACTGTCCAGACCTAACTTCATCAGTGCTTTCCTATTTAACCATTCATTCATAGAGTACATATATAGTGTTCATTCTGTTGCCGTCATACTCAGAGATGGAGATAACAAAAGAGAAAGATAAGAGAGAAAAAATAGACAAGGCCCTTTACCTAAGGCTCCTCCTAATCCACTGGGAAAAAGGGACAATAAAATTATAATTGCGTAATGACAGTGACAGCTGCATAAAGTCTTATTATTATTTGATTTTGCTTTTTCTTCCCCTGAACGTGAGTCCTCAGACTGTGTTTCACTAACTTCTATATCTCTAATACTTAGTGTACTGTAAGTAAGCACACTGTAGTTGACAAACGCCTGTTGAATGATTTTCTTTTCCAGTCATTCCTAGATTTAACTACTCTGCCCTTGTTTAAGCACTTCCACTCGATTCTCCCTAAGAAGTCCTCTTATTTCTAGTTGGACCAGTCTTCTCACTGCTTGCTCACTCACTTTCCATCAATCATGCTATTTCCTGCTCACAACCCTTCAATGGTTTTCAATTGTTTCAGAGAAAAATACACATTTCTTAGATAGGCTTTAAAAGCTATTTATTTTCTGGATCATGATGATCTCACTACCTTATTTCCCGTCAGTGCCCTCTGTTGCTCTAATCACACTCCCCTCTGTTATTCCACAAACACACTGAGCCCATTGCCACCTCAGGAGTTTTGCAGTTTTACTCCCTCTGCCTGGAATGCTCTTCCCTTTATTTCTTTGGACCTCTGCTTCCTTTCCTTCAGGCTTCCGCTCAAACGCCACATCACCACAGAGACCTTCCCTCGTTGCCCTGTCTAAAGTAGCCCTCTCTTCCAGTCTGTTTCTGTGCCCTTACCACTTCTTATTTTTCGTAACACTTATCACTATCATTGAATACCTGTCACGCTCCAGGCACGATTCTAGGAAATAAGAATACAAGTGTGCACAAACAAATGAAATTACCACCTTCTAAGAGCTTACATTTTGGAGGGTGAAAACAGACATTAACTGTTTTAAAAAGATGAATGTCTCGTATATCAATGGTTGTAAGTGGCTTATGTCTTTAAATAAGAGGTTAAGGACGGTGTTCTTGTTATCAGTATGCATTTAAATAACGACAAGCAGAGCTTCTGCCTTATTCCCCAGGCCTCTTAGTCCCAGTACTTTAAATCTCCTTGAAACTGTCAAAGTCCTGTTCGAGTGCTTGGGATTTCCTGGATCCAGGTGTGTCCCAGAGGGACCTGAGCGCAGTTCCCATTTTCACCTGTTGGAGGCAATTTCTGACTTCTTATCCTACGCATGAGCTCAACAAGGTGCTTCAGAGAACCCTAGGACTCATGCCTCTGAGGTCATCCTGGGCTTGCATGGCCAAGCACCAGTTCCAGGAGGATGGCCTGATAAGTGGATCACTTCTGCTGGCTGGTGGAGTATTTCCTTCTCGGGGCCATGAGAGATTGGACCACCAGACTGGTGCTGATTTGATGTGACTCTGAAATAGGTCAGACTTTGGACTAAGGATCATCATGTTCACTGACTAGAAAATAAACATATTTATTATTGATAAAGCACTATGCTTCACATGGACCCATGACTTTTTAAACACATTTCTTTTTAATCAGTGGTTTGCATAGAGACAGGGTCCACAATCAATATTTCCCTGCAGCCCTCCATGCTCTACTGGCAGCCCTGCCAGTTATCTCTAGCTGCATAAAAATTGCATCAAAACTTAGTGGTATAAAACAACAATTTGCGGTCTCAAGGATTTACAGGTCGAGAGTTTGGAGGAGGCATGGCAGGGAGAGCTTGTCTCTTCTGCAATGTCTAAGGTCTCAGCTGGAAGACTTAAAGGCCAAGGGCCGGAGTCATCTGAAGACTCCGTTCACTCACACATCTGGCAGTTGGTGCTGAAACACTTAAATGAGGTAAGGCCTCCTCTGCTCAGGGCTTGGGCTCCCTCACAAAAGAGTAGCTGGGTCCCAAGGACTTGAGTCCCGAGAGAGAGCGGTCCAAGCAGAAACCCTTTGTAGCCTAGCCTAAAGGTCATGCAGTGCCAATTTTGCTTCTTTTTATTTATTGAGATAATTAAAAAGGCATGCCCAGTTTCAAAGGGATGGGAAATAGTTTCCACCTCTTCGCGGCAGGGCGGCAAGGTGCTGGAAGAACATTTGGGGCTGGAAATATTGCTGTGTCATCTTGGAAAAAATACAATCTGTTACAGAAAATTTCACTGAAAACACTACCTTTGAACAAAAAATTGGCAGGACATTTGAAGAACAAAGGGAAACACTTTCTAAACAGAGAGAGGGCAGAGCTCTTTAGAAGGGAGTGTAGCTGACACATTTGAGGAAGTGCACGGACACCAGCGAGGGAGAGGACCACGGTGCTATTCCCTCCGAAGGCCCTGTCACCTTCCCGTTCGAGCTACCCACAAAACACATGTGCCTCTGTCCTCTCTCAAGTCTCAGAAAGGCCTTGCCACCTCCAGCAAATTGCTCCTTCTGGTTCCTTTAATCAACTTGTGTCTTAGAGTGAGGGATAGGAGGAATGATTGTGATTCTACTTCAGAGAGTTAATATTCTGCCTGCTATAAAGTGGTCCTATTTAAAACTTTAAATTAAATAAGCTTAAATGAATTCATGACATGACTAAGAACTTTCCAAAAGTACTGACAGAGAGCAATTCATAGACCTGTAAAGCTCAGAAAACACCAATGCGGATGTTCACCCAAAAGGGTACATGTGATGATCTGCTCGTAGGAACAAAGTTTAGAACTTGCATTGCTATTTATTTTTTTAATTAAACATTTTTGGAACAAATAAGCTTTACTAATATTAAATGTATAGTTTGACTCGGGTGCCCTCATTTTACTTTCAGATTAGTCCAGAGTTCCCGGCAATAAGAAAACTGTTTGGCGGGAAGAATGACAGTTGCACAGCACAGAGGGCTGGACAGAAGAGTCCTCGCTTGTCCCACTACTTGAAGTATATGGTAACATATTGAATGTTAAGTGTGATGTAAATAAATTTGCATCGTTTTATGAGATATGATATATGGCTTTAACTAAAACAGTTCTCATAATATGTACAAATGGCTTTAAAAATTATTCCAAAGAAACCAGTGCTTAATAGTGCTACTCTACTTAAAGTGATGCTTTACTAAGCACACAAGGAAACCAGAAGACAGTGGAGCTGAACCTTCTGTTTCCTATTAAGAGTTCTTTTTATATACTTCAAAGTTGCTCAGAGAATAGATCTTAAATGTCCTCACCACAAAAAACAATGCATGATAATTATATGCCCTGATGGAGCTAAGGCTATGGGGGTCATCATATTGTAATATATAAATGTATCAGGTTAACCTGTAGTACACACTAAACTTAACACAATGTTACATGTCGATCACTCCTCTCTCTCTCTTTTTTTTAAAGAGCTCTTTTGTCAAGAGTATTACAGGATGAAAACAATGGCAGCCTAATCAGATCTTAAAAGGTTGGGCAAAAATGTTCAGAACTGTCGCAGAGACAGACTCTTTGAAATACATTTCCACATGCACTATCATTTATAGTTTAACTTAACTCTAAATGTTCAATGTATAGTGTTTTATTATGCTTTTGTAATACTTCCTTTTCAGCTTCATAGTCATTATAATCAATTTTCAATATAAGCTTAATTAGCCGTAAAAACTCATAGAGAAATGTGAACAGTGCCTGGATATTTGATTATATTACAGAAATTTTTATTGATCTTTTTCCTGTGTCAATAAGTTTGTACCTTACTTAAAAAATACATATTTTATTTTTAAGTGGTCAACATTGTTATGAACAATATTTATATGGGGAGCTTCCGTTCTTTCATAGAACTTCAGATAAAAAATGGTTTTAGTTGTAACCTAAAACTGCAGTCTTTAAAAAATGGTAGATGTTAATTTAAAAGCAGATATACCAGTTCAGTTTGCTGTATGATGATTTCATAAGTTTTCTTTTCATAAGCTTTCTTTTTTGTCATAACTCAAAAAGAATGTTGCAGTTCTGGAATATGTGTTAAGCTGAGAATTTTATCCAGTTAAATATGTTTACAACTTGTATTAAGCAAAAAAAAGGAGTGTGAATAACTATAGTAAACAATATTGTTTTGTTCATATTATCTGTTTGCCAAAAGGAGACTAAAGGATGAATGAAATTTAAAAAACACATATTTTTAAGAACTGCATATTGAAGTATTTATGGATAAATTATATGAAACCAGGAATTTGTTTCAAAAATAGTCCAGGACAGTGGTCAGGGGGAGTGTGAGGTATGGATAAGCCAACATTACTATGAATTTACAATGACTTAAATGGATAACAAATGGAGAGTGGTTTGTTCTAGTAGTTGGCTTACTTTTCTAACTATTAGAATTTTTCCTATTAAAAAGGCAAAAAACTTTAATTTGGAAACTCATCTTTAATTTTCAATATCACATAGTACTAACACAATATTTTCAAGTAATAAAGCATATTTAATAGCATTGGTCTCACTAAATTATTATTAAAATGAATATGTATTTAACCAAAGCAACACTTTTTGTACCATTAAATTAAAAGTTTGCATTTCTTTTAAAGTAGCACCTCCAGGGCTCGTCAATTCTTAGAGATCACGAAGGCTCAGCAGTGCAGTCACCGATATGCCAACCAACCAATCCCAAACCGGATTCTCTCTCTCTGGCTTATACTCCCCGGAGACAATATTATTCTGCATTCATCATTGTAGAATCAGGTGCCGGGACTCTAGGGACCGCCCCTACAGCCCCAAACCTGTATAAAATTATGCCAATAAGGCAATCTAAACTGTTGGCTCAGTGCTGCTTTGCCTTCCCCATGGAAACTCCACTTACAGTGGAGGCCTAAATCTCCCCCAGCTCCAGTCTCCTGCCTGTGCACTGCCCTGGTGGTTTCCTCTGTGGTCCTGCGTGGCATGCCAGGCCTCCTGTTTCTAGGACCTGTGAGCATAATGCACTTTGGTGTTTCCTGAGCATCTCCTCGGTGGTTTCTAGTAGCACATCTGTCTGACCATCTCATGAAAGAATGCAAAACAGGTCCACGTGCCAAAAATAAAAAAAAAAAAGTTTGGAGATCACCATCCTAGAAGTCATGATGTAGTCCCCATTCAAGCCCAATATTAAGACTCAATTCAATATTGTCTTACCCTGTGTTTGAAGCATTCCATTGTGGTTTTAAATTCACTACATGCTGAAGAAGCTGACTGCATTGATGGATTATGCTGCTTACAACAAACAATCCTTATATTGGCACTTGTCGTGAAAGAAGAAGAATGGAGAGAGGTAGTATCAGGTAATTAACTCACTTTGCAGCATATGCAGAAGTGCTGAAAAGTGAATCACTTGATTCCTGCAACACACTGAAATGATCTCGCCTACTTTCATCAGTGCATCTGAGTAGAGTGCCTTTGATAAACAGACTCCAGAGCCAACTGGTCCAAAGCACGTTTTCCTCACTCTGTCATTCAGTATCACCTTTCCCATGATGTATGCAGTAAATAATCCACTGATTGCCATCCTCATTTAATTCAGAGAACTGAGCAAGAATGACCCTGCTGTATTTGAATTTGGAATCTAGGGGAAAATAAAGTATTTCCTATAAGAACTTTGCCCCAATTATTAGTAAATCTCAACAAAGCAGTGTGGAAATAATTTTCTCTGACCCAGCAAACACACCACAAGACATCTGTTTTTACTGCTTCTTTTCCAAATTGGAAATGATGACAGTGGTTGCATCCAAATTTGCTGGTTCATGAAGCCATTCAACTATTGCTTGACCTCTGTTTGACTTTCACATTGCTTTATGAAAAAGAAAATATAATTCTTGGAAGAATAAAATCAATTTTAGTAACTTCAAGACTGCATAATAGGCATCAAATAGAAGTGCTCAAAATTGGCCTATAAACTAAAATTTAGAGAAAAGGGGAATGTAATCCCTGGCTTCGGACAGAACTGAAAATAAAAATAAATGTAAGAAATCTGTTCAGTGCGTTACCCGTACATCTATCCTGGATTACAGCAGCAGTTCCAAAAATAATCACTTTTTAAAAAAATTGCAGCTTCATTCAGGCATAACTGACATAGAGCATTGCCTTGCAGTTCCTGTTGCCATCTCTTCTGCCTCCATGCTGCCTACCCTGCCTGACCTGCTGGTCAGCCCAAGAGGTTGCAGCACTGCTCACAGCCACATGGCCCTAGGTGAGAGGTTATGTGAGGTGAAGTAGACAATCTGAAGCAGTACAAGCCAAGGTGGTTCTGAGATGTGTTGGTGGGATGAAGAGAGAGCATTTCACAGGGTCAAATGTGTGATAGGTATATTATAATGAATGCAAAGTCTGCTGAGATGGTGTGCCTCAGTGGACTGAGTGCTGGCCTGGGGACTGAAAGGTCACCAATTTGATTCCCCATCAGGGCACATACCTGGGTTGTGGGCCAGGTCCCCAGTTGGGGGCAAGTAAGAGGCAACTGATCAATGTACCTCTAGCACATCGATGTTTCACTCCCTCTCTCCCTTCCTTCCCCTCTCTCTAAAAATAAACAAATACAATCTTTTAAAAAGAGAAAAAATACAAAGGGGTTATTAGAAAAAGAAAGAGTTCAAGATGGTCATAGAGTATGGTTTATATCTATCAGTTCAGTGCATCTCAGAGGCCCCTTTTAACCTGGAGTCCGCTGTGAATATGGCTGCCAGGAAGGATGCAGTCACTCACTCCTTTTCCCTTGCTCCATCCATCATAACCACAGATATTACAGATATTCCTGGTCTGGAGTGTGTATGAAGAGGTGAGATGCCCTTAAGTGTCATCTAACCAGGTCCTGAAGCTGAGTGTCAGGATTGGTTTGGGACAGAAGGGATGAGGCAATGTCTGAAAGTTAGGCATAATAGAGTGAGGATGGATACACAAAGTGGGGGATTTTAGGCAAGAAAGTGATGAGATTGGTAACACTGAATCTGTATTATGGGTCTACCTCATCTTCCACTTTGTAGCAGTTTGTGTCTGCTTGAATTACCCTCTGCTCTCAGCAAGGCAAGCTTTCCTGTCAGATGTTTAAGTGTCCCTGGCCTTGACTATAACAGGGTACCCTGCCATGGGGACCTCTTCCAGATTTGGGTGGGCAGATGGCTGGGAAAGGTTTGGGATTATGACTATGTACAACGGACTCATGCCATGTGATTCAAAACACAGCTTTACTTCTGTTTTCCACAGTCCCACTAAATCTGCCCAGTGGGAGTAATCCTTCTCCTGCCTTTGTGCAAACTCAATCACTCTGACTTGGCTAACCACTCTTCATTAAGAGTAAGTCCTATGATCTTTAAAGGGGCAAATATAGTCACCGCTCAGAAATGTATTATGTCCTAGATAATAATCAAAACTCTAAATTTGATTTTAACATAAAGTTTCACTTACCTTCAGCTGAAATCTTCTTCGAGCTGGTCACTGACAGTGGGAAGTGGGACATGGACTTCCTTTTCTCTTTTATTGTTTCCTACTATCTCTCCTCTTTTTGTAGCTTGTTATCATGCTAGGTTTTTCAGTCTTTCCTGTGTTGATGGGAGATGGCAGGGAGAATAGTTAAGGGAGGTTGAGGGAGGCAATGGGAATCACAATAATCCATGACTTTTTCTTCCAAAACTTTCTTCCAAAAATCCATGACTTTTTCTTCCAAAATATCCCTCTTCTTATTTTTTTCATTTTTCTGATGTAAGATTTTTATAAATGAGTATTGGTTATTTCCTTTGAAATTCTACATCCAAAGAAGTCTAGCACCTCATGTATTCTGGTGCTTCATCCAAAAGTTCGAATTTAATATACCGTTAACAACTATGTCATGAGATGTTGGTGTCTTCGTCAGTCAGAATGCTATAACAAAGTACCATAGACTGGGTGATTTATAAACAACAGAAATTTATTTCTCACAGTTCTGAAGGACTGAAGTCTAAGTTCACAGCGCCAGTGTAGGTGGGTTCTGATGAGAGCACCTTGCCTGTTTGCAGACTGCTGACTTCCATTTAATATCACTGACAGAAAAGCTAGGGAGCTCTCTCAGATCTCTTTTATAAAAGCACCAATCCCTTCTATGAGGGCTCCACCCTGATGACTTAGTCACCGCCCATAGTACCCCCCTCCTACTACTATCACTTTGGAAGTCAGGTTTCAACATATGAATTGGGGGGCCACGCAAACATCCAGTTTACCACAGTTGGTATATATACATTCTGTCCTCAGGAAAAGAGATAACCCTGTAATCCTTCCTAGAGATTTTGTTTTCCTGGAGACTTTCTTCAATGACCTGATTCATGTGGTCCACCTGGTAATTTCTCTAGTAGCGGTGGGCAAAGGGCATATATATTTATCCTAGGAGCACTTTGAAGAGTCCCCGAAAGACCGATACCAACTGGAATTCTTAGTCATACTCGATGTGGTTGGGGGGCTCTTTAAAATACCTGCCATGGAAACAGGGTTCCCGGCTTGGAGCAGAGGATGATCTAATGCCATAGACAGATGATCATTTGTAAGAATCAGCAGTAATGAAAGCGGAGTCCTCATAGCAATCTAAGATAAAGTTTATGGTTTCAGTTTTTAAGAGCACTCAAGTTTTAGATTACATTATATAAATTTTGACATCTTTGAGATCAGTGTGTTGAATGTAGAAACTGCAAAATATTTTCCTGTCACCATGCTTTGGTTAAAATTGTCTCTGACAACACCATGTTTATTCTCATCGCCACTCGGGTGGGTGACTTATAAGGCTGTGTTTCCATGCCACATTTAGTAGTCTAAAGTTATCTGAAGGTGAAGATGAGTTATTAGAAGGTTTCAAACCAGAAAAATTATATGATCACATTTGCATGTCAGCAATCATATTCTGGCTAGAGTGCAAGAATGGATTAGGGAGAGGTAAAACTAATCAATACACCAAAGATTAAGAGTGAATGGAGAGTCACAAATAAAACTAAAACTAAATAAATAAATAAAGCAGAGAGGGGAGAAATATAAGAATGTGACCCCAAATGCCGAAAGTGGAGGGAGTGATAAACAGTGTCATAGTCCCAGAGGCCAACTAAGATGAATGCCAGCTAAAGAATATTGACTGGATTTGGCAATTCAGTTAAAGTTGTTTATGGCTTCCAAAGAGAAGTTTCAGTGTAGTGGTTTTGTCATTAAGTTTACTGCAATGAGCTAAGGAATGGAAGATGAGGAATTGGAGAAAACCAAGTGCAGACTACTTTTTCAAATGGTTTTCCAATGAAGAAATAAAATATGGAGAGGGGTTAAAAAGAAAACATATTCAAGAAGGGAAAGAGGGAAATAGAAGAAAGAGGAAGAAAATGGTTTATTTTAACTGAAAATACCGAGACAAAATAGATGAGAATGGTCCCTGAGCAGGTCTGAAGCCTTGAAATCCATAGCACATCTTTATCACTTCTAGATTAGGAGGGAACTTTGTTTTTAAGATCAAAGAGACAAGAGTGAAAATGGATTTGATGAAGTTTATAAATCTGGAGGCAGAAAGGTAAGGGGGCTCATAATCTAGTGAGTAGTATCTTAAATTTAAATTCCTGTTCTCTTTACAGGATTTCCATGATATGGCCCACCACTCTTACTTAACTTCCTATTACTACTGAACTTACATCTTCTATTCCACATTTCAAGTATTTTACTCTCTCCTGTGCATTGACCTTTTTACTTCTATTAGATTGTAAGCTCCTTAAAAGCACTTTTGCCTTGAACTTCTGTGAAGGTTTACTACTGCGGAGAGCACATAATAAAGTTTCATTGAATACAGGGAGCCCTCTGTATCTGTGGGTCCTACATCCATGGATTCAATGGACCTTGACCTTGGAAGGAAAATATTTTTTTAAATGTTATATTGTTGCTGACATGTACTATGTAGCTAGGCCTATGAAAGTTGTGTCTGTACTGAACATGTACAATTTTTTGTCATTATTACCTAAATGATACAGTATATAAATTATTTACATAGCATTTACATTGTACGAAGTATTACAAGTACTTCATAGATGATTTTTAGCATACAGGAAGATGTGTGTAGGTTATATGCAAATACTATGCCATTTCATTTAAGGGCCTTGAGCATTCCTGGATTTGGTATGGGGGGGAGGGGTTGGGGGCTCTTGGAACCAATCCTCCTCTACAGGACTGTAATTGATAAAATCTTTAGCATATTACTTGACACATATGCTTGCTTAAAAATGGTAACAGTGACTACTACTACTGGAAGGACTGAGGCATTAAATTTAACTTCCAATAGGAAACCATAAAATTTTGATCCCTACCTCGATCTAAGAACTTTTTGCTTGTTTTCCTTAGGTTCTTCTAGAGTAATGGTTTTCCAGGTTAAGTTAGTACATTTTAGCCTCCTCCCACCTATTTCCAGACACTGTGTCAACTACTTCCTACAAGATAGACATCATTGCGTGGCACATTCTCTCTACCATTACCGCTCTCTCGAATTTGAGGCTGCTTTAGAGGAAAAAAAAAAAAAACAATTGGAATAGTTGTGGTAATTTTTTTGAGATAAATGGTCAATGTTCTTGCTATCTATCAATTAATTTAACGTAATTTTAGTGAGGTTTACTAAAAGTGTCTGTTCAAGGCTTCCTGGCTCTAGTTACTGAAATACAGAGCCTCGCACAATCACATCTTCGCTTCTAATAGAATTGCACCAGATCCAGTGACAGAACTAGGAGTCTAGCCATCTGATTTTGCGTCTTGAGCTGTACACAGTTCCAAAGTTGCAGGGAAAAGGTCCGCCTAAGACCCTATCCGCAAAGATTCCGCGCCCGCCCCTCCCGCAGTGAGCGCGGTTGCGTCACGTTGCGTGGTACGCTCTCCCGGAAGTACCGGTGAGTAAACGGTGGGGGCGTGTCTTTAGGTAATCCAGCGTGTAGTTACAGGAGAAACGCGGGAGTTGGGGCCCAGGGGCTGTTCTATCCACTGCGAAGGTGGTTTTAGTTCCAGATTGAGCCGGGAGTCTGTCCGAGACCAAGAACTTGAGCCTGACTTGGTCTCTAGTGCGCCGCGATGGAAGTAGTGGAGGCCGCCGCTGCTCAGTTGGAGACTCTGAAATTCGGTGGCGCCGGCTTTGGGGTTGGCCAAGGGCAGGCAGTGCCGTCACCGGACTCCTTTCCTGTCCCAGAGACACCGCAGCCACCACAGCCGGATGAGGTGCCCCCAGACACTGGGCAGGACGCGGAGGCGCAGCTAGCCAGGGAGCAGCCGCCTGAACTCGCGCTGAGCACTGCAGTTGGCGGGAACCCGGCGCCGCAGTTGGGGCCAGAACCGCCACCTGGGGGGATCTGCGTCACCGCCCCCGGCGCTGCAGAGCTGGTGCGGACCCCAGACTCCTTGGGGACCTCGGACTCGGATTCGGACTCGGACAGGTTGGGTGCCTTCGGGTCCCTCCTGCGGGAGGAGCCGGGGGGTAGGGGGGCCTAGGCGGTGCCCGCCTGGGCCCGGGAGGCAGGGGAGGTCCCTGAAACTCCCTGCGCACGTGTTGACTGGTAGCTCGGACCGCCCATTTCTCCTTGTACGCTACTGACTCTTAATCTCCTGCCTAAATTTGGTAGTCTAAAAGGTCCTATGTATAGATCGCAGCATTTTCAGTTAGAATATAGGAAGGCTGAGGATATTGGATTATTTTCATAATACTTAGTTCGGCGTGTCTCTTCGTGGTTACAACTTTTGAGTTTTGTGTCAGATCTGACTTACTTTCTTACATAAAGTTTAGCCTGTGTTGTCGTTTTTGAACCAGATGAAGTGAGTAAAGGATTTTGTGTGTTTCCAAAATGGCTTATGGCAACTTTGTTAATTCTTATAATGCTTGAGGGTAGCACGTGTTCGTGAAATTGGCAAAACATTGCTATTTGGTATTACTGTATGGTCTGATTAGGTTTTGTAAGAGTCCCTCACTCCCCATCTCGAGCCTTTTAAATATGAAACTTCTGTGATGGGAAAGGACTTAAGTATTTAGGATGTTTCTTGCCCACACTGAACATTGTTTACAAGTAGTATTTGAGTGTATTGTGTGGGATACTGAGCAGAGTTAGACATGATCCTTGCCGTACTTAGTGAGAGGGATGAAAAAGATGAGTAAACATACTGGTAAATGGAGTTGGTGAAAGTTACCGTGAAGGAACAAGCAAGGCACTGAGAAAGCATTTGTGGAGCCAACAGGACACTGTGGCCATGTTAAAGTTTTAATTCTAAGTGCTAGAGAAGCTTTTGGAAGATTTTAAGCACAGAAATGGCATGCTCAGGTTAACATTCTAAAAAAACTTTGCTCTACAGAGGAAGAATTGAACTGGTTCAAGAGTAGAAGCAGAGAGGCAAGAATGGAAATAGTTGAAAGATGTTGCATAAGCCCATGATGTGACCATGGTTGGGTCTGGATTAAATATTTTGAAGTCACACTGATCGGGCTTGTTTATAGACCTGGCAGTGGTAGACAAAGAGCCATCAGCAGTGGGTTGTAGTGCTGTTCACTAGGAGGGGGGTTGGAGACCAATGGGAATGTTTAATTTGGACACTTAATAAGATTATTCTGACAGCGAATTGGAGATGTTAGGGAAGCAGTAGTAGTATAATGAGGTTAGAGTTTGGAGGACAGTTTTGAGCTGGAGGTGTACGTTTAAGCACCATCATATTTCAAGTAAAACTAACTTTTTATTATGGATATTTTCAAACTTGGAAAAAGTAGAGCGTGATATAATGAATGCACACCTACTCATCAGTGAACTTAGCAGTTTCCAGTATTTTGCTAATCTTGTTTTAGTTAACATTTCTACTTTTTTAACCCAATAGCTTTAAAGCAAATCTCAGAAAGCTTGCCACCTTACCTGTAAATTTTTTTACTATGCAGTACTTGATAAACTACTTTTTATATAACCATGTCATTATTAATCTTAGTAAAATCAGTTAATTCCTTAATATCATCTAATGCTCAGTTTGTATTTAGATTTTTCTGGTTGTCTGAACGATGTCTTTTAATAGTTGGTTTGTTTGAATTAGAATTCAAACAAGTTTCAAATTTTGATTTGAGTGTTAATGTCTTTTAAATCTTTTTAAGTGAATGTTATATTTAAAGCCATCAAGAGTTAGCAAGTTGTTAACAACTCTTAAGAAATGTTAAGGGAAGGAAATGAGGCCATAGCTGAAGAGATTAAACAGAGGTACTACAGAATGTTGGTAATGCTGATGGGAATGATGTGGGTTAGAGCAAGAGATTCCTAATACAGTAATAGTAGGAAGGAGTTCACTTGTGAATGGGACGGGTTCCTTAGTCCAAGTGGTGAAATTGGCCTTTACCCATTTCCCCTGTAACAGGAGGAAAGACAGTACTAGTCAGAGTTAATCTCTTGGTTTCAAGATCTTCATGATCCAGCTGGGAAGACATGTTTTTTAATGAATTATGGTGTACTTTGGGACAGGCTCTAGTAGGTAGTTTGAAAAAAGCGCCCGGAGAGATAGGGAAGTAAGTAATTCTACTTAGGATGGGTAGGGGGTAGCTTCTAAGGAGGTAAGATCTGAGTTGGGACTATAAAGAGAAGTAGAATTTCTCCACATTGAGTACATTCCATTCAAAGGTAATAGCACAAAGGGAAGGTTGTATCAGCTTATTTGCTAGACGTAAGAGTGTGCGTGAGAAGTGACAGGAGATGGGATTGAGGAGGTCACAGGAACCTGATTTTAGGGGCCCTGATGTCATGCTTAAGGAGCATGGCCTTTACCTTGTCCACAGTGTGGTTTGTGGGGAAGAAGTTGAAGGTGTTTCTCTGTGTTTTAATTTTCTGAATAAAAATTAGGAAGAATAGTCCGAACCCATAAAGCCATCACTTTGATTTAACAACTATATTAACGTTTCAGAACTATTAGGTTCACATGTTTATGTTATTGAACCATTTTAAAAGTCATTTACATGTGATGTTTTATCCCTAAATATTTCAGCACACATTCTGCAAGGGGATGTTCTCTTACATATTCACCATACTATTGCCACACGGAACCAAATTAATAATTCTCTCATATTTAATGTCCAGTCATGAGTGATTGTTTATTTTTTTATTAAATTTTTTGGAGTGACATTGGTTAATGATTATATAGGCTTCAAGTGTACAGTTCTATGATACATGATTGGAATATTGCATTGTGTGCTCACCACCCAAAGTCAGATTATCTTCTGCGACCATATGTTTAACCCCTTTACCCTTTACTACTACACACCCCGCTTTCCTCTGGTAACCAGCATACTGTTGTGTATGTCAGTGAGTTTTTGTAGTTTGTTTTTCTTGTTTGTTCATTTGTTGCTTTCAGTTTTAAATCCCACATATGAGTGAAATTATATTATTCTGAACTTTTTCTGTCTGACTTATTTTGCTTACATGATGTTCTCAAAGTCCACCCATGTTGTCCCAAATGGCATTATTTTATCTTTTTCATGTCTGAGTGTTATTCCATTGTGTGTGTACCGCATCTTCATCCAATCATCTGTTGAAGGACGCTTTGGTTGTTTCCATGTCTTGGCCACTGTGAATAATGCTGCAGGAGTGATGTTTACTGATCTGAAGGTAGAATTTTATCATGGAGAAAGGATAGCTCAAAATGATCCCAAGGATTCTGTCTACAGTGACTGGATTAAAGACTTAAGCGATGAATAAAATAGAAGCTAGAGGACAGAAGCAGTTCAGTAAGGAGGATACACTTGTGTTTTCTTTTACCTTGCTAGTGTGAGGTACGTGTAGGTCATTCCTACAGAGGTGGTCAACGTGCAACCAGAGATTAGGGATGGAGCTTCGAGATATCAGTGCAGAAAATGTAGGAATTATCTACACAGGGATGGTGATTAAAAGCATTGGAGTGCATGAGTTTATCCATGGGAAGAGTACAGAGGGAGAATAAGGATCGGACTTTTAGAAGCAGCATCTGAAAGGGGCTGAAGTGGGTAGCCAGCAAACAACATTCAGGCTCAGAGAAGAGTTACTGGTATTGTAACAGGAATAGCTGTTGAAGTCAAGGGCTGAAGGAGTCTTCAGAGAATAGAATGGTAAACATGGTAACTTTTGAGTTTCCAAGTTGCCTGAAGACTGAGAAGAAACTATTGGCAAGTAAGTGATGTGGTCATTGGTGACCACTAAGGGACGTGAATTGCCCAGAGCTCTTTTCTGTCAGTGATTTGTGACATGCTTAATTACATTAAGAGAGATGGATGATGTGTGAGACTGTTATAAGTGGGCTGCAGTTATAACAGGTTTTGAAAATGTTATCGGTGGATTAAGCACTACTTTCTAAATACCATAGTCAACTTCAGAACGCTAGCTTTTGAATTATATCAGCAAGAGTAAATTTGTGGTAAAGTAGATCCTTCCTAGTTGAATAAATACATGTTAATACCATCATATTACTGCTTTACTAAGTTTTCAACTTCTTTCCTACAGTGAAACAGATTCAGATAGTTCAAGCTCTTCCTCTTCCTCATCTTCCTCATCTTCCTCTTCCTCTCGAATATCACTTCCTCCAGTGCTGTCCGATGGAGATGACAATTCACAGATTGAGAAGGAAAATAAGAATTTTCCTGTTATTAAAACAAAAGATGAATTACTTCTTAATGTAAGTACCTTATATTTGTTATTAGCCTAATTTGGATGTTCTTAAATATATTGTAGTAATACTGATCTCAGTTATCCTGTATCTGATTCAAAAATTTGAAGACTTCTCACTTATATTGGGCAAACTTTTGCCATGCCTTACCTTTCTTAATTAAGTAAAAGAGAGGATTGTTCAGAGGATTGATCTGGGTAATTTCTAAGGTTGCTTCTAACTCTTAACATTTGGTAATTGTTCTTCCTGGGGTGTCAATTTAAGTTTGCTATTTTCTGTTTTTTTCATCTTCCCTGGAAGGTGTTTCTTATGTAGATTTACAACCTTGCTTTTTTTATTTGGTCCTTAAGACAGAACAGTTTGCTCAATTTCAGTTAAACTCATTTTTTTTTTAAATTGATTGCACTAAGAAACATAGAAAGTTAAATTAAATGGGTTGAGCTTATTAGGATTTCTCGTGGAGTTTTAGGATTGTTTCTCTTAGAGTATAAAAATCACAAATAAATGATCACAGCATTTTTGCATATGTATGAATATTATCTTTTTTTACTAGATCTGTAATTCTTACCATGGGATGCCATTGAAATTTACTGCAAAATCTTAGTCTATTTGTTTATTATTTTTCTGGATAGAATACCCATATTTTCTTTCTTTCTTTCTTTTTTTTTTTTTTTCAGAAAAAAAAACCCTACATTTTTTAGAGAGAGGGGAAGGGAGGGAGAGAGGAGAAAAACATCGATGTGAAAAACGTGAATCGTATCCACCCGAGTGGGACCGAACCCGCAATGCAGGCATGTGCCCTAACTTCAGATGAACCAGTGACCTCCTGCTTTGTGGGATGACACCCAACAAACTGAGCCAGAGTATCTTTAGGACTCTGTTTTCTCTGTTGCTCAGTAGGTGTTTCTCTTTGGGGCTGGCAGTTTGGCCACTAATTCTCCTGTATGAAAGACATGGGAAGGACTTTTACTGCCCTGAACAAATTATTGAGGCTACTGGAATGGGTATGCGGATTGCTTGGGCATGAGTCACATGGGCACTCCGGTTTGCGTGGGAGAGTATGTAGGAAAGTGATGCTTGAGAGAAAGCAAGCATGTGGGTGAGTGTGGGGGCGGGAGCGCCTAAGAGCAGTTGACAGAAAGGAAGTGGGAATGGGCGCATGTTTGGAGGAGGGTGGCAGTTGGAAGGGTGGTATCCTCCCCATGCAGACTGCAGGGAGTGGGTTCACTGTCACGGGAGGGGGAGCCTACATCCCTTTCGGAAGGAGGTAGTAGTTGTTATCCTTTATATCAGGGAAAAGGGGAGGACTTGGAAGGAGTTATCACATGTGACTTAGGTTGCAGTCTTGTGGTTGTGAGCAACAGAGACTCAAATTACTTCAAGAAAAGGGAGATTTGCTCTAAACTTGCGTGGGAAAGCCGTTAAGAATTAAGGCAGCTGTGGAAGATGGCCATGCCATGTCTTTCATATGCCTCTTGAACATTCTCATAGTTCTCCGAGTGTCATTTTATTCTGTCTGTACTGACTGACGCTCACTGTTTACCTGTAGATTCATCTTTTTCATTCTAGATTAAACATGGATTTCTGTATCGTTGGTTTTAGCTTCCCTATGAACTGGCTAATTAGATTTATAATTCTTGGAACACTTTTGGGATACTCTTACTACTTAGAAAGTGTTCCCTCTTTTTGTTACAACTCTAGCTGGTGTAGTGTGTGCCATGTCATTCAAGTCTCTTGGTGTAGGAAACACCAGCTAGAATTAGTGGTAACAAAGATATTTTCTGAGGAAAATTAATATAATATTCTATCCATGTTGTCTTTGCTTAAAGGTATACGTAAATTACAATGGGCCAAGCAGTTAGAGTTTTTGCTGGATTTTAGAGATCTCTAGAACATAGACATGCCCAATTTCACTCAGTTTTATGACCTCTTTGTAAGGTATCTCATTCTAGGCAGGTGTCTGTTGTCATTTAGGCATGCTGAGCTTAATTTTTACCACCATTTAGTCTGTTTCAAGCAGGAATGTTACCTTGTTGGATCTAGCCTATTAAATCTTTGCTGTTGTTGGCATGTGAGATCCTGGTGCTTTAACTACTAATCCTTGCAGATCTGTAAGTATAAGTATATGAAAGTATATGGGTGAAGTAAAATTGAGATTGTTCATTTAGAATTAAACCTTAGATAGTTGTAAAAGTCCCTTGACAAGATTTGGTTATAACTTAAATGTAAAGCAGGGGTCAGAGGATGAGGAAAGAAAGCCGTTAGTCAGCTATAGAGGCAGTGGAAGGGAAGAACCTTAGTTGACTCTTCTTGTAATGCCATAGTTACGTAGTGTGTGACATCACATAAAACCAAGTGGAGTTATTCTTTTAAACGTAAACCCTTCTGTAATGTTGAGGAGGTTTATCTATAACCTACACACGAAACATAAGGCGATGTATACATTATGGCCTTGGGACTGCGTTCAGCCACATAGGGTCTGTTTTGTGTTTCGACTGATTGGAAAATTAGAGTCTTCTTGAAAAATATTCTCAGCAGTTTAGGCCTTGAACTCTTCATTCAGATAAATCAGATACAATTAAAAATTTAGAATCATAAACACATTTATGGGATTGTAACATTTCAGAGCCTTAATCAGAAATGAATTTTATAAATTAGTACCTGTTATTTTTTTCTTCTGAAAACCTGAAAGATTTTATGTGACATTTTAAATTTTTTATTATAATATTGCAATAAAGATAATGTATTTATTATTTACACATAAAATATACATAAGATATTTATACATAAACTATAGCATGACCAAGGAAAAAATGTAATGATTGTAGGCAGTTCCTGGTAAATTTGCCTTCATGATCTGCAGACTGCCTGTATTATGTTTGAGAACAAGTGTACTTTATAGTTGGATTGAATACACTGTAGTCTGTTTCTGATTCTAGCAGTGCAGGCTCATGTCCTAAAACATCCTAACATGAGGATAGGGAACTATCTGGCCAGAAGACGGGGGCCAGAAGTTACAGTGGATTATTTCATACCTTTTGCTCTTCCACTGTCGGTTAAATTGTATTACACCTTGGCCTACGCTTAATATTTGTTGACCGAATATGTTCAAGGCCTAACTCAGTTTATAAGTTTTGTCCTAAATGCAGTCCTCTTTTGACTTCAGCTTTTTATGACTATGTGGAATTATTAATATTTGGAGCTCTTTGCAAATATATTTTTAAAGGATATTAATATTTTGTGTTTCATTGTACAGAATTATTTCAATAAAGCTTATATTAAGTGTGAGTGATCTCTTAAACTTCAAATAAAAACTTCTATTCAGTAGAGTATCCATATGTCCTGTGTATATACACATACACATATATGACTGTTATATAGAATCATTTATTTGTTAGGTTCCCCCATTCCCCAGTAGATTTTACTGAGTTCTTTTTTTTTTTTTTTTTTTTTTTTTTTTTTTTTTTTTTTTTTTTTTTTTTTTTTTTTTTTTTTTTTTTTTTTTTTTTAAGATATTACTTATTTTCAGAGAGAGGGGGGTAGAGGGGAGAAAGAGAGGAAGGGAAACATCAATGCATTGCCTCTCCTGTGCTCTCCAAGCCCTCCCTCCCTCCCTCCTTCTCTCTAAAATCAATAAACATATCCTTGGGTGAGGATTTACAAAAACAGACTTCATAGTCATATAGTGTATGCTGTTATAATGTGGTCTTAAAATTATACCGGTATTAATGACCAAAACTAGATTGGTGCTGTTGATACCCAGTTATGTTTTGTAATGGAGAGCTTTTGGGTGTATGACGGTGAAAAGCAGTGCTGTCCGGGGGGTTTCCTGCAGTGATGGAAATGGTTCTATATCCCATCTGCCTTCATACGTTCTTAAACCTTTGGGTTTAAGCTGTTGAGCACTTGGAATATGGCTAGTGTGATTAAGAGCTGCATTTAAAGTTTTTTTAAATTTCAATTAATTTAAATAAACAAATATAGTGTTTCACTGGATAAACAGAATAAAATGAGTCTTTCCCACCCACTCATCCATCTTTCCATGAGGGTGGTAGGATAATCCAGTCTCATATTTTTCATATTTTGAACTTCCTAGTCTGTGGCAGCTAGTCTCTCTCTGTTATCTTCATTGTGTCTGGTTTTTGCTTATTATATGATGAAGAAGCTCTTTCTATCCCAGGTTTCCCTCATCACCTCTACCTTTAATTTTTTAGTTCATCAGTGTGTGCTTTATTTCTGATTCTTTATATTCTCTGTGCATTGTCAAAATGGTAATGTTCTTGCCATATTTTTTTCCTTATTGGAGTGTATCTGTCTTTGTGTTTCTCCTTCTCTTTTCTGTCACACACACACCTTTCCCCACTTTCAGAAAATCAAAGTGATTGATTTTTTGTTCCCTTAAAGAATATTATGAGTCCTATGAGACTGAGGAGATTTGTTTATCTTACCTGGGGCAGCTGCTGTGTTATCAGGGAGCCAGGTGTTAATCTAATAATTATAATAGTGTTGGCTGCTGCAAACCTGAGTATCCATTTATCAGTCCTGAGCAGCGAAGCTTACTTCGAAGCCTGCCTTTTTTACTTTAGTTTTTAGAAGGTTTGGTTGAACTTCTTTTTATTCCTCCAGAATCTCCTTTGAATTCTAAGAATTGTATTTTCAATATATAATTTTTGCTCTGACTGAAAGAGACTGACCTCTTTCAAGGTTTTTGTTCAGCATGGACTGATAAGTCAGTTCATTTAGTAAATATATATTAAGCACCTTTAATATGTCAGTCAAAGACTGGCCAGGTTCAAGTTCTTGTTGGATGTATTGTCTAGTTAGGAAAACAGACTTTAAGAAATAAACAAATAGGATGTTAGACAGTAATGTGTTTACAAGGAAGAAAAGCAGCAGGGCAGTCTGATAGCCTGACGGGGCTTACTGGTGGTGGGGTGCTGAAGATTTAGCAGTTAGGGAAGAGGGGGTGGCATTCGACATCCAGACATCAGTACAGGACCTCTTACTGCTCCTCTGACAGGGCAAATCCAAGGAACTTTCCCTTAGAACCTTCTAAAGTTCTGCTTTTTTGAATCTGCCAAAAATCTTTATGGAAAGCACATCACTTGGGTGAATTCTTACTGTTTACGATATTTACCCCCCTTCTGTCCCTTTCTAAGCATGCTCGTTTAAAAGAAACGTATCTTTTTTCCCTTGGTCAGTCCCCAAATGCCTGCCATTTTCAGAGCAAATAGGCCTACACTGCTTGATTTAACTGGACTTTGAAGGGCAAACTCTGTAGCGGGCTCCCAGCCTGGGATTATACAGGCTTGGTTTCACTTATTGATCCCATTTATGTCTTACATGCTTCATGTACAATATTTAATTCTTTATATGGCTTTGTGTTGTACACATATTTGGGATAGAAATTTTATGCACAACACTTTTATAGGCAGGTCTGTAAGTATTAAGAGGCAACCTAATCCCTTCGTTGGCTTTTTTTAGGAAATGCTCAGGGAATGGTATATACATTACTGTGTTAGCAAGGACCTGGGATCGCTGACCTGGAATCAGAGCATGGCGGTGATCACAGACAGCGGTGTCTGTGGCTGTTTCTTCCCCTAAGTTTGGTTCTACATGAGATTCGTGATCTTCCCCATTTGTAGGCAAAACGTTTATTTCTATTCATATATAGGACAAACGAGGGTAGCAACAGGAGTTAAGGGGGCCCGTTAGATTGTTTTTGACCAGTGTCAGTCTGCGCACTACAGGTATTCTGGCTGTGTGCATCTCCCCTCAATCTCCTCATGCTCTTTGTCCCGTAGCATCCTTAGAGCAGGGACGTCCTCAGACTTTGTAGATTGACCTGCTCAACTTAGAGTACATTGTGATGATCTCAAAAGGTGATAAAAAGGCATTTGATCAAGTTCACAGCCATTTCTAATTTTAAAAAATAGTGGATAAGATAGGAGTAGATGGGTACTTTCTTAATCTTATTAGAAAGAAATTCCAATCAAAATGCATTATCATGCTAACATTTGAAATGTTCCTAACGAAGAATCAGACTTCACAGTCGCTTGACATTTGACATTCTGGAAGTACCAACCAGTATTGAAAAGTGAAAAATATGATGTACTAATCCTGAATAGGAGGAATACCTACATTTTAAAAATATGGTAATATAGTAAATGCACAAGAAAATCACTACACACAAATTTGAACATGATATTTTCTGGTTTTTAGATAGTATTCTATAAAGAATCCATTTATAATAGCAGTAAAAATATTAAATAATTAGTAATTTATAACAGCAAATAGTGTACAAAATGGTTTTGAATAACTTAAGGACAATGTAGGACCTGTAAGAAGACAACTGTAATTAAAAATGATTTTAATCAATACTAACAATACTAATATAACAAACTGGTGTTAAAGTTTATCTAGTGAAATAAATGTGCAAATAGCTAGAAAAATTTCAAAGGGTAAAATACTGATGTAGAGTGGATAGGGATACTAGCCCAATCCCAAATATTAAAACATATTATGAAAGGCACAGTTGTTAAAATAGTTTAGTACTGACAATGATCAGTAGAACCAAATGGAGATTTCATCAAAAAACCAAAATGTATAAGTACATTTAGTATATGCTAAAATTTGTTTCTCAAATCAGTGGGAAAAAATGAGTTATTCTTCAACATGTGGGAATAGCTGGCTAATAATTTGGATACAATAAGTCCAATCTCTACCTTGCTTTTATGTAAGAATAAGATCACAAATGGACCAAATAAGCAAATATTAAAAATGAAATTAGAAACATAATGAAAATACCAGTGAATTTTAGAAATTAATTTGATCAAGGATAGATCTGTCTAAATGTGACTGGCACAAGTCTCAAAAGCCAAGAAAAAGAAGAGATTGATACATTTGATTTCATAAAAATTGAAATATCAAAGTTCATTAAACAACAAATGTTAAAAATATGCTAGGAGTAAGGGAGTGGGTATTTGCTACATATTTAATAAAGAGCAAACATTCTTAAAAACCTAGAGTCTTTTATAAATTAATATAAAGACAATTGTGTAAAATATACAAACAATCCATAAATATATAAAAATAGCCAGGAAACATACAAGGATGTTCCATCTTCCTGATTAATGAAAAAATTTAAATTAAAGCAAGATACTATTTTGGATCTATTGTTTGTGGGAGTGTAAACTGATGTATCCTTTTTGGAAGCAAAATTTGCAGTATCTGTCAAAATTAAAAATGCTTCTGTCTTTGGATCTAGCAGTTAACACTTAGAAGAATTTATGACAGGGGTTACTCACAGATATACGTGAAAGAATGTTCGTTGTTTCATTGTGTGTTATGGTGAAAATTTGAAAAAGGGAGATAAATGTTTCATCAGGTGACAGGTGTACTAAATTATCATACATCTATATAGTGGAATACCATGAGAGAATTTAAATAAAATCAGATATTTATGTTTTGATGTAGAAGGATGTGCAAAATGTGATAGGTAAGATAACTAATATCGCAATGTCCATATTTATTTAAGTGAAACATTTTAAAGTTAGTAATGTGAAGTTTATGTCTGAATAGTAAATATATTTGAAAGACTTGAACAACAGCAGTCTGTGGAGAGGAATTGGGAGGTTGAAAGGAATAGGGTAGAGGAATTTTTGCTTTTTGCTTTGCATCCTTCTGTACTACTTTGAGGTTGTCCTTTTATTAAAAACAGAAATTTGTATTAGCGTTGTGCTTTAAAGTTTTTAAAAACCAAAGCAGTATCAGAGTTTAGAATTGTACCAAAACATAATTATATTGCATGGGATTTTATTCCTCCTAATGGAAAATACAGAACAAGGATCCTTTCATTTTGTGGTCAAATAGCATTTATTTAGTATTTGAGAATAACATCGATTATGTGTCCTAAGTGTTAATGGTCTGTGGTCTGCATCCCTGTCCGGTTCAGAGGTTTTATAAGAGATGTAACGGCACCTCCCCTTTCATAATGGTCTGTGGTCTGCATCCCTGTCCGGTTCAGAGGTTTTATAAGAGATGTAACGGCACCTCCCCTTTCAGAGGCTTCCCCGCCCTTTCTCCTTCCACCACCCCCCGGACGTGCTTTGATCAGTGGCTTTATCACAGTCTAAAAGCAGTGGAAGTTTTTCTTCTAGATCTTGCTGTAATTTTGATGGGCAACAGAGCAGAGTTTCTCACTACAATTCTGCATTAGAAAAACCATCGGTCAGTTGTAAGAGATGCCATTCCCTGCGCCAGAATCGGTGTGCGACCCATATCACAATTGTCCTCCACAGTATCATTGACACCCTCCTGTCTGCAGTCTCTCCACATTACAGTTTTCCAGTCTTATTTTTAACAGGGTGTGGAGTTTCTTTAGCTAAGAACTTCTTAAGCAAGGCTATTCCAAATCATGGTCTTGCCAAGAGAATGCTCTCCACATTTAATATGGTAAATGACAAGTGGTTGTCCTCTTCCCAAAGTACAGAAAAATTCAGATATATAAATCACACTCATTTCTTCGACAACCATACAGAGATAAGTCTTCAGCATTGAGTTAGTTGAAACCCTTAGTGTGGCTTGTTATCAGTAATCCCTGATCAGAAAGTAGCATCTGCTAGAAGCAAGTTATACTTTAACACTGTTTAAGTGATTTTGTTAAAAGACTTTTTGGAGTCCCAGTACAGGAAAATCATTGCCTGTGATGCATTCGTCTGCGATACTCAACTTTTTAGGTGTGTTTTTCAACATTTCCCCCAGAAGTTATCTTCTCCCAAACTAACTCCTAACCTGCCATTAATAGGATCTTTGTAGTTTTAAGCCTTCTTAGGTTAAAACTTCTAAGAGTTAATTGTGATCTTTTGGCAAAGATCAAGAATAGAAAGAAAGCTCTGTTTATTTAATATAAAGCCTAAGGCCAGCTTTATTCTTAGCTTTCTTTTCAACCTCACCTCTACTTCAACGTCTAGTTTCTATAGCAACTGAGATAGTTAGGTGCTGGGTCAGAAAAGAGAGATCTTTCGATGTAAAGAAATTTGGTTTTTAACCTAAAGCAGAAAGATAACAGGCAACGCCCTCATAGCCTTTTCTGGGCTGATGCCTGCATTCCATTTCCAGGAATTCCGTATTTTTTCTCTGGAGAGGCCAGACATTTATCTCTTTTCTCACAGAGCCTCAGAAAAGACTGCTGCATCTCTGCTCAACAACTTAATCACAGTCAATTTAACTGATTAATCAAATCAAGGCGGCTAAGAGAGAGAACTCTTCTTCTGTGGAAAAACTGTAATGACCAGGGGAATTTTTTTTTTTTTTCCCAAATGGAATGCCTCTGAGAATTACATGAATTGTCTTTTCTCTTAACCTTGGATTCTGTAACAGTAACTTTCTTTTTTAATTGTTGTCTTATTCAAGTGCAATTGGAAAAATCTCGAATAGTACTTTTTTCTACATTCTCGGTCCATCTGGATTAGGTGTGGCCACTAGACCTCTTATGTCACGTAGGTGGGGAGATGCTGGAGGTGGGAGAAGTACTACCAGGCACAAAAAAATACGATATCAAGGAGGTGGTATAAGTACCTAATGTTATAGATCTTCAATGATGCATGTAGGACTTTAAATAGAAACTAATTCCCCTTTTTTAAAAAGTTAAGTTGTTGATGCTGAGGAAGATTAATGCTTTTTTATATTATAGGAACTACCTTCAGTTGAAGAACTCACTATTATTCTGCCTGAA
The DNA here is from genome assembly GCA_004027475.1 of Anoura caudifer. Lineage (NCBI taxonomy): Eukaryota > Metazoa > Chordata > Mammalia > Chiroptera > Phyllostomidae > Anoura > Anoura caudifer. Next base: position 36,929 of record PVKU01002023.1, on the reverse strand, counting down.
GATACTGAATTAAAGCCTCTTGGGATGGTTTCAAGCATTATTGAACAATTAGGTATGTAAATAATTTTATTAATAAAGAAGTATTTTATATATATACCCAAACAGTGCTCTAATAATTAAATCAGAGATGATTAGTGAATTTTGAACAGATAAGCTCAGTTTTACTTATGCAAGTAATCCATGAATACATTTCTCCCACCTCAGTACTAACCGTCGTAACTTCCCCACCCTGTTTTTAGCTTTTGAGATTAGGTGCGTTCGGGGTGGTATGGCCATAGACCATAGTACATTTTCTTTATGAAAATTTAAAGACTCCTTTTACTGACATAGTTTTCCAGAATTTTCTTGGATGTATACTTTTCATTTTCTGTTGCTATTAAATTGCTAAAAATTTTGTGAGTTAAAACAATACGACAAACTTCTTATTTAAGAGTTCTTTGGGCCAGCAGTCTGATACGGGTCTTACTGAGTTAAAATCAAGGGGTCTGTCAAGACTGAGTTGTCTTGTGGAGGCTCTAGAAGAGGATCAAAACTTCCTTTCCCCTTTTTGCTTCTAGAGGCTGCCCGCGCTCCTTGGCTCGTGACCCTCTTCCTTCATCTTCAAAGCCAGTAATGTAGCTTCTCTCTGAATGCAGCCTGGAAAGGTTCTCTGCTTTTTAAGGACTCCCCAGATTGGGCCTTCATGTGTAATCTGCGATCATTGTTCCATCTCAGGGTGCTTAACCTTAATCACATCTTCAACAACAACAAAAAATTTTAATGTAACATTCACAGGTTTAGGGATTGGAGTATTGATACCTTTTTTGTGTGGAAGGCATTATTCTGCTTACTGCCTTTGATTTTATTTTATAAACATGTAAATTAGAAAGGTCTGTGATATAATACTGATATTAACAGCATGAAATGTGAAGCTCTTGGATATAAGACAACTAGATATTATAGATTTCCTTTTAGCTCTGAGAGATGGGTATCAAGGGTCTTGAAATTAATTCTCATAGTGAGATACACCTGAGAATAGAATTCAGCATTGACAGTTACAGGATTTTTGAACTGGGAAAAAGATAAAGATCATCCACCAGCCCTCTTAGTTTACAGAACTTAAGGAACACAGAAAAATTTGTCACTTTTATGATTGGTTGTATAATGAGTCATTGGTAGAAATGAGACATTATCTTTTTTCAATTTAATCTTTATTGTATTTTTTCTGTTACCATTTAATCCCCTTGTATTCCCCTCCCCACCAGCAATTACTACACTGTTGTCCATGTCCATGAGTCCTTTTTCCTTTTGCTCAGTCCTTGTGTCTCCTAACATCTCGGCCCCTGCCCCCATGAGCTCTCATCCTGCTCTCCATCTTTGAGTCTGTCCTCATTTTCATTGTTAGTTCAGTTTGTTCATTAGATACCACGTACAAGTGAAATCATACGGTATTTGTCTTTCACTGCCTGGCTTATTTCACTTAGCGTAATGCTCTCTAGGTCCATCCATGCTGTCGCAAAGGGTAAATTGTTCTTCTTTTTCACAACCTTTTGCCTTCTAACAGTGTACATATCAATGTTTTTAAAAATTAATATAGGTGAATTTGTAGTTTTGTAATTTATTAATCAAAATTTTGATTAAAGTGGAACATTTTTATAAAAATTATGGTTAATAAAACAACATGATTCTCAAGTTATTACATTAGTTTTTGAGTCATGGTATTTAATAATATGCATAAATAAGTCAAACAGGTAATTATTTGATTACATAGTATGAGTTGAGCATTTACTAGACTTGATGTATGTAGGAAAAATATAGGTCATAATTTTTATCCTCAGTGAATAAAATGTAATGCACATGAAATAATGCTTTTTAAAGATACTCTTTTTACTAACACATACTTATTGACTAATAAAATTCTCAAGCTGGTGGGAATAAAAATTGAATGAATCAAAATCAGCATGTTACCTTGTTTGAAGGCCTAAAATATCTAACATTATTTGGACCGAATTATAAACAAGAAAGTAAAGTATTAGTATGTTAGGCAAAAAATATCTATGAATTCAGTAAGAGCCCAGAGATGAAAAGAGAGGATTTAGTTTTGTACTCTGCATTTCTTACAGAAGTTATATTGGTTTTCCTTTCTTTTTTCTTTTCTTCTCTTTTCTTTTCTATCGGAAAATATAAGAGGCAATTTAGATATTATATCTCTAGGAGAAATGGAGAGATTTCATGAAATTAAGGATGCATGTACTAGTACATACTTTCACAGTATTGATACACTTTGAAAGTTTTTATCAGTGTGTGGTACAAACTCTGTGTACCCAATGCCTGAAACTGGGTGCCACCTCAAATTACAATACTGAGAGAACGGGTCTTCTAGGCTGTGGGAAGGCAGGCAGTAATTGTGTTATGGGGAGAGCACTGGAACTAAGGGTCCAGATTCTAGTGATAGCCGGGTATGGAGTTGGCCACTGATACTGTTAATCTCTTGAGTCCTGTTTTCTCATCTTTCTTTAAAATGAGCCTATTGGATTAGGTGATTTTCAATTTTCATGTAATTTGGCTCTTTGAGAAGGGGATTAGAGAGCAGAGATGATTGAGAATGAATTCTTAGTGCCCACTATTATCATCTTCATTCCAGAAGCAGATCTAACTAAAAAAATGTTGACTCATGATCTGTTACTCGTGTGTATTCAGAATTTAGAAGCACTAGCTGCTGCCTACCCTGCCCTCAGCCCCTGATACCATCTTTCCCCTGGTCTGGGGGATCCCTCGTTCCTCCCAGATCACCTCACCCCACCCTTACGTTTAGGGTAGATGTGAGCTTGCAGATGGTAAGGACCCTGCCTCCTCCCCTGCAGACCACCTAGCAATTGCCCCCTTCCCACCCTGGGGGCCCAGGTTGTAGATATTATACAAAGGGTCTAATTCCTTTTTTTTCTGTGCACTTCTTTATTTAAGAGGATGGGATCCCAGGTAGTACCTGCCCCTTCCACCCAGTAAGTCTGTTAGTGTTGGGGGAAAATTCAGTTGGAGTATAGTTGAAATTTTTGAATGAATTTTAATAATCTGAACTAATATATTTTTTTCTAGTGGAGAGGGCATTATCTAGGTAATGTGACAAAGTATCCTGGCTTGTTGCTCTGATTTTCTAAGAACCTATCGTTTCCCACCCCCTCCCCTACTCCCACCCCTTTGCTATAGTAGATTGGTTGTTCAACCTATGTGGCACTTACAAGAATTGGAATATGCTAGACAAATGGAATAATGCTTTTGCTTTTTGAGAAAAGAAGTGATGAAAATTATTGTGAGCTCTATCATTTTTTATCTGTTCAGAGGAAGATGCTTTTTCTGAAGTTAACTTTTTCATATAGCAATAAGTAGACATAGAAAAGAATTTCCATTGTGAGAAAGAAGGCTAATTTCTTCTAAAACATGAGTTTTGTGACTAAATTACACTTTTTGGGGTAAAAATTGCTAGAGAAAATGTGCACAGCTTGAATTTGTTGACTTTTTAATGGGTGAGTCAAATTTTCTGAGATTTTGTACTTTTTCTTTCTTAGAATTGTAGCTTTTTGTATTAAATAAAAATATGTAGAAACTATTTCCCTGTGCTGTATGGTACTAAATAGACTTTGCTCATCTAAGAGTAATAATTACTGAGGCATATTATTTTACCTTAAATTTCACATTAAATTATGTTGAAACTAAAGCCTAAATTCTCATTTAAATTTTATATTATCTTCTGATTAAATCTTGAAATAATCTGTTTTGTTTTATTTTTCAGTAATAATCGAGTCTATGACTAAACTACCTCCAGTTAATGAGGAGACTGTAATTTTTAAAAGTGATCGGCAGGCAGCAGGAAAGGTTTGTAAAAAAAATTCAAATTCTACAAAATATTGTTTCTTTGTTAATTGGTATTTTTTCCTTTTTCTGTCCTAAAACGTTTGTAAATTTTAGTAGATGAACAATCTAGAGCTCTCAGATTATACATTATTTTAGCACCTTCTTGATTTTCTTCTATACTTTGTGTATTGGTTTAATACTGCTTGTTACTCTTTGCTGCTGTGTCATTCAATGCACATGAGTAGAATTTTACTTAATGCTTTGTCAGGTACTTTGCTAGGCAGTGGCTCCACTTACTGAGGAAGACACGGTTCTCTGCTCTCCAGGGACTCAGAGTTAAGTACAGGAGACTTTTTCCACCATGTGGTAGTTCTGAAACTTGGGGTTTGTGAGTCCCATTGAGTAGTGGCTCTCAAAACTCTTTAGACTTTGGTTTCCTTAAGCGGAAAAAGACTTCAGTGATAGCAATAAGGTTTCACTGTAAGCGCATTTTGGGGAATTATGAACATGTGTAATTAAGTACTCACCGTAATGTTGGGTTTCTTTCAACATCTTGATAATGGAACAACCCTGCATGTCCACGTTTGATGTGGAAGACCACACCCTACCCAGCAGTGATGTGATTCTGAGCAGTCGGCCAAGGACACGCCTCCTTCTCAGGTCAAGACTGTGAATACCCAGCAAGTGTTGCTTTCCTGGGGCAGAGTTTCATTCTCCTCAGTATTCCTGCACTGTGTGAAATGCAGTCCTTCATAAATTGCACAGACTAAGTAAATGTGTATCGCGTTGAGAACAAACAAACAAGCCAGTTGCTATTCTTTGGAGAAGCAACTCTCTGGGGTTTAGTTTTTCCTAAGTAAGCAACATTTAGGTTTCTTTTTTGTTCTGGGAGATATAACTAATTTACATTTAATCAGGAAAAAGCATATTCTCAAATATATATACATTTTAAAAATATATATATATATATATTTTGAACTATGTAACTCCAGTAGGGTCATTCACATAACCTTCCTTTTCCCTGCCTTTTATTCCATTCTAACTCTTAGGTTGCCAGACGAATTTACCAAAGAGAAATAAGTCACTTAGGGTTGCAAAGCAGTCAGTGGCAGAATTAATTGAAGTCTTGAGCTAATACATTTTAGAAATTCTTGAGGTTTGTGAGGGGAACAAAGGCTTTTTAACGTCTGAAGGATAATGCTGTCCTTTTTTCTGTTTCAAATACTTAGTCTAAGTACTTTTGCTTCAAGTCTGGGCACTGCTGGTGTCTTGTAAGGAGTTAAAGACACACTAGCAGCGTAACCTCAGAGAAGGCTGAGAGGGAGAAGGAATGGGAAGAGCTAGCCGACTGTGCCCTGAGTAGCTCTCCATGCCACCCGGGTAGCACTTCTTTAGGAGGGACCAGCGTTCTGACCGGTGCAAAAGCAAAACATTTCCTGCTGTTCTCAAGGAAGTAGAAGAGGGGATGGAGAAGAGTCCAGGGAAAAGTTATTTCGTGGTTTTTCTGATTGTGAATTGAAACAGTATTTCCATGTTTCCTTTCATTTATGATTTTTATGACAGTTGCCTTTTTCTCGAATAGCTACCTTAGATATTTTAATTTTAATTCACATTTCTTATATCCTCCAATACATTTGCATTCTCATTCCTATAATTGTGACTAATAATGTTAATATTCACCTCTAACTTTAGCTATGTGACATATGTCCAAAGGGAAAAATTAAATCCATTTCTAAATTTCACATAGAGAGCTTTGTAAATTCAAGGGTTACGGGTCTTTCAAAAATATTTAATTATAAATCTAAGCATCTGAAATGATTCCCCAGAATAATGGTGGGAGTCAGAAGAGGGTTGAAAATATTGTTAGTTAATCCAGTGACGGAAAGTGAAATTTGAATGTTTTAGATCTTTAGAATATCTTATGTAGACACCAAATTACTTTACCTTCAATGTCAAACCTTTGCATACCCGTTCTTTTTCCTCCACTCTTCAATAATAATGGTAATAATGAGCCACAGTGATAAATATTTTGGGTATTTTTTAAAAATTACTGAAATTATATAAGGAAGTAGAATTATCTTCATTTGCTCAAAAATCATAAAGTTAAAAAGGAACAAAATTGATTTTACAACCCAGTTGGCCTGTCTGATTCATTTCTTTTCTACCTTTTTTCCCATTCCCACTGGCTTAATGAGAACAACTTTGGATTTTTATTTGTCTTTTGCCTTTTAATAATGATTTATTCCTCTTGATAAATAATGAAATTCTACTTTTAGTGATTAGTCACAGAATATCAGGAGAAATGGCCAGCTTATGCCACCCAGTATTCCTATGTAACATGCATTTGTTGGTTGTTTTGCATTTAGTTTCAGTATTTCTTAGAGCAGGTTTTGTTTTTGTCATTATTGTTTGTTTTACTTTTTAATAAACCCAAACCATGAAACCCTTTTTCCTGCCCAATATCACTGGATAAGAATTTTTACTGATCTTTTTTAAAAGAATATTTATATTACAGGCTAGATTGCTAGTATGTGATGACTTTCTAAAAGTCTCCATATTGTAAGTGTTTTTTCCTCCCTCAGTAACTTGGGTAACTACTTGTATAGTACGCATGGTGATTGAAATGATTATTTGACTTACTCAATGAATTAGAATGCTCCCTACTTTAATTTTTTATTTTATTAAAGATTTTATTTAGTTGTTTTTAGAGAGGGGAAGGGCGGGAGAGAGAGGAAGAGAAACATTGGTGTGTGGTTGCCTCTTTCATGCCCCCAACTGGGGACCCGGCCTCAATGCAGGCACGTGCCCTGACTGGGAATTGAATGTCCACCCTTTGGTTCTCAAGATGGCACTCAGTCCATCTAGACACACCAGCTTGGGCTTTATTTTATTTTTATTTATTGTAGAGAGAGAGGGGGAGGGAGAGAGGGAGAAGAGAGGAGAGAAAAGGAACATTGATTTCTGTTGTTCCACTTACTATGTATTCATTGGCTGCTGCTCATATGTGCCCTGACTGGGGACAAACCCACAATCTTGGTGTATTGGGACAACTCTGACCAACTGAGCTACCTGGCCTGGGCCATTTTTATTTTTATTGTTATTTTTTTTTACTGTCTTCATTTTTATTAATGGAAAGTCAGATAGTATACAGTGATTGATAAGAGACAATTCTGCATGGCTGTGGAGATTCATTTCTCTCTTTCCCCTTGGGTAGTTTAGTGCAAGCTGGATCAGCTGGAAAGATGTGAGGCCTCCGACCAACGGCATTCTTTGAAGGTTGCTTTCAGAGCAGCAGCATGCATATCTTGGCCCGGCACATGCCCAGCCCTCCAGCGTTTTTCCTGGGCCTGGAGATTCCTTGGTGTATTTCCTGTTACCCAAAGAAATGGGAGTTCCGTGATCCCTCCCTCTTTGTGAAGAGTAGAGGCTGAGGCTTGCCCTCCTGAGCGCTTTCCTGGTGTGCAGCCAGCTGACTCAGGCAGGCCCCCAACTGCAGGAACTTTTTTCATATTGCAGACAGATCATCTAAGCCCGGCCTGTGCTGTAGAAGGAGAATTTGGGGGACTGAACATACTTTTACTTCTCTGCTTGTCAGTGTTTTTTTTCCTCAACTGACCGTATGGTGTATCTGTACTGTGTGGTGGTAGTGTGTGTGTTTGTGACCCCTTCATGGGGCAGGAATCCTGTGAAGTCTTTCAGCAGAAAGGTACTGCATTTGAATAAGAGGTGGTAAGTATTAAAAGCTAGAGCCAAGTGGAAGGACACTTAGAACACCACCACTGAAGTGACAGGCAAGTACAAAACATTGGTTGGATTCAATTTTTATGTGAGTATTTCTATGAAATATAAACTTATTATTTAAGGTATAAAGAAGGGTACTTGCCTACCTTAAAGTAAATATCTTATGTCCTAAGTTCTGTTTCTTGTACTATCCTTGCAGCTTATTTTTTTCTTTTATTTCTGGTCAGATATTGTGGAAGTTACAAAAATCCCCAAAGTCACATGGGAAGACCGAGTAGGGAGTCAAGGTTTAATGGAATTTTGAAATAAAATGGGTTGGCCTGAGCCCTACTTTGTCTAAAGTTGTTCTTGGTTTTACCTATTAGCCAGCCTAAAATCTGTACTGGGAAGCTTATAGTATTTTAACATATTATTAAATCCTTCTTTTCTGTAACTCTAGATTTGCCAAAATGCCTGTGTGAACTCAGCCAAGCTTTCCTGTGACTATTTAGGGTAGGATTGTACATACTCCTTGCGGAGCATTTGGTCCACGCTAAAAGGTCCTTGATTTTTATTCCTGTTCTAAACGTCCACACTTAGAAAATGTCCCTGGGTTCAAATACCTCACTACATTTATTTCTACTTTGAGTTTACACAGTTAATACACAAAAAATACTGCCATGTAGTGTTGGTCCAATAATTGTCTTTTGGCTAAACTGCCAATGCTAATTCTTCTTGTCTCAGTAGCCTAGCTAGTAGTGGTACATGGGGCTAGGTAGGTGGGTTTAAATTACTGCGAGAGTGGGATTTATGTTAGCTATGGATCAAATGTCTTCCCGGATGTGTTGGCTGGGACCAGATGTTAAGGACCAAATGTCAAGGACCTTTTGGCGTGGATCAGATGTCTCTGTGGACGTTGAGTACAGGACCAAATGTTTGCTGATCCAACATGGAGTGTTGGTGTGTGCCGTCTGCTGATTCTGTGACGCAGCTTCCTGTTGCCTGCCATTGGCTGTACTTATTCATGTGGAACTACATTGTAGCTGTGGCTTATAAACACTTCAGATCTTAAAAATAGGCAATAGGTGTGCTTTGATTTTATCCAAGATTCTGAATGTCACTTAGCAGTCTCTGCATAAGCCTGAAGCTATTAAGGCATTTCTGTGGTGCAATCATTTCTCACGGTTAAGAGGTGGAATTGCGCCATCCAGGAAGCAAGTCCTTGGGAAATAGCTTTATGTGCCAGGTTGCAGACAGCGATTGCTGTGTACCTTGTACTAATGGGTTCATAGGAAATTTTTTAAAGTTATTGTCTCTGTCCAAACTTAAAGAATCAGATTTGTCTATATTTATCAAGGGAATTAAAAAAATTAAAAATGGTTTAAGATTTTTTTTAAGAAGTGACAAATAAGATGATGTATTTCTTAATCTATGTAAGTAGGCCAGTAAGAATTGTATTATATTTCTTCTGTCCTTTGCACTAGTTAGAAGAGAGAGGTCTGCCTTTTTTATTGAAAGCCTTTTAAAGCAAATTTCTCACTATTTCTTAAATTATCTGTTTGCTTTCAAGTAAACAGAAATTTTCAAGTAGAAAAGCTGAAATTTTCCATGCTATTAGTGTTGTTTTAGAATGCATGGCATTTAAATTCTTTTGACTTTTGATAGTTGTTTTTAGATTAATCATATTTTCAGAGTGTAGGTACCGTGGTGTATCAGCTGTTTTATGTCTTACTGAAAGTTAATAACAGCTTGAATTGTGTAGTAAACAACATCAAGTGAAACATTTACTGCAAAATATCTAGAATGTAATAAAACAGGCACTTTCTATGCAGTTGGTTTAACATGGTCCAAGCTATTTGGGAAGTGATTTAGTAATTTACATCAAGAGTTTTAATTATCATACTCTTGGCTCCAATAATTCCATCCATGACAAATCAATTTTTAGGAAATCTGAAGTACAAAAATCTACATATAAATATATCGTGGCATCATTTACTATGTTGAACAGATTGGATGCTGCCTAAATGTCCTGTAATATAAGACGAGTTAAACAGATTGTGCTAAGTTTATAAAGGAACGCTATATAGCCACTGAAACGGCACTTAGGAAGCATATTTATAACATGGAAAAACTTAATGCACTTTAGGTTTTAAAAGTGAGCAGTGTACAAAAACTGTAATATCTCAAAATTCATTAATATAAAACTGGAAAAATCTACTGTGACACTGTCATTGTCTTTTTTCTATTATATACTTATATTTATTATCAGGAACATTATTTTTAAAAATTCCTTTTTGTCTATTTTGAGAAGAGTTGGAGACCCAGAGGCTGCTTTTCGTCACTCGTAGAACACTTGCAGAGATAAGGTGCGTCTGCGCTAAAAGCAGGTTCTTCACATAAACGCTGAGGGCTGTGTGGTGCCGTTGTGTTTTGAGAAATAGTCAACTTGAAGTTCAAGCTACTTTACTGTCTTTTGAGTTAGACAAAGTTGTGGTTTAATTTTATAAAAATGTTAACCGCTATGTAGAAACAGCAGAAGTGATTGAATACGTATTGAAGCTGGCTTTTAAGTTTTGTGTCATAAAATTCCAAATGACAGGCAGCATTTTATTTTTCAAAACTTATCAATTGTCATTTTTTTCTTCGTATCTTACAACTTAAATGAGCATTAAGACCAAAAATTCATAATTTGCATGTAGTTGGTACCACCAAACTGATTTAAATTTAGCAAGGGCAAATTTGTTACACTTGTTTTCAATTCATAAAAAGGAAATCTGGAAAAAGGTGATGCATTTATAATCCAAATATGAACATTTTATGAATATGCAAAGATGACTTATAGTTTTATTTTATTCCTCAGACATTGAAAAAATTACCTTGTATAACAGTTATTAGTGTTTTCTATTTTAAATATTACTAAACCTTTTGAGTCATTATTTACATGTTAAAGGAGGCCTTTATGTTTCTTCTGTTTTACAGATATTTGAGTTATTTGGACCTGTTGCACACCCATTTTATGTATTACGGTTTAATTCTTCAGAGCATATTGAGAGTAAAGGCATTAAAATAAAGGATACTATGTATTTTGCTCCGTCAATGAAAGACTTCACTCAATATGTGTTCACAGAAAAACAGTAAGTACTTCTTTTCCCTTTACCATCCAGTACGTGTGTGTTAGTTGTTTGCTTATTTAATCTTTATATTTTAGGGATAATTGTCAGCAATGATAGTTTTAAATGGTAGTTATCTTCCAAAGACTTCATCTATCTTCCTAGTAACACCTCTGGAAGCTATAATTTGTTATCAGGTTTTACAGCTAGGTCATTTATATATTTGGGCCATATAAACTTTCTGAATTCTGATTCATTGCATTTTTTCATTATATACACTCTTTTATATACATGGTACTTCATATTAGTATTACCACTTAAAAATTCTTTGCAATTTTAAATAAAATTTTCATTGGATTAGATTCATAGGCTTGACTAAAGAAAATAAGGAGATTTCTGGTTGCTTACAAATTGTGAAGTTATAGAAGAGACAATTAAAATGTGTCCCTGAAAAGTGTGTACTAAGTGGCAAGAAACAGGGTTGACTTAACTAATAAATCATTGCTCTTCGTTTCGTCTGTAAATAATGCTAAAAGATGTCTGTGGCATGTGGGTAGTAATATTTCTCCAGATTTATACTCCCACTGGTTATATTTTCCTTGTGTTAATTGTGTTGTCAAATATTAGCTGTAAGGCTGTTTGTCAATAAAACATAATTATGTAATTTAATTTTTACATAAAACAATGGCATAATTGGGGGGCCCTCTAAAAAACCAGAATTGTCTTCCGGAGGGTGGGACCTTGTAGTACAGACTTCCCTTGCTAGGTGAGTGTTCTAGGAACCTATCTGTATCAGTGTACCAGCTGGTGGTGCTGTACGAGGCTACATTCAGCTTCAGTGCATTTATTTAAAGACTCAGTGCACTTGCCCATTTCTTGGTGGGTGATTTACAAGCACACTGGCCCACACCCTGCTCAGTGTTCAGATTTTTTGACCAAAAATGTGTCCCACCTTTCCTATTCACCCTAGCAACTTTTTTGTTTATTTGTTTCCCTGGATGAGAAACGTTCTTAAAGGGAAGTGTTTTGCTGATGTGGAAGAGGTGAAACAAAAGATGGCAGAAGCACTAAAAAGGCATCAAAGTTGACAAGTTCAAAAACTGTTTTAAGCTGTGGGGGAAAAGGTCTCAATAGGTGTTTTGCATCAAATTGAGGGTACTTTGAAGGTGACTGAAGTGTCAACATGTAAGAATAAATGTACTCTTTTTTACAAATAAAATCTGTGTTTGGTTTTTGGGGTTTTTTTGAGTCTCCTCTCGTGTAGTTCAAGTAGAATAGCTTTTTCTATAAAATTTAGTTGAATGCTTCAAAAGATGTAATGGATATGAACCACTAAAAATATTGTCAAATTAGGAGTGGTAGAAAAGTCCGCAAATATTGGCAGAGGGAAGGGGGATCTTAAATCCAAAAAGACTTTGCATTCGGTTTGACATACAAGTCTCTTCTGGGTCTAGCTCATAGGTGAAAAAATTAGGGGATGTGGTTTTTGTAGGACATATTATACAAGGGGAACTTCAAGCAGTGAGTAGTATTAGTGCTATGTTAAAAGTACCAGTCGTAAGAATGCCTCTATACCACTTACATATTAAATCAAGTCTCTGAATTTCATTTAATATTTCAGATATGAAAATTTTGTTCCCAATAATTTATTCAACTCATGCTTAACAATGCACATAATTAACTGAAGGAACATTTTACCCAAGTTATTCAGGCTGTGCAAGGATAATTTTTCTAAATAACTGCTGGCAAAAAGTGAGTTAAATAGGCAGTGAAGTTATAAAGATTTTAGTATGTTTTAAAATCATGCCTTAAGTAATGAGCATTTCATTCTGCTTTGAATATTAGGGTGTTGCTGTGGATATGTCATACATTTGGCGTTTGCCAAATAAAGTACTTTAACTTAAAACAGGAAAGGTTTTCTGCATTGCTTTTTAAATAGATTTTAAATATTAGGAGCAGTCTTTGTTTTTGATTTGCAAGAACAAGAACTTTGTCCTGGAGAGAAATAACAATAAACTAAAGAAGGGAAGTCGGCCTACTGTGCAGAGGCCCTGCCATCAAAGCCTGTTTTGTTCAAGACAGATACATGTTTTGGTGTCTGTCTGGGGAACTCAGTGGAGCACTTTGCCTTTGAGTTAGAAAAGTTCAGCTCTTCTCCAGCTTACCCACCTCTAGTAAGGCTATTTTAATCTTAGCTCCCCATGAACTTATTCTCTGTGAAAAGTGGTGTTTAAAATGTTGCTTGATCTTTTCTTCAGCAGATTTTGATTTTCAGAACTAAATGCACCATTTGGGGCACTTTTCTCAGTTATATCTTTAAACTCCAGGCCAAGGGCACCGCAGGCCATGAGATGGCGAATGGGGAAAACGGGAGTACTGGGGCTGTGTTAAATGTGTGGGTGTAAGAAGATGATTACTGAGGAACGGCTTTTAAGTGGTGGAAAAATCATTGCTAATGCCTCATATACAGTCCAAATTCTAAATCAAAATTTTGGAGCAAACTTAATGATTTCTGTATTGTGCCAGGCTCTGACATCTGTGAATTGATTTTTATGGATTATAGATTAATGGATTAATGATTTTAATGAACTCCCAAGAAGCCCATATTTTTGAGATCTAGTTTAAAGCAGTGAGAACTGACAGTTCGTAATATTTTAATATAATCAAATAACAAAGTATAATCAAACAATGAAATCATAAAGGTTAATAAGACAAAATGAGCTTTTATAAATTATAATAGATATATGTACTTTTGTTGGTCATAGATTATAAAACTGCACTAGAAATAATTCATGCTTGTGATTGTACTGTCCTTCAGAATCTTCAAAACTCTCCCTCCTCCCTAAACTAGATAACTTTTACCCGCTGCTTTGAGAATCACTGTTGGGCCTTGGTTACTCATGCACTATTGTTAATGTTCCTCAGGTAAGCTGAGGAAAAAGAATTTCGTATTGTTATCTCCACCATTAAACCTATGAAGTCTTAGGGAAATGCCACGTATTTATTTTTTGTGCGCTTAGCACATGGAACAGTGTCTGATCTATAGTTTGTGTAGAATAAACATTTCCTGAAGTGAGTTTTATGAAAGGCGCTCAGGTGTCCTGAGAGTGCCCAAGTCGGCATCTGGATGCTTGTGAACTGCGAAACCACCTTCCCCCGCGCACCACAGCCTTGTCCTCTCGTTGTGACACTCCTGTGACACTCCGTCCTAAAACGCTCAGAGGTTTTGTTTTTCTTAGGAGCTTCCCACATTTTCCGAAACAAGGTATGGACAGAAAAATGGTCCTTTATGTTTTGCTCTTATTTTCATGTATATTGCAAAATTAAGAGTCGAGTTTATGTCTTCTACTTTGTTATAGGTGATTAATAACCTTAACAAGTACTACTTTGAATTTTTGTTTTCCTTCCTAGGGAGAAGGGATCAGATGCATCATGGGAGAATGATCAGGAACCACCACCAGAGGTAAGGTTAAGTCCTTCCACACAATATTTTAGAAAGTAAGGCAGGACTTAATCTTATAAATTCATTCCTGACCTTAAGGAGGTCCCTAGCGCTCCTCACGCGCGTTGTCTGAGCCCGTGCACTCTCCCCTTTCCACAGGTCTGTTGTATACCTTTCAATAAGAATTTCTGATTGATCATTTAAAGAAATATTTTTAGTCACATTTGAATAAGTATAAGATTATCATTGTCCTTGTAATTTCCTATTTTTAAATTAATTTTTTGACAACTGGTAAAGGCAGAATTGTCATTACTTTAAGAACTGTTATTGTTCAGTTTAGTGATTTTAATATGTGAGATATGAAGATGTTTCTTAACGGTGCTTTTAATAAACTTCCTTTCTCTTGGAAGTACAAGATCACCAGAATCTACCTACCTCTCCATTTTTTTACTATATAATTACCATCTTAAAAAGAAAGCTCTTTATTTTCTTATTTAAATCTATGTCAGCAAGACTTTTATATGTTCCATAGTAGCTTGATAAACAATCTGTCTGGAGATGTGGACTAGAATCAGTTATAATCTGTAGAATTATATGATTTAACTTTCCATGGAGCTGTTTAAGGATATTTTCTTTAGGTTATTAAAAAGAAGAAATTACAGCAATTAGTGTATATATTTTTTGAAAATAGTATGAATTTATATAGTATAATGTATAATTATTATAAGTGAGAGTTTTTATTATGTGCCTAGTAGTTTGGAAGTTTCTCAGTATTATAAGTTCTAGGTATGTGTAGATTTTACTTTATTTTATATGATCTCAGGCAATATTGAAGATTCTTATTCTGTATTAACTTCTGATTTTGCCGAGACATGAATCGGCTAATGCTCACTTGGAGAGTCACTTAACCAGTGTGAGTCACTGACGAGAGAGTAATCTTAGTTTAGTATCCATAGTACTGTGGGACTTTATTTTCACAGAAGTCTCTTTTTTTAATTTCATTTTAGTTAAATGATTTTTTTCTTTTTGTTGTTCAAGTATAGTTCTTTCCATTTTCACCCTACCACACCCCAGCCCCACCCATCCCCACCTCCCACTCTCAAACCTGTCTTAAAAGATATTTCTTGTGAAATTGTGTATATTCTTATACCTGTTATTTCATACCTAAGCATTGAACTTGCCTATGATGGTAATGTTAACTGTTCATAAAATTGGTTGGATTAGGCTAATCATAAAGTTAAATCTGAGCATACTTCATGGTGCTTTTTTTTCCTAAGTAGTTGACCATTGTTTTCATAGTATGGAAAACTGAAATTCAAAAGTTTATTTTATCATGATAACATTTTGTAGTTTAGAATTAGGGCCTGGTGTTAAATGTGGATTAGAATTTGGAATATGTGGGGTTTAAACATTTTAAAACAATTATGCTGTGAAAATAGAAAACGTTGGTCTTGCATAAAGGAACTAAAATTTAGTTACAGGGAATGCATCTCATTCATCTTCACATTCACGTCTAACATATGAATACTTTATTTATGGTTGAATAAATGTGTTTAATAAATGCATAATTAATTGGTGTACAAGGAAGATGGGAAATTTTCTCTGATTTTAGGTGACAGCAGAATACTGCCAAAATTGTCTCTAAAGTAGCCTGTTGCCAATTAAAATCTTTTTTAAAAATACTTTTTTATTGTTGTTCAAGTACAGTTGTCTCCATTTTCCTCCCACCACTGCCCCCCATCCCAGCCACCCCCACCTCCCACCCTCATTCCTACCCCCTTTGGCTTTGTCCATGTGTCTTTCATACGTGTTCTTTGGCTTCCCTTTCCCCATTACCCCCCATTATACTTCCCTCCTGCTCTTAGAACAATACCCAATTATTTAAATGGCCCAAGAAGGTTCTTTATTCTCTTAATTTCATTATCTGATTTTTCTCTGTAAGAAGCTTTTGCTTTGTCTTACAGAACCATTTTCATTTCTTGAATATACTGAGCCTTTACACATACTCTCACTCCTTGCAAATGTGCTCACCCTTATTTTCACTGTTGACTCATCATTAGAGGTTTTTCTTGGGTTACCCATACCACGAAATCTTCCTTGCCATCTTTCTTTTCCCTCAGCCCCACACTGTCATAACATTAAATTGTAGCACTTGCTCATTGGTTTATGTGTCTAGTTTTTTATTTGACTGAACCGTTTCAGAGAAAGAAATGTTTTCCACCTGATCTCAATATTTTCTACTGCCTAGTAGACACCAGATTATTCACAGGAGCTTAAAAATCTTAGCACTTTAAGATTGGTAATAAAAAATCATGAAGCTAATAAAGATATATTATTATATCTTTATTATATGTTATATGTTATTATAGGAAGATATCAAAGTTATCTTTGTTATATTATCATAACATAATATATTTATATTATATAATATATGATATTATATGTTATATTGCACTGTATTATATCATACAATATAGCATTGTATTATAATATTATGTTTTTATTATATTTATTATATATTATATGATGTTATAATGTGATATATTAATATAATACAATGTAACAATATATTATGATATGTGATATATATTTATATATAGATATATTGTTGTATCTATGTTATATGTTATTATTATATGAAGTTACTAAAATTAGTTGATGTTTCTGAATTTGATTATGGATTCTGAGGTATGTGAACTCTTGGTTCATGGAAGATTTGATCTGAAATATATTTCAGTAAGATAGCTGAAAATACCATACAAAGACTTTCCTATATACTTTATTTCTTCCTTTTAAATGTATACACATGCATACATAGTGAGCCTGCTTTTATATATTTTTATGAAACATAATATCTGTTTTATGATATTAATAGAATAATATAATGCCTAAATTCTAAGAAATTATAGAAAGTCCTAATATATAAAGCTTCTAAATCTTGTGTTTTTGGTGGACTATAGGAGTGAATCTCAGTTCTTAGTTACATTTGACTTGCCCTCTTATAACTTAAAATGATTTCCTCTTGGAAGTTGGGTGATGCATGTATCTGCTTATCAGAGCCTTCACCTGTCATCTTATATAAATAGTGTCCGTAGTGATTTCCTCCACCCTTACTTTGCCTTATTATTTACTTAAGCCCTTATTATACCTACCATTATAGTAATAAAAAATTACCTGTATAGTGTTTAGAACAGTGCCTGGTTTATAATGGGTATGTATAAATTTTTGAATGAGAGGTATGACATTCTCCTATTTTTATATTAGATTCGGTACTTTATATTATTTGCATATTCCTTTCTTTAGAATTTTGGCAGCTGATAAATGTTGACTCTAACCTGGAAGTCAAACTTCTAGTTTAGGGAAAAGCCATATCTCAAGGTGGTTGGAGATGGGCATTTTACAGCTACCTATCTGCAAGTTTCTGGGAATTAAAAGACTAGAAAGCCTTGAGTACTCATCTGATTACTGGCTGTGTCAATTAAGAATCTTTAGGACTTTGTTTAAAAAAACACTTCATTTTTCTATCATACATAATTAATTCAAGTATTACTGGAAACTACTAAGTATCAAAAAAAGTACCTTTCTATGTCAGTGTTTAAATAATAGGCTCATTCTTCCAGTATAGGTACGTACATTTGCGAGTATGTACCGTTGAATCGGTTAATTCACGTGACATAAGTCTATATATTTTTCTCTGTCAGGCCTTAGATTTCAGTGATGATGAAAAGGAAAAAGAAGCCAAACACAGAAAAAAAAATCGCATGCAAGGCCGGAAAAAACTAAGATCTGAATTTAATGAGTCAGGTGAGTTAATGCAACATTGAGTAATTTTTTTTATCTTGACTTACATTTATGTAGGTTCATCAGTAATAACACTGAAGAAAACATCTGGGTTTTCGTTTTACCTCCTGCCATCCAGCTCACGTTGGAGGTATTTTACAGCAAGGGATGTGGTGGGACTGAGTCACAAGGCAGTGTTTCAAGCTTATGGGTGTAAGAGTGGTTTCTTGAGGGAAAAGGCAAACTAACTAAGCCTTGTTAGTTATTTGTGCTCATTAGCACTTTCTGTTAAGAAACATAGTGGCTTCCGTATTTAGACTTAAATAATACAGTATTTAATATCAAACTCAAGGTACTTTATTTTTTAAAGCATACTTCATTTTATTATACTTTTCCTGTTTTCTTTTTCCTTTTATAAAACTTAACTTTTTATAGATTGACATGCAGTTGTAAGAAATAATACAGAGAAATCTTATATGCCCATTCCCCAGCTTCCTGCAGTAGTAACATCCTGCAAAACTGGACGATAAGTGTCACAGCCAGGATATTGACATGGATACAGTCAAGATACAGACCATTTCCATCACAGGAAGAGTTCCCCCATGTTGCCTTTTTATAGTTACTCACACTTTCCTCCCTCCCACCTCCTCCTCAACTCCTGGCAACCAGTAATCTGTTCTCCATTTCTATAACATAATTTGTCATGTCAAGAATGCTTATATAAATGGAGTCATGCAATGTTACCACTCAGAATTGGATTTTGTCTCCGAGCATAATATTCTGGAGATTCAATCTTGATTGTTGTATATGTCAGATTTGTTTCTTTTCATTCCAGGGTGGTATTCCATTATATGAATGTGCCACAGGTTATTTAAGCATTGATGCATTGAAGGACATGTGGGTTGTTAACAGTTTTGGGTTATAGGAGTGAAGTTGCTTTATACATTTGTGTACAGGTTGTTTTTGTGTGCACACAAATTTTTATTTCTGTGGGATAAATGTCTGAGAGTGCAGTTATTGGATTATATGAAGCTTGTATGTTTGGTTTCTCAAGAAACTGCCGTACTGTTTCTCAGCGTGGCTATATTCTCATACCCAGTGTATGAGTGAGTTTGTTTCTCCGCTTTCTTACCAGCATTTGGTGGTGTCACTATTTTACACACCATTCTTGTGGTGGGTGTGTAGTGATGTTGGTGATTTTAACTTGCATTTTCCTCATGATACTGAACATTTTTCCACTTTGCTCTCTGTGTGTCCTCCTCAGCAATATCTTCGTTCATGTCTTTTGCCCATTTTCTAATTGTGTTTCTGTTTTTTAACTTCTGAATTATGAGTTTATACATAATTTCTTCCAGTCTTTAGCCTGTGTTTTCATCCTCTTGAAAGGGTCATTTGCAGAATAAAAGTTTTTAATTTTGATGAACCCCAATTTATGAGTTTTTGTTTCACGGAGTCAGAATTTCTGGCCTAGATCTACATCCTAATA
The DNA here is from genome assembly GCA_004027475.1 of Anoura caudifer. NCBI lineage: Eukaryota > Metazoa > Chordata > Mammalia > Chiroptera > Phyllostomidae > Anoura > Anoura caudifer. Next base: position 17,560 of record PVKU01002023.1, on the reverse strand, counting down.
AAGATTCTCTCCTATTGTTTTTTCTGAAAGTTTGCAAAATTATTTTAAGGGTTCTACTTCCTTTGCCTTTCCACATGAATTTTAGAATCTCTGTATTGACAAAAAGTCTTGCTGGGATTTTGTTAGGAATTGCATTACCACTCTGTGTATATTAGTTTGGAGAGAATTGACATGTTAACTATATTAATTGAATTTTCAATTCTAAAATTTCTATTTCTTCTTTATATCATGTTTTTGTGCTTAGGCTTTTTATTTGTTTTACTGTGTTCTAATTTCTTGTTGAAGTGTTTTTATGATGACTGTTTAAAAATACTTTTCAGATAATTCTAACATTTTGTCATGTTGGTATTGGCCTTAATGTTGCATTTTCATTTAGTTTGAAGTCTTCGTTCTTGTTGTGATGAGTGATTTTTAATGAAATCTGTACATATTAGGTATTATGTTATGAAACTCTAGATCTTATTTAAGTCTTCTATTTTGGCAGTCTTGTTTTTAAAACTGCTCTGGCAGGGAGAGGAAGGGGGTGTCACATTATTACTATTAGTGCCAGGTAGGGATAAAAGTCTGGGTTTTCTTCTCAGCCTCTGTTGGCGCTTTACTGCTGGGAAGGAGAGGAGGACAGCAGTGGGGGGTGGCCTCGCTACCACTGGGTGGTGACCAGAGTCCTGACTCTCCACTGGTTCTCCTCTGACACCACCCAGTGCGGGAGGTGGAGGAACACTGCGTGCCTGCCAGTGGGGGCAGAAGTCCGGGTGCCCTGTGTGATCGCCAGTGTCGTTGCAGGAGGCCTTTGAGCCTGGCGACTGGCTCCCTATTCAGTCTGCTCTGACACCACCCTGGGGGGAGGTCGAGGCACCTCATTACATCCTGTCAAGGGAGGAAGTCTGGTTCCCCACTCAGCCCTTGAGAGTGTGGGTGGTGGTGGTCTCTGGTGTCTCTGTGCTGGCTGGCTGGAGTGTAGGGTTGTTGTCTAAAAGGTTTCTGTCTTTCTAGGCTTTTGTTTCCTGATTGTCCAGCCTTTTAGATTCTTTTAAAATGGATCGTTTTAAGCCTTATGCATTTTTAACTAGCATAAGATATACCTGGAAATTAAAGGCATTATTGAAATTGTAAACAATGTTTTTAATGTATTAAAATTAATTTAAATTTTGTTTTTATGCTGTTTTTTTAACCCTGCTCAAAGGTGAAGATTTGGCAGAAGTGCATCAGAATTGGAATGCTTCAGAGCATTCGAAAGGATACCGCAGCCGAGAATTCACACGCGGATTTCCCCGGGGTAGATACCCTCGGCCTTGGCACGGCAGGCCCCCGCCTCCGCAGTTTTATAACTCAGAGCATATGGTATCTCAGGAGACGTCAGGATTTCCACCTCAGAGACAGGAGAATCCCCTGCCACACTACCCCTTTCCTCCTCCGATGTTTGACATGCATGATTTTTCACTCCCTCCTCCACTCCCACCTCCGCCTCCACCTCCACCACCTGCGTTTGTAAACATGGGTTGGGCTGCACCTAACATGGCACCCCCCATGCCCTACTCCATACCCCCACCTCCTCCCCCCCCACCCCTGCCCCCACCCCCCTCTTCTGGAGACCATAATTCTTCTCATTTTGGATCTTACTATTAGGCGAATAGATGCATTTCCAGAGAAATGTAGACTTCTTATTTTATATGGGAAAGATTTTTCTTTTATATGGGAAGGATTTTTTTTTTAAAGAAAGCGATTATGGATCTAGATTTTTAAAGCATTGTCAAAAAACTGAATGCTTCCTTTAGTTGTAAGTTGATATATATTTATAACAGTGATGAAATTGTATGTGTATGAAAATTTCATTTTAGATTTGTAGGGAGGAATTCCAGTTCTGTAATACTTAATTAAAACTTTGAATCCGCGCTTTCCATGTCCCTGCCCGGTTAAGCAGCATGTACAGGTGTCGTCAGAGGTCTGCAGCAGCTTTCATCGCCGGGAAAACAGACGGGGTATACTGGCTGTCTTGTTGGTATGTCTGAAAATACGATGTTGAAGTCCTATTGCAAGTCTTTCAAATAAAGTATTTTTTATAAACTTATACTTTGGAAATTATTTTGATTGTAGTTGCTAATTACCAGTGAAATTAAATGCTGTAATTAAACACTGAGTGAGGTGCACAGAGGAGGAAAGCCTTATGTGTTGGTAGAAGCTGTGGCTGTAATTAAAGGTTTTCATTATCTGTGCAGATTTTCATCATTTGGGCACTTTGCAGGAGACTTTACTGTTGAGCCATGTAAAAGAACACAAAGATGGTTCACAGTAAAATGTTGTGTACTCACTGTGAAGTGTGTCTGACCCTGTGCTGCGAGGCCGCACCCTCCGTATCTGTCCCCAGATCCCCACGTGCGCGGCCCGGCTTAGGTGCTTCACGAATATTTAACGATCGACTGAGTTTTTGTTAATTAAGGACCAGTGAGCATTACTTTACATCCTGAAATGTAAACGTAAGGGAGATTATGGAATTTTAGAAGTTGGGGAGACCCTAGAAGTAGTCTAAACTAGTCCTCATTTAATGAATCAGGAAGAGCCCAGCTGAGGGTCTCAGAGGGTTAAGTAACTTAACGGAGGTCACTCAGTGAGACAGCAAAGACTTGAACCTAGTTTTTTCGATTCTCAGATCAGCACTTTCTATGAAATTGGTGCTTCACAGTCTCCTTGACTTTCTTAGAAAATAATACTTGCGTGCACACCAGGGTCGTCTGGAACCCATTCATCACCGGCCCTCAGCCTCCTGTTGCAGCCAGGCCCCTGGTCGCCTCCCCATGGGCTGAGCAGTCTCTGCGGTTGAGAAGCTCCTGCTTCGGTGGTCACTGACATTGTCGTGTGTGGTACTTTATTATTACTTCTTGAAATGTTTTTGGAACTTCTCTTTAGAAGCTACAGAATCTCAGATTATGGCACAGTCTTTTTCTGGTTGACAGGATATTGTCCGAGTCAAATGAGACTGTATCTGAAAGCACTGAAAAACCCGAACCTTTTCTACAAGAATGGGAAGAGTAAGATGTTACCATCCAGGGATGGTAAATCAAGTTGTTTTAATTGCCATGGTGTTTAAAAATTCTCTGCACTCTGTACATCAAGAACTGGTGTCTGACAGGAGATGCTTAATATCTGAAGGAACAGCCAAATGATGCTATTTGATGTCTGCTTTCAGTTAAGTTGCTACCCTAAGCACTTAGATTTGAGTTGCCTTGTACTTAATTTAGGGTTTTTGAAACTTCAGGCTGCCTGGAAATCACCTAAGTTATGGATAGGTTATTAAAAATACACATTCTGGGATTCAAGTCCAGTAGATCTGACTGAGATGAGACTTAAGAAGCCATTATTAGATCTCCCCTAGGTGATTAACTTCAGGATTTATTCTCTGTGCAGATTTCAGTGTAAATACGCTACTGCAGCTTCCTGGCCAGTCACTCCGGCACTTCAGGTAGTACCATTTGGAGTGTGGTGAGGGAGAGGGAGTTGATGGGTAAGAGAGAGAAAACCGTCGCTACTTAAATTTTATCTGTAGCCTCTTGCTTGGCTCTCAGAGCTGTAATTTGTCAACTACATCTGCCTCTGGAGATGAGGATGAATGCCCATTTTCTCTTTTATCTGGAAGAGAAATACTATGTTCATCAGCCTACCTTAATTTTACAACACAGCTTTTAAAATTGTGTGGCCCTAGATCTTTTAAACTGCTAGCTGGTATGAAGACAAATACTTGAAATACAGAACTGTCTATATTAGCCTTTTCCTATGGTAAAATAGACATTCACATGATGGAGTACGGAAAATGCCTTTGTATATCTGCAGTTTAACTGTAAAATTATAATTATTGCCTAAAATATTTGCTTTATTGAGATGAATAACACTGCGTCCTCTTCCTTTACAGAAAAGATAGTGAGGTCCGTGGTAACTGGATGACTTGCCCGCTTACTAGAAATAGATGTTGAAAAAACTTGATTGAGACCATCTAGTGGAATAGAATATACAATTTCAGAATTTACCAAAAAGCATTTCTTAAAAGCCATGTAGTTAACTCACAAGGATAGATACCAAATGTAACCATCCCTTTTGTGTAACTAATTATTAGTAGAATCTCTAACTGTCAATACTAACTGGACACAGGCAGATGGCAGGGGACCTGTGTGCAGCGGTCTCCCTTGTTTGGAGGCAAAGAGCAGTACAGAAGTTTTCTATTTCACTTCTTCCCCCCCGCATTTTGATTTTTCACTCTCTGCTCCCCTTCCCTACTACTTGTGTGCTACTTTTTTTGTTGCTGGCTTAGAGTTGGTGAGCATTGTGTACATTAAACAATTCAGGGCATTTGATGAATACAAAGTGAGTAGAACCTGAGTTCCGATATATTATAATTTTAATCTAATAAGTGGTATTTTAAATCCCTGGGGGCTAAGGACAAGATTTTTTAACAATCATGAATTGGGGACAGATAAAATCTCAGGCATGACATGTCATTCATATATATGTATATATATGTGTGTGTATATATATGTATATAGCCATTTAGCAGTAATATTGCCATTTGCATTCAGTTTTATCAATTTACCTAAACTTGAAGATAATAAGAATAACTGGCTTCATTGCTTCCTTCTAGTTCTTTTACTCAGTTCCTCACCATTGTGTGCTTTGCTGTTGCAGAAAAGGCAGCCCACCCCTTTGGATGACACAACTCAGGGAATGTAAGCAGAGGAAGAGAAATCATTCCTTATGTGCATGCTTGTCACCCTTGCCTAGTCGGTTTGCTGAAAGGCTTGACAACATTTTTTTACTTAGGAATTCTTCATGCGCAGGGTATTTAGAATTTTTCAAAATAGTCATGTACTTCAATAATTAAGTACTGGGGAAAATACATTAGTATGTTGTTGAATACTAGATCCTTTTAAAACTAGATTAGCATTTTGTAGAGTGAATTTGTGTGCTCACAAAGTATGCATTCATAAATTCTATGTTCTGATACTTGCATATTTGATACCAACAATGAACTGTGAGATATAACTATAAAAAAAGGATACTTTAATGGAATGGAAGCTGGAAAATAAAAATAAAAGAATTATGAGAATCTATTTTAAGGTAATATTGCAGCTGCACTATGAATTAATATATTTAGGGTAAAAAAAAAAAAACCCACACACATTAGTGTCCTTTTATGCAGATGGATTGCCAATATTCTAAAAGCTTTTCTCTATTCCTCATTGTGTGACTTAGGCTGATCCTAAATTTATGTAGCAATTATGTTCCAGAAAACCAAGGAAACAGTTACTGTAGTGTTCCTAAAGTTAAAATTGAGAAATATCTTGTTAATAGCATCTATCAAACCAAAGTACTTGTTTTGAGCTACTAGCAGCAATGAAATTACATCTCATTATTGACTCAGTTGTGCGCTCTGCACCGAAATTGTTACAATTGGTGGGTTAGACCTGTACAGTTACTTAGTGTCTTGGAAATGACGTACAAATTTGTGTTTCCAATGGTAAAATAATGAAGATAACCAATGAAGAAAAATATCAAAATTTTCTGCTCATTCAATAAACGTGCATATTTTTATATATTATATGTACTTATATATGTATATACATACAGATATTGGAAGCCTAGTACAAAAACATTATGTATACTTTAGTTGGTCAGTACCTTAATTTCCACTCACAATGTTGGTGAACTGGGAATAAATATTGCATTGGCTTATTTTGTAGTTGGTTGTATTACACCATCCCTCAAACAGAACAGATTGACATCATGGGGGTGAGAGCTTTTTATTCATACTGAGGCTCGATGGGCTAAACATTGTATCAAATAAGGCATATGACCCAAATAAAAATAATAACAAATAGAAAGGAATAAAATCTGTTAGCATAGAATCCTTATTAAAATGTGGTGAATAGATGGCGGTCTGTAATGTTTGGATGGCAGAGACGAACTTCTGAAATGCTCTGTGTCATAGGCACTACAGTACGAAACCTGTTACTGCATCTGCATTGTGTGGTCCGGTGACGTTCAGGAGTGCTGGGAAAGCGTTTGCTCTCTGCCCGTCCCACCGCTCTTGCAGATATCTGTTCAAATACATACACACTGTGAAGAGTTTTGTCTGAGAGAGAGTTTAGGACTGCCAGGCTTAGTTGTGCAAGCTGTCTTAGTAGCTGGTGGATTTATTCAAAGCAAATGATTTTCTTGAACATCTTTTTTTTTTTTTTTTTAAATTTTATTTTTCAATCACAGTTTACATTCAATATTAGCTTGTGTCTCAGGTACAGATTGTAGTGGTTGGACCGTCATGCTTTACCAAACGATCCCCCTGGTGTTTCAGTTACCCATCTGGCACCATACATGGTTATCACAGTATTGCTGACTGTATTCCTTATGCTGTACTTTGCGTCCCCATGATTATTTTGTCACTACCAATTTGTACTTCTTAATCCTTTGCCTTTTTCACGCTGTTCCCCACCCGCCCCCCACCACCAATCTGGAAACCGTAAGTCTGTTCTCTGTCTGTGAGGCTATTTTCTGTTTTGTTCATTTCTCAGTTTGGTTTTTGACCAAGTATAATTATTACTATATTTATTGGCAACAGCAGAAATTAATGAATTCTGTTTAGCAGGATTGTGGCAGAAAAATATTTAAGAACAGAAGAAAATAACTATAGGCTTTAACTTTATGGATACATTTAAATGTTAGTCTGAACCATATGAAATATTTTGCAACCGGTAATTTCATATGATTCAGTCTTGTATATGAACTCTAGAATATGTTCCTGTATTTAGTTTTCTTCCTAGAACATCCCCTGTACCATTTCTCTCCAGGATACATTTTGGGAAATACTGTCATAGCTGATAACTGGCAGAAATTCATGGAAGTGCACATTTCTAAGAGATACCATGTCTTGCTAAGAAGACAGTCTATTAGAAGAGCGTGGGGCCTGGAAGTACTATTAAAATATTTTGTATTAGGCTAAGAGAAAGAAAGGGGTTGGAGTCTCACTCAGGGTTTCCTTCTTTGGGAGAGATCTAATAATAAAATATTTCTGAAATTTGATAATGCAGAAATCCTTTAAATTTTTTTATTATGGACACCTGGAAACATATGCACAGACAACCGTTTTGATAACATTGAGTTAAGAAACAATTGCATTCTATGAAAATGTCTTCAATGACTTATATAGTATTTAATACCTGTTAGATAGAATATATTGCCCTAAACAATGTTAGATTTTAAGTAGCTCCATAGGAAAAACTTGCGAATGATTGTATCCAGGAATAGAGGAAATATTCAATGGTCTTAGACATCTAGAAAATACCTAGCATGTATGTACCTGCCCAATGGGGAATATCTTTGTAATTTAGACAATAAACTGGAACTCATTCTTACACTCAAAAGAAAGGTGCATTATCTTCAGTTTAACAAATTTAGTTGTCTGTCTCTACTTTTTAAATTTAAAAAAAAAATCTTTTGTACTTTAATTTTTTTTTATTATTGACACTATTACAGATGTTCCCCACTTTTTTCCTTTATTCCGCCTTCCACCAAGCCCCCTCTCCAGCCCCTGGCCTTCACCACGGTGTTGTCTGTGTCCCCAAGCATATCTCTTCGGCTAATCTCTTCCAGTGCCCCTGACACCCTTCCCTTCTGAGATCTGTCAGTCTGTTCCATGTATCCATGCCTCTGGTTTTATTTTTGTTCATCAGTTAATTTTGCTCATTAGATTTCACTTTTGAGTGAGATCATACGGTGGTATTTGTCTTTCTCTGACTGGCCTATTTCACCTAGCATAATGTTCTCCAGGTGCATCCATGTTGTTGCAAAGGGTGAGAGTTCCTTCTTTTTTTACAGCCACGTAGAACTCAGGTCGTGTAAATGTACCACAACCTTTTCATCCACTCAAATACTGATGGGCACTTGGCTTTACAGAGCTCATTCCACGCCTATTGTGATGGAGGGTGAGATTTGATTAAGTTTACAGAGCCTAAGGACATCCTACAAATATCTAAAATGCTGATACACAAGAACTTCAGAAAAGGAAGGCCCCAAATGGAACACAAAATGATCTACCAAAGTTTCTGGAAGGAGAAAGGGAGACTGGGGTGGAATGAGACCCTCCCATTAGGCATAACCAGTTTATGGGTCAGCCCCTGTCGTCAGGCTGGAAGACATGAAGATTATTTATAACTCTCTGATAGTGGCATAATTTATTGTTGCTATAGAAAGGCAAGATAAGTGAATTGCTCCTATAAACTGGATTCAACCATGCTAGTTAATAGTTTTTTAGTTTTCCTAACTTCTTAGTCAGAGAACACATCTAGATACTTTCACACAGAGGCCTCCGAACTGGATGAAGACTGTTCCCAATGTGGGCCAGCAGCACTGCCCTGCGACACACTGTTACAAAGCTTCGTTTCCGTGAATGCAACGTGAAAGAAAAGATTGCGGTTCTCATCAAGTGCTCCTCTACTTGTCATAATACTCATGACATTTCATTGTAACTGGTTGTATCGGTCTTCCCTATAGATATAAACAGTAACGAAGCTTGTGTAATCTCCTCAAGGGCCAGCACTGTTGGAGCACACACTTCCTTACCGCTAGTGCGCAAAAGGCATTTCAGAGAGCGTCATCAAAAACTGGTTCCACGATGCTTTTTTCTGATTCATAACCTATGGGATTTTCTTATGTATTTCTAGAAGTTGGTGATCTTTATGTGCTTATTTCAGATGAATTCCACAAGCATTGGTGATAATTCTTTTTACTTAATAATGTGACTGTATTTCTCAGGGTATCAAATATCTATTGTGGCACAGCTTTTCAGATCAGGTGTGCCTCAAAAATGGGTCGGAGAGATCAACAGAAAATGGATCATTCTTTTTATTGTTTTTTAACTGGTTTCAAGACTATCCTATGACCAGTAACGAGGAAATGATAGCATTGTGGAATAGCTAAATTAGTTTTTTTTCCTCAAGATAATAAAATTTGCTTAAAAATGAAGACCTTAGATATCAAAATAGGGCTATCAAATTATTAAGAATGACAAAACTACTTCAGGGTTTTTTGGTTTGTTCTCTATATTGGTAATCCAATAATGTGGTATCCATCCTGCTCTATCCATAAACATACTTTCAGAAAGCCAACTCTATAGACAGCAAAGAATAATGAATGATACATGTGTACACAATAAGGTTCACAAGGAATTTAAAATTAAAGAATAGGAAAAGAAGACTTAGTGTTCCAGGAGATACTCGCTTTTCCCTTCAGGTTTCCTTTGCTTTGTAAAGTAGCTTCTGGATGAGGAGGCCACTTGAAGTCATGCACTAGATTTACCTGTAACTATGAAAAAATGAAACCACAAATCTGTAAATCTTTTGTAGCAACTAATGGGGAAGTACATATATTTTGCTGTTAACACTTCTCTTGATTAACCGCCCTCGGGAAATTGAGGTTAGAGAGCCACTGAACTTTCATCTACTCATTAACGCAACAATAACCATTTGTTTTGTGCCTTTTATTGACCACATATTTGATGCATTAGTGGGAAATATGCCAACAAGGGCACCAGGTGCTAGCATAGTGGGAGCATGGAGACATGGGGAAAGAAGAAGATAGGGAATAATTCATAGAGGACACGTTCTGGAGCTGGTTCTTCAAAAATAAGGGATAAGAGAGGAAAATGTGGAACTGTAAAAGAGCTAAGCAACTCCACAACCTACCAGGCAGATCGATATAATGGGTGGAGAGCGGAGGAAACCAATCCCAGAAGCTAGAACCTGAAAACCAGATCACAGAGAGCTTCGGGGGTTCAACTGGGGTGCCCTCACCCGATGGTTTCACACTGGGTGAGTGACATTGTTACTTTCCTATTTTGGAAATATCACTATCTGGAAGAATGAAAGGGAGGAAAAAAATAGGAGGCAAATTAGGAAATTATTGACGGAAACCGTGGACAGGAGTGATGAAGAGAATTAACTAGTGGTGGAGATGGGGATATGATTTTGGATGACAGAAATTTCAGGAACGTGCAATTGCAGCGTTAGGGAGTGGAGTAGAGAAGGGAAGTCACCTGGAATGTCTCCGGTTTGGGATTTGAGTGACCAGGTAAGGTGTCAGTCCCTAGGGGTGTGTTTTGCATGGTTTGTCTTTTAATGGCCACAACACTTTTGTGAACTAGGAAATACTATTATGTGTTATAATTTTGTAAAGAAGGAAAATGAGCTTTGCAGTGGTCAAGGACTTCATCCACTTCTTACAGTTCGTGATAATGAACTCACATTGAGTATAGTCATCTGATTCTAGGATTGAGCTTGGGACCACTATCTTAGGCTGCTTCACACAGCAGTGATAAACTAACGTTTTCAGAAGTTGGAAATGGAGGAACAGAGAAAACTGTTACGACAAAAACTTAGAAAATAAAGCTATTAAATTTATGCTTAAAGAGGCATTAGTGCTGAGAAATTCTGCTAGAAAATCATTAGCACATATTTAATACCCACACATGCCCTGATATGCATGAACAAAAATAATTCAAGATTAATTCAATGATATAATTTTCTATTTATCCACTTAGAATTTTTATTTATTTCTCTCAAGATTCCAAAATAACAATACTTGTTATAGCAGTTACATAATTAAGCTTTAATTTCAAGAGTTTCATTTATGTACACTCCCTGGGTTAATACTTCATAACATTCTTGTACCTATTAATTGGAAATGTGGATTGCTTTTTAAATGAATTGTAAATCACTTATTTTGAAAATTGATGTAATTAGTAAGAAATTGTAGAGTGTTTTTAAAATCAGTATATACTTTTCAGGTTATAAATATTCACTTAATAGCAATACAAAACTGATGATGCTTTTATCTGTTGCTATATAGTGTCAATTTTAGGAATTTATTTTGGACATTTTTTAGGTTTATTTATTTTTAAAGATTTTATTTATTTATTTTAGACAGGGGGGAAGGGAGGAAGAAAGAGAGGAAGAGAAATATCAGTGTGTGGTTGTCTCTCACACACTCCCTGCTGGGGACCTGTCCTGAAACCCAGGCATGTGCCCTGATTGGGAATCAAACTGGTTACCCTTTGGTTCTCAGGCCCACGCTCAATCCACTGAGCCACACCAGCTAGGGCTATTTTGGATATTTTTAACAACAAAGACTTCAAAGATCTATTGAACGTGTCTGTTGCATCTTATTTTTTTTTAGTTTATTATAGAAGCAATTTAGTTCCAAGAGACAATTTGGTACTAAAATGATGGTATTAATTTACATGATGGTTTGGCAAACATTTATATGTAGTCTTGTTTTACCTTAATTATGCATAGAAATAGATGTCTACAAATAAAGTTGACAGAGAAGAGTCACGTAAAATAGCTAGCTGCAAAATGTTGTGGCACATGTACACATAAAAAAGTACAACTTGTAGTATTTTAAATAAGAAACAGTACCAACCTATTAGTAACACTCTTTGTTCAGTAGTCGCGTTGAAAGATTTTGACTTTTTTCCCCTTGGTAGAGTTTGCCTGTTTAGTCTTTTGTGCAAGTGTCACTCAGAGAATGTATCCAGTCAATTCACAAAGAAATATATATGAGCAATAAAAATTTGGAGAAAGTGTGTTCAGCATCTACACATACACAGGTGAATGTGACTGGAGAAAACCAAACCACCACACTGTCTGATGTCACTTGAAATTTATGGCTGCCACGCCTGAAATGGACCCTTAAAGCTGCACGGAGAGTGTGTTTCCCTGGTACGTCCACTAGTCACTCACACCTGACACAGGTTCCCTGGTCCGTCCACTAGTCACTCATACCTGACACAGGTTCCCTGGTCCGTCCACTAGTCACTCATACCTGACACAGGTTCCCTGGTCCGTCCACTAGTCACTCATACCTGACACAGTTTCATGCTTCTCCCTCCACGTTCGCACCCCAAATTTCACTGTCCTTCCTCACTCCCAAGTATCAGTGTTGCTTGCCCCTTTGTACAGAGAAAATGGAAATGATTTTATTTGGTGGACATAGATATGTATCACGCACACCTGTTTCAAGGGAAGAGCCGTTACCCAGCTGCTGGGAGAGCTGTCAGCAGGTGTCTTGCTGCAGTCTCCTTCAAAGCCCACCTTGCCTGTCGAGGGCCTGCGAGTACGCCCGTCCAGAGGAAGCCCAGAAGGACGTGGGTGGTGGTGGCCTAAAGGCCCCAGAGCTCTCTTGGGGGCTGGTTATGGCTTCGTCATGCATTCACTGTAGTTTGGATTTTTCTTCCACCGACTCCCGTTTCTTTCCTCTCTTTTCCATAGGTGTTGGTCCCTAACAAATACTCAGTTATGTCACACTCCCTCTCAGCTGTGCCTCCAGAGCACCCAGTCTGACGCCTCAGAAAGCATTCCGGCTCCCATCACCATGTGCATCTACCAACCTGCTTCCGTCCCAGGGTCCAGTCTGCCGTAGACAGCGCTTTTGTTTAAAACCTGCTGCTCCGTTTGCGCATCCCATTTGCTTACTCACAGACACCACCCTGGTGATTCTCCCCTCTCCCCATTTTTATCACTGATCTTTCCTTACTGGGACACTGGCTCTGAATTCTCTCATTCTATAATTTAAAACAAAATCATTCTTTGGCCCACTTTATCAGCTACTGCCCTATTTCTCTGTTGTTTTGTAAAAAACAAACACACAAAAACTGACTTTTAAAAAATGATCTATAATTGTGGTATCCATTCATTTTCTTCCATTTCTCTTGAGCTTATTCTACTGTCTTCTGCTCCTACTGGTTTGTGAAAGCCGCTCTTTGGGAACTCATCCGTGACCTACAATGCACACTGCGCTGCCTAAGCTCAGCCTTCGTCTCACTTCTTTTCAGGGTTGGCAATTATCTCCCCTTGACACTTTCCCCCCTTGGCTTCTGGGGTATCAAACTCTCTTGCTTATTCTACCTCACTGGTTACACATTCTCAGATGGGCTATTAACTGCACAATTCCAAGAGATGCCACTTAACACAAAAACGCAAAGGGAGTCCCTGTCCTGGAGTTGTGCAGGGAGGCGTGGCTCTGCCTCTCAGTCTGTTTTCCCCATCAGTTCTTTCTCTCTGACTCTGTGCGCTGGTCCCAGGGCTGTGCACTGGGTGCACTTCTGTTTTCTCACTACACTCCTCTCTTCCCAGACTTTGCTCAGGCTCAGAAATCCACAGACTACCTGACATCTTTGCTTAGATAACCGATAAATCCTTCACGTGTTGAATGCTGAGTTTTAAACTTGTACTCCAAGCTTGCTCCACTGGAGTTTCTTGCCTTTTAAGTTGATAACAACTCCATTCTTCTTGTATCTCAAGCCTCAGACATCTGATTCAAAAGCAAACCAAAATTGAAAAACAAAGATTGCACATTACTTTCATTTTATGCTGAGAGAGGAGAAGGGAACAGTGGTGGTTAAATTATAGAATTAGCCTACTCTCCATGTTCTAAGTTATATCTCTGAATTTGAATATTTTAAATGGTTTGACAACGACCAGTCCCACCTGCTGCCTCAGTCTCCCCTGACAGTCACTCCATCTTCTCTCGACTCTGATAGTCATCGATTTGTTTAACCTCAAACCAGTCTTTCAGCGTTGCATCTAGAAGAACATATTCAATACCTGTCACTTTGCAAAAACAACAAAGGGTAGATACGCAGCAGTCAAAATCACATCCAGAAATATACAAAAAACGACAATATTTTTTTGCAAGATGCTCTTAGTTAAGGAATTTCCTAAGGAGCCTTTGAAAAATAATTGCTGGGAGCTAAATTATCACATGTGAAAAGACACACAATCTGCAGTGATTATAGAAGGAAGAAACAAACTCAGGCAGCTCTGCCAATTGGAAGGCTTTTATCCATTTTCTAAATACAAATATATTCTTAGAATCTGCGGTCTCTGATTCCTGGGACCACAAATACAACTATCTGTATTATAAAGTGGCTACAGCTCATTAACTGTGGGTTCAAAAAACCCACTCTAGAGTTTAAGTTGATGAAAACAAAAATAGGAAAACCAACAGCAAACTAAAAGTCACTTCATAATCTGCAGAAGTGCACTGAAACACATATGCATGCTTTTCGCTTGACCTTAGAGTTCCAGAGCAGCTCGAGGAGAGACAAATCCCTTTTACCATGCGAGTTACTGTTACAGTTACGTTGGTTGGATTTGCAAATGTTACCATGACTGGTGATGGTGACAGCAATCTGCCAGTTTAGGCGTTCTTTCATACAGAGTAGTTTCCATGGAAACCCTCTACGCACCCTGCAGATTTCATGTACTGTGTGCTTTGGCTAAATAATGAAAAGTTGCCCTTTCTTCTTTAATGATCTCCAGATTGGCATCCTCAATAGATAGGATGCCACCTCACATGTTTTCAATGAAGAAGGACAGAATGAGAGACGTGAAAAAGTAAAGATCCCACCTCTGGATTTAAAAGCACAGTCAATGTTAAGAACTTATATTTTCATTTCACCTCAGATCAGATCAGACATGTATCGCTGGCCATTCATACCTCACCTTAACCCCATTTATAGGCCGTTCTAACCCTTAGGATGTCAGTAACCTCTAAACCTAGGTAAGAGTGTGATGTGATCTTGAGAAACACCCATCTGTGAAGTTGATGTCGGGCTTTATCTCCCCATGGAGGGAGCTGGCTCCTTCCAGCAGGTCCCATGGAGCCAGGTGCAGCGTGTTTTTCTGATTCAGAGGCAGGGTCACGTCCTCATCCCCTTCTTCCCACCTGTGTGTTTTCTGTACTCCACTAAATGTTACTTTCTTTATTCACTAACTCACGGACACTTTAAATAATTATGAGCCTCACTATAAGAGGATTGTTGTTTTCTTCCTAGACAAATTGAAGGAGAAAATAAAAGGGTTTTAATGAATTCAGGGTGCATACTTAGGGCTTTGTTCTCCTTCCCTAAAATGAATAGCAGTTGTAGGCCAGCGTTTCAGTATACTCCAGCCAGGTATGTCAGCTTTTCAACCATGAAATTAAGCACTTCTTTTTGAGATAACTCATGTAAAAATTACAAATTTTATATTGCAATAGGAAATAAAAGGTAGGAAGTAATGGAGGGAGAAGTTTTTTTTTTTTTTTTTTTTTAAGAAATATTCTCTAATTGTATGTGAAAGAAGTATTTTCTCTCCAAGTTGTATTCTTTTAGCCCTTGGAGTGTAAGTTTTGACTCTGATGAAAAGAAGGTAGAAAGGAAAGCACGAAAACTTTATGTGGTTGGAGTTGTTTTGCTGAAAAGCTTGTTTCTGCTCCAAATAGAAATATCCTGGAATGGGATAGGTACAGATGGAGAGTTCGAAGTAAGTCAATGTCAACTCATAAAAGTTTTGGGGAGAGAAAGGGGAGAATGGAGGCCTGTGTCTTCCTGAGCCTAGTTTCACTGAGGAACTGTACCCAGAGGAAAAAGATAGCAAGCCCTTTTCTTGTGAGACTCTGAGCTGAAAAGAGAGGGACTCCACAGATGAACAAAAAAGATCTCTCAGTACCAGCTTCTTTAGGATAAACGTGTTTTCCTCTGGCACATAGTGCCAAAAATGAATATTTGTTGAGTGAATGAATGAACGAATGATAGAATAAGTCAGAGTGTATTTTTGCATGTTACTCAGTTAAAGAGAACAACAGTATCTCTCCACACTTTAAAATCCCCATGTTTCTTTTTTATTACCATTGAAGAACAATGAAGGATAATTTCAAGGGAAAGCTTTGTGTATTGTCTTAATCATAAAGATTTGATGATTTATCAAATAATATTGAGGTAGGTTAGTAAGAAGCTAGGAAAATTCCCTGGCAAGTGGAATGAGGAAAACTGAGACAGATGGTCAGACAAAAAGCCAGGCAATTCAGAGCCAGCTAATAAATCCTAAGATCTTACCCTCCCTAACCCAGGACACTTAGGAGCAAATAGTTTGCACGTTCCGGACTGTGCAGGGGCAGACCCTCCTTGGTCCCAGTGCCTCTTTGATGGCCCCGACTCCTCTATACACTCATTTTGATGCATCAGCACATCAAAGGACACACCTGAAAAGCTAATGAATTTTCTTATTGAGGTCCTCCCCTGACACCTCCCCTAATATCTCCTTTAAAAAAACTGACAAAAACCCTCAAGACAAAGGATGACAGGGGTGTTCTCCCATGAACATGCTCTCATCCCCCCTTCTTTCCTCAGGGATGTATCTTTGCTTTCTAAGCACTAAAGTTTCCCACAAGATTTGAAACCAGGGGAGCATGGGGCAATGGCAGCTTGTCCTGGCTAAACCCCTGAACCTGTGCCCAAGGGCCCTCCTTTTGCCTCTGTGACTTGTTTCCTGAGTCCACGCAGCCCCAGCTGGGTCCCTTCCTCTGCGTCTGTGACTTTGCTTCCAAAGGGCCAAGGCAGCCTCACCGAGGCTCGTTTCTTCGTGTTTCCAAAGGGCCAGGGAGGCTCACTGCTATTGCTGTGATCCTGCCGTTTCTCTCCTAAGCCCCTCTTCCTTTGTCTCACCGTCTCCAGCTTTAACACATGCACTCTCAACATCACCTGCACTTCTCTTGTGAAATCTTTCCTGCATGCAGTTAAGAACCCACACATCCCATACCCAGTCCCTCTCTGGAGACTATATGAAGGGGGATGTTTTGACTGAATGAAATATAGGTTGGTATAAATCTTTGACACTTACTTTTTAAAAGTATGACAGACTTACTCATATTGGAGTCAGTGCTCAACATTTAATATTATTTTCTTAGGAATTGGCAGGGTGTTTTAATAATAGAGAGTAGGGGATAAGAATCACACTCTTCAAGTGCTAATCCAGTATGTTAAGAGGTTTCAGGGGGACTTCCGGCCAAGATGGAGGTATAGGTGGACACACTGTGCCTCCTCTCACAACCAAGATTAAGGACAACAAAAATATAGAACCAAAAAAACCCAACCAGAACAAATAGAAAATTGAATTGTATAGAAGTCCGACAACGATTCACCCAGACCAGTAAGAGGGGTGGAGTTGGCAGCCAGCGGAGAGGGGTCACGGCAGGAAAAAGCAGTGGCTAGTGGTCCCGGGCACACAGGCAGTGGTTACAGAGTATGGGGAGGCAATGAGCAGACCAAGCCAGGTGCACAAGGCGGCTGACCATGGCCACACATTCTTGCGCAGATAAACCAGGTGAAAATGGGCAGCAAGACAGGCTGCGCAACTCAGGGCCCCAGTGTTGGGAAATAAAGCCTAAAAGCACCAATTGAAAACACTTGTGGGGGGTGAGGTGCTGGGAGAGAATCGCAGCCTCACAGTTGAGTTCGTTAGAGAGACCCACTGGGTCCTAGTACATACACAAGTCCACCCACACAGAAATCAGCACCAAAAGGGCCCAATTTGCTTGGGAAAAGCAATGGAAGGGGCTGGAATCTGAGAGAGAGTGGAGCAAGCACCATTGTTCCCTCTCAGACTCCACCCCCACATCTGGCATCACAACCCAGCCACTGAGTTGCCCTGCCCTGGTGAACACCTAAGGCTCCATCCCTCACTACATAACAGCCATGACCAGA
>PVKU01002022.1:85070-253539 GCA_004027475.1 Anoura caudifer | reverse complement strand
CTTCATTACCTCAAGGTGAACAGCGTGACACACACTTCTCTTCATACACTACAGGTGGGAGAAATTATTGGAAAATCCCTTGGAAAATGTCAAAATGGTTTTCGTACACTGCAAGCTTTATGCTAAAAGTTAGTAAATATGCTAAAAAGCATGGCAACAGAGCTGCCGAGAGACACTTTGGACCTCCTCCCACAGGGAGTGCCATCAGATGGTGGGTGACAGGAAGAAAGCTTCTTCAGAGGCCAAGACAGAAGAAGGCAGCGTGAGGGAAACCTGCACAGTGGCCGGAGGGGGAGCAGGAGGTGAACATCTGGATTCTGGAGCAGCAGCAAACTGGGATTTCTGTTTCGACCAAGATGATACAAGAAGAAGGTAAAAGGACTGCATGAGAAAAAAAATTGGTGATGCTCAGGGACACCCACCTGATGCTTTACCTTTATGAAGAGAGAAGGTTTGAGCGTGAAGACACAGACAAAACTTGCCCACAAACTCCCAGTAGCCTATGAGGTCAAGTCCTGGAATTTCATTCTTATGTTATAAATCTTCGAAAGGCAACTTTGAGCTTTCCCAAATCGCAAATATGGTGAGGTCCCACTCACATCTGATGTGCCATTCAACAGAACTGAGGACATCAAAGGAGCAAAGACCGTGGCTGTCAAAACAACTGGTCAGGAGAAAACACTTTTCACTGTTGTTCGAGCCTGTTGTGCAGATAGGACAAAGCTACCACCCATGATCAGGGTTACAAGAAAAATGTTTCTGAAAGAAAAGATTCCAAGTGGAGTTATTGTCCACATGCATGAAAAAGGATGAATGAATGAAGATGGCATGAAAAGCTGGTTTAACAAAGTCTGGTCAGGAAGGCCTGTAGGATTACTTGAAATACCAGCTTTGCCTGGTTTTGGTCACTTCAAAGTTCATGTTACACAAAGTGCAAAAGCAATTGCAGTGGACTGGAAAGCCCAACTTGCTGTGATACCTGGTGGGCCAACCAGCCAAAGGCAATCTCTTAATGTGTCAGTAAACAAGCCCTTCAAGGCCCTAATGAAGAAAGAGTGGATGCAGTCAGCTGGTAATGATTTAACACCTACAGGCAGGATCACGAAAACATTCACTGCCCAGGTTTGTGACTGGATCCTAAGGTCATGGAACAGTGAAATCATTAAAAAAATGTGGCATTAGCAATGCTATGGATGGAACTGAGGATGATGAAATTTCCTCGGATGAGGAAAGTGACTCTTCAAAAGACACTGGAACTGTAGAAACTAAAGAAGATGATACTTCTGATACTGACAGTGACAAAGAGTTCTTGGCCTTCTATGATGCGTAAATATCGTAAACTTGTTACCGATACATAAAATGTCTTGTATCTTGTATCTGTTCTCGTGTTTTGTAATTATTTGTTACATAAAATGTCTTGTACCATAATATATTCAAAAGTAAATGCTAAAATTCCTTTATAATACAAAAAATAAGTATCCAAATGTAAATGAATAATTGAATTAAAAATTAAAATGATTTTTTCCCTGAAAGTTTAGGCTAAAAATATGGGTATATATTATACACAGCAAAATGCGGTAGCTGGAGTTCTGCTGTAAGGAAGAGCTTTCTCTTTTCCTCCATTTAATCACTTATTTATTTATGTCAGGATGGACTCCTGGAATCTTGTTTTATTCACTAGCTGATAACCTATTACTATTATTAATTTATTTTAATGCTCAAATTGATCTTGAGTTGGTCAGTAGGAGCCCCTTCAAGCTGGCTTTTATGTCCTTTTGATGTGGGCTGTGATTTTTCAGTACTTCTTAATTTCTGGTGCAACAGAATGGCCCAAGTTCATGTTATAATTTTCGTGTTCTGGCCTTGGAATGAGCCTTCCTCCAAAAAGCATGGTTCCTTCTACTAGAGGAAAGTGTTTTGAAACCAAGATTTTCTCCCTCATCCCTTTTCACCTTCTTCTCTCCTTTCCTTTCTGCATCTTCTACTTCCTCCTTTTCTTCTCCCCCATCCTTCTTCCCTACCTCCCTTTCTTTTTTCCTTCCTCTCTTCTTCCTCTGTGTGCTTTATTCAAGCATAGAAGAAGCCTAACCATATCAGATGTTGTGGAAATTTGCTTGAAGCTTTTGTGTATAAGCATTTCCTCATTCTCTTGTTTTCCCTTTTTAATACCTATTAGGTCTGGTCATGTATTCATACTTGGACTCTGGGTTTCCCACTGATCCCTGCTTTGGTTTAGCCTCTTTTGTTTTCTAATTTGATACCTGATTTGTACCTACCACTAACCTTGCCTTCACTCTCTATTCTTGGCTGTGAAGTTTAATTTATATTTTCTTTTCATCAACATTTAACTATAACCCACTCCTCATATTCAATTTCATTCTTCTACTTCCAGGTAGTATCCTTTAAGAAACTGGTCTGGCTGCCATTGTTCCCTGTCAGACCCCTTCCCCACATACAGTGTCACAACCCCGCCCAGGTGAATGCCTAAGGCTCCACCCCTCACTAGGTAACAGGCATGTCAAGACAAAAAAAAAAAATGGCCCAAACAAAAGAACAGATCAAAACTCCAGAAAAAATACAACTAAGCGATGAAGAGATAGCCAACCTATCAGATGAACAGTTCAAAACACTGGTAATCAGGATGCTCACAGAATTGGTTGAATTTGGTCACAAATTAGATGAAAAAATGAAGGCTACACTAAGTGAAATAAAGGCAAATGTACAGGGAACCAATAGTGATGGGAAGGAAATTGGGACTCAAATCAATGGTGCAGACCAGAAGGAAGAAAGAAACATCCAATCAGAAAAGAATGAAGAACCAGAATTCAAAAAAATGAGAAGAGGCTTAGGAACCTCCAGGACATCTTTAAATGTTCCAACATCTGAATTATAGGGGTACCAGAAAGGGAAGAGGAAGAGCAACAAATGGAAAAGTTATTTGAACAAATAATAAAGGAGAACTTCCCCAATCTGGCAAAGGAAATAGACTTCCAGGAAGTCCAGGAAGCTCAGAGAGTCCCAAAGAAGTTGGTCCCAAGGAGGAATACACCAAGGCACATCATAATTACATTAGCTAAGATTAAAATTAAGGAGAGAATCCTAGAAGCAGCAAGAGAAAAGGAGACAGTTACCTACAAAGGAGTTCCCATCAGACTGTTAGCTGATTACTCAAAAGAGACCTTACAGGCAAGAAGGGGCTGGAAAGAAATATTCTGAGTCATGAAAGGCAAGGACCTACATCCGAGATTGCTCTATCCAGCAAAGCTCTCACTTAGAATGGAAGGGCACATAAAGTGCTTCTCAGATAAGATCAAGTTAAAGGAGTTCATCATCAACAAGCCCTTATTATATGAAAGTTAAAGGGACTTATCTAAGAAAAAGAAGATAAAAAATATGAACAGTAAAAAGATAACAATCTCACAGCTATTAACAACTGAACCTAAAACAAACAAACAAACAAACAAACAAACAAACAAAGTAAGGAAGCAATAGAACAGGAATGGAATCAGAGAAAGGAGATCACATGGAGGGTTAGCAACAGGGGAGTGGGAGGAGGAGACAGGGGGAAAAGGTACAGAGAATAAGTAGCATAGATGGTAGGTAGAAAATAGACAGGGGGAGGGCAAGAATAGTGTGGGAAATGTAGAAGCTAAAGAACTTATGACACATGGACATCAACTAAAGGAGGGGAATGTGGGTGGGAGGGGGGTGTGCAAGTTGGAGGGGAGTGAAGGGGGGAAATGGGACACCTGTAATAGCATAATCAATACAATATATTTAAAAAGCAAAAACAAAAAAATAAAGTGAAGAAACTAAAAAAAGAGAAACTGGTCTGGCTGGAAGTCTAAGATTAGTATACTTGCTACACTGATAAGGTTTTTATTGGGGGTTCTGTTTCTGTGCTTCAATGTTTAGTAGTCTTGGACTCAAATGGACTGGGGCAATGATTTTTGTTTTCCCTTTGCAGAAGGTAAAGAATGAGATTTGGATGCAGTGTAAGGAAATTGGATATGAGCACTTATCTGGCTCACCAAACAGAAACAGGTGTTCAGGAAAGGCTAATGGAATGCAAAAATTGTACTGTGTAACAGCTTTAAATATTTCAAGAAAACTGTGTTACACTGTTCAGGTGAATTCATAATTAGGTATGTGGTATGGGAAACTTTACAGAGAACAAGAGATGCGAGAAGAAACATAAGGCATATGTTTTACAAGAAGGCTCCCTGACGAAGATTACCATTTCTTTATTGAGGCTTTAAGACAAAAATTCTCAGTTGATTTCATTGAATTCTTGGGGTTAAACAGCTTTGGTGAGTTTTAGCCATATGGCCACCCCCCACCCTCTCCACACACATGTGAACTAACAATAGTAAGCTCCAAAGAGGTTTCTGATCTGCGGTGAGGGGGAGGTGACTCCCCATCATACTATCCTCAACAACATGAAGGCTTGTATGGGAAGAAGCGAGAAGAGCCTTTCCGCAGTCCCTTCTATTTCAGCCTGTGAGTTAATGGATAAAAATGTATACAAATATGTTAAGCATTCTGCACTGTGGTTACTTTTTTGCTTTATTGTTGTTAAGTAGATAATTGCAGGTCAGTTTGTGAGTCATATAAGAAAAGCATTTCATGACTTGAGTCACATTTTAAAAATTTAATTCAAGTCATGTAAAAGGCTACCGTTTTTTCTGTCATTCACCATATTCACAATTTGTCTGATGAATTCTGGCCATTTTAAAAAATCAAATCTTAATCAAATGAAAAACGACTCACCATTTCTGAGGATATCAGAAAATCTTCTCAGACGCTGAAAGGCATCTCTCAGAGGAGCTCTAAGGGTCTTTTGAGGAAGTAGCACCACATTGAAATAAGCATGGCATGTCAGGTTGTCCCTGCTCGGAAGCAGATGAAGTATTTTGAGTATATCAGTTTTTATGGTTGTGCTTAAAGAGACACTTGTACTTATTACGGGTTCACTTGATCATGCTGTGCGACATTTGAAGACCCAGATGTGTCAGAATCTTCATTACGAAGGCCAGGTCTCATCATTATAATGTAGATTAAAACAAAAGAGAGAGATTGGACTGAATAGGGACCGTCTCAGACGTCACCGAGAAGCTGATTATTTTTCTGTTTTAATGTGTCCTAAGGCAAATAGTGAAATATAGCTCCTTTTAACTGAGTTTCTAGCTAACTGAATCTGAATCAGTTTAGCCAATAACATTGTAGTTATTATTATTTTTCAGTCAATGGGAAAACTTCTCTTGCCAATTTGCTTCTCTTACTGGGATTTTTTCACCTCACCCCTTACTCTGAAGATGAAGAGGACTGTAATAAGTCAGCAGAGGATGTTTGAAATGGGAGTATAAAGCCTTAGGTTCTATCTTCAGAGGCGTTATTTCTTAGGGCCAGTGTTGCTGGTGGATCAGAAGCCACTGACATCACCTGAGAGCTTGTTAGAAATGCAGAGAGAGACTCAGGTCCCACCCTTGACCTTAATTCTAATTTGCATCTTAACAAGGTCCCCAGGGTGATTTAGATTCACATGTACATTGGAGTTTGAGAAGCATTCATCTGTAAATTTGACAATAATTTATAACGTATTTAGAAAAAAAATCATGAGGACAAAATAGGTATGTCCAAGAATTTAAAGAGTTTATTTTGAATGTATGATCAGAGGTAGCAAAACTTTTTCATGTGGGGGAGGAAGGTGCAAAATAAAAAGTGCTAGCAGTGTGCCCAAAGCAAGTACACACAGAAACGCAGTCCAAATAACATGCAGGCTGAGTGTGAAGAGCTTTGACTTTGTTAATGATTTTTCTTCTATCCGAGCATTCAATAGAGAATGGAAATAAGCTAAAATCAGCAAGCATTCATTGTGCTAACTAAATATAAAAAATGATGCTAGATAGTAGAGGATACATGGAGAGCTAGGACAATTTACTCATTTTTAAGGGCCTTGTCTGGCACTTCAAAATTACTTATTGAATTGAAATGTTGAATGGAGGGTAGGTAGGTGAACAACAACTTCTCATATGAAGGAGAATAGCTGTAACTCTTAAACGGATCTGAGTGATACTTTGTGGGACTAGGAGGAAAGAAGCAGCACTGCCCATCTCCCCCCATAACTCTCCACATGAGCATTTTTCCTTTTTAATGGTAGCTGTGTGGGTGTTCTTACTCTCACACATGCCTTACTCAACTGAACTGAGTTTTAGTAAGAATAATTCTATGCTGATAGCATTTCATACTTAGATCTGTGACTCCAAATGTTCTTTTTAGGAAGACAGTGCTGAGACTGGGCACTGGAGGAAAAGTAGGGTTTCTATGTGTCTAGAGGGCATCTGGGCATGGGGGAGAGGTTGTACAAGAGATCGTGAGGGCCCGAGCTCTGGCAGTGGAAATGGACAGAAAGTGCTCATTTTTGTGATGGTGGGGATGTGGGAGGGCATCAAAAGGAGATGCTTGGAAAGGGATGAACAGATATATGTCAGACATTCAAAAATAATGCTGATTTGGTCTCACCTATAAGTGAATGCCTGTCATATATCTGCTCATCGCTTTCCAAGCATCTCAAACAAGCAAGCAAAATATAACCAGAGACATTGAAATTAAGAACAAGCTGACAGTAACCAGAGGGGAAAATAGGAAGGGAAAATGGAGGGTTGTCAAGGAATGTGTAAGAAGGACACACAGTCAAAGCCAAAGGCAGGTGGATCGAGGGTGGGAGGTGGGGATGGCTGTGGTGGGATGAGTGCTGGGGGGGGAATGGAGACAACGGTATTTGAACAATAAAAAAAGAAAGAAAAATCATGCTGACTAACCAGAAGTAAACTTTAACATTGGTCAGAGAATTGTCTTCAAATTGAAGTAATCTTTGACTTAATTAAGATTACCTTCTTCCTCTCTAGAAGTTGCTTAGGCAGAGGGAATAAGTAGACGAAGGAGTTAAATAGACTGAGCACTTCATCAGATTTGGGTTTGTAAGTTAATGAAGATTCTCAAATTTAATAGCAAAATACTGTCCAAGAGCATTTTTCTAAATGTGATCAAGTCACTGCTATTCATTATGTTTCAAAGTATAACTTAGTATGCATCCTTAAAATAAGTATGATAAATATGCTTCTATTTCTGGATAATTTATATGCCTAATATTTCAAAATTTGGCAACTTGCAAATGTTGCTTAGCAAACAGTATTTACATCCTTAAAACTGATGTAAAGAAATCTTGAAATTTGACTATTTTCAAGAATTATATTTCTTAATTTTTAGAAGTTACATTTGTTTCCCCCATTCTGCCTGTTTATTGTTACTAGATTCTTGTTTTTGCTTATCTTTGTGATTGTGGCCATCACTTCTTTAACATTTTACATAGTTCTATATCCTCTGTCAGAAAATTTGAAATGAAATGATAATTGGTTGCCTAGCCTAAATTGTTGTTCCTGCTGAATTTCATCCACATAAAGATGCCTTATTTTTTTGATTGATGATCTTTGATTGTGAGCTCATTCCTCAATCATAATCTATGAGTGTCCTTCAGCCTTAAGATTTACTTTAGAAAACATTTTCTTTTGCTGCTGCCAGTAGCCAGTGGGGAGCCACTGATACAGAATTATTTCAGCATCCCTCGGGGATCTCAACTCAATGAGAAAGTTCAAGGGCTTGCTTCCTTACTTCTACTTACTGGTATAAGGTCCATTATGCTGATAGCAGTTCTGCCATTGGTACCTGCCCTCAGAACAATTCCATCCCTTTTGTCCGTTCACACTACTATTACTTCAATTTCCTAGCTATTCTGATCTCAGCTCAGGGTGTGTGTGTGTGTGTGTGTATGTGTGTAAGATTTGTCTCGGAGACTTACACCATCTGCTGCAGCATCAGTAATGCTTCAAAGCATGCATCCTGTCCAATCCAGTGCCTCATTAATCTTCAGGGCACTTAGCCATAGTGTCAGAAGCAGATGTCCTCAAAATCACATTTCATATATTTTTAATCCATTTACATCGTAAACCCGAAGATGGATTTATGAAAGTGTTCATTTTGGCAGTTATTTGGGCAGGTTTGTAACAGTGATTGTACAATGTCTTTTAAAAAGACAATTAAAAAATAGCCTACTTATTTTAGAGTAGTTTTCATGCTTATAGAAAGGTTGCAAAAATAGTCCAGAGTGTCCCAATGTATCCCACACTGTTTCCCCTATTGCAGGGGTGTCAAAGTCATTTTCACTGGGGGCCACATCAGCCTTGCAGGTGCCTTCAAAGGGCCAAATGTAATTTTAGGACTGTATAAATGTAACTACTCCTTAACTAGGGGCAAGGAGCTTGGAGCTGCTGCCGGGTAGAAATGAGGTGCTGGGCCAGATAAAACAAGGTGGAGGGCCGGATTTGGCCCGCAGGCCTTGTGTTTGCCACCTGTGTCCTATTGCATCTCATACATCACTGAAGGCAGCAGGAGAAAAAGCTGATGGCCTGAAAAGGAGTAGAGTCTGTAAAACCAAAGACAAAGAAACTATACACTAGCATTCTACATTTGTAATATGATTAGATTCTTTTGTTGCATTCTTCATTTCATCTTCCCTGAAATTCCCTGACCTTGTAAATAATTTTTTAAAAATAGCCTACATTACAGTTTCCTCTTTGTGCTCTAAAGTTCTATAGGTTTTAACAAATGCTTCATGTTAGGTGTTCACCAGTGAGTACAATTACAGATTATTTTCATCACCCTGTGCTTTACCTAGTCAGTCTTCCCCCCCTGACCCAGAACCTCTAGCAATCACGGATTATTGTACTGTCTGTAGTTTTCTTTTTTCCAAAATATTATAAAATGGAATTGTACAATGAAGAATGTAGCCTTTTAACTTAGCAATATACATTTAAGACTCACTCATATTTTGCATGGCTTGATAGCTCATTCCTTATTATTGCTAAATAGTAGTCAGTCATATGGATTTACTATCTTGTTTATCCACCCAACAATTGAAAGCTGCCTTCATTGTTTCCACTTTGTGCAGTTATGAATAAAGTCGCTGTAAGACTTCTCATGCAGACAAAAATGCAATTTTCAGGATTTCCTCTATTTTTATTATTTTTCTTTGGGATACATATTTATATACCCATTTTAATTGGCAGAAGTTTCCATGTACATGTGCATGCACAAGCTGTTTATGAGGTGCCACATGACATTTTGATTCTTCTCTTACATTTTCTTCACAGATATTCAAGAATTTTATGAGGTGACATTGCTGAATTCTCAAAAAAGTTGTGAGCAGAAGATAGAAGAAGCCAATCAAGTTGTTCAGAAGTGGGAGAAGACATCCCTTCTTGCTTCATGCCATGATAACCTCCAAAAGTCTGCAGAGGTATATTACCGAGGCTTCTGAAAGAACTAAATACCATATTTTGCTGTGTATAATGTATACCCACATTCTGTGCACATTATACATGGGATTATTACACCCATGGCATATGACCATTATACACATATATAATACACATCCTTATTTTTCCTTCAAAAGTTTGGGCAAAAAAAGTGCACATTATACACAGCAAAATATTTAATAGTATGATGTATGCCAGTAAAGAATAGTACGCATTATCAACAAATGGCAATACTAATACTAGAAATGTAGTTATAACTTAATATTAATGTTATTCTGAATAAAAGGGTTTATTGAGACACATGCTGGCCAGAAAACGGCCAGGCCCTGAGGCATGCGGTCTGAGCCAGCAGGGCTGGATGGAGAAGACAAACATGCCCACCATCCCAGAGTTGGTGGAGCTCTTTCATACAATGAGTTTGGGGAAGAGAGGTAGAATTTGTTTAGAAAAAATTTATATTAGCTATAAATAAGGGGATTAGGGGGAAAATGTGAAGTGCAGAAAAGTTGTGGGATAAACAAATAGCCCATAAGGAAAACATGTTTGATGCATCTGGATTGGTTGTGGGCAGCAACCCAGAATGTGCAGGTAAAAGCAAAATGCGGTGGTGTCTGGCGGTTGGCTGATTTTCCTAGGTCGCTATCTGGGTGTTGATTCACTGTTGCAACATACATTCAGGAATGTGAGCAGTCTTTTGTTGGTTTTGGTCTATGACTATTAACTGGTGGACTTCCCTTGTTTCTTGATCCCATATGGCCTGCTGTATTTTAATTTAATTCAGGACATTTCAGAATTTTTAGAAAGTATTTTTAGGCAATTTCTACATGCATAGTTCCACACATATATCTTATTTTACACAGATAATCAAATACATACTTTTTATTCTGAAGGCAGTTCTATTGTTTTTCACTCTTCCATTTTTGCATATCTCCTCTTTTACTCACTTTCTGCTTATACTGCATTAGCTCTACCTTCCTCATGTACAAGGTAACTCATCTGAACAACTTAATGTGTTTAATCCTTCTGCACTCGTAAATTCATATAATGTGTTTTCATGTATAAACTATATACATGTAGATGGGAGATATATAAACATGCACATAGAATTGTGAAAAGTAATTGTTTCTCAAATAATGTTCCTATTATATAAAGGTTTCTTCAAGTTGTCTGGTATAGCTTTGATTTGTTCTTCTAATGGATGTATAATATTATAGTGTGGGTATATCATAATTTATTCATTCCTTTCTAGATTGGAATTTACTGTTTCCAGTTTTCTGCCATTGTGATCAATGCTGCAATCTGCTAATTGCATGTACATCCTAATTTACTGACACTTTTATTCTATAGGATAGATTCTCAGGGTGGCATTATTGGCTCCAAGGGTATGCATACTTAATTTGAATAATAAGTGTTGCCAGACTGATTTCACCTTTCACATTTCCACTGACAATGCATGTTGGTGCAGTTTGACCCACATCCATCCCAGCAGTAGGTGTTGCTGCTCTTATGTCTTGCCAGGAAATTTAATTGGTTTATGAAGAGATGCCAGCAATATAAGGATGAATGATGAAAAAATCCACACAGGGTTCTAGCCATTTATTTTTCAACGTCAGAATCAGCATAGGCAAAAGAGAGTTAATGTAATGTGGGTTTTCCTACATGCAATGTTAATGTTTTAAAAAACTCTGTATTACGCATCTTAAAATCTCTTGTTTAGGAGGACTTCAGCCTATGGTGATTGGAACATTGGCCAGTTATGTCCAAAACATCAGAGCATGAATGCACACTAACACAGATTATGTGCTGCTGAAGATCATCTGATTGCTCTTCCTTAATGGACTATATGAGGCAAAGAGTCAGGTCTAGCTGGTCTTTGTTGAAGATGATAGTGGGCCCAGGAGAAAAGTATCTTTTATTTGGGCCTCAGTGTACTGAGTCAGGATGATGGAGGACCTTGTCCTGCAGGGGTTGGCTTTCCACAGTCAAAGTTTGAAAATTGAGTCCAAATTAAGTTGTTGCTAAAATGGGCTATGTGAAGAACAGTGTCGAGAAATGGAGCCAAAATGAAGTCCATAATTAGAAAAGCTTAGAATAAAGAACAAAAGCCCGTGTAGATTCAAACAAAGTAGTGCAAATGTTTGTAAGTTTTTTCTAATTCTCACCTTGCTTCCCTTCTTTTGATCAAACTAAGTTTATTTAAAGCAGCATGCAAGCGCTTTAAGAGCAGCTATCGCAAATCTTCCTTATCTGTGATTCCTCCGTACCCACCAAAGTGTTCATCGCATAGTAGGTTCAAGAAATATATGTTGAATGAGAAAGAAGTCCCTGTAAACGTCCTCTGGTTTCCAACTTCATTCTGGCCTCTGGGCTCCTTGCGTATCCCATTCTGTTTCTGTTTTTTTTTTTCTGGTCTCTTAGCTGTGTCTCCCCAGGATGCCAACTTAAATGTAGAAGAAACTGGTGTGCCTCAGGTGATCAAAGCTGGCAAAGGATGTATGGATTTTATCCTCTGAAGCAATAACAAATGATATTCTTATGTGACCGGTACATTAGCTCTAGAAACAGAAGTTTCCAAAACACTTAAGGCAATGGATGCACCCCTGGGATATTACTTTCTAATGGGTTATATTATGCTGGTACATTTATTTAGAAAATTTTATTAAGACATTCATAACTTTTAAAAAATCTTTGATAATGCTGGAAAATGCAAAAGGAAGTATCTACTTACAACTGTACTTCATTTGTATGAGGCAAAAGTTAAGATTAGTGGTTGAAATAATAACTGTGCTTTATGGAGTCAGGTTTTAACTTGGTGTTCTCTATTTTTTGTTGTTGTTAGTAGAGTCAGTTCAATTTCTTGATGTATATTGCCAATGTAAAGACAAATCATGGTAACATAAGAATGAAAGGTTCAGGACAAACAACCATTGGATTTGGTGTTTTCAACACATGTAGATATCAAATGGCTTTTGGCTGCAAGATTTCAGTGACATTTTAATACCAAGGAAGTGTCTGTCACCCCCGGTAGAAGGCTGCACAAGAAAAGGCACCCTTATACACTGAGAGTCTGGATGCCTGGCCCAGGGGCATCTTAAGAACTATCACACTGCATAGAAATTTTAATTTTATTTTTCTGTAAACTAACAAGGTCTTAGTATTAAACTTTGAATCTTTCAAGAGGCAAAAGCATAATTTTAGTCACTTTTGGGTTTTCTCAAAGCATTTTTGCTCTACTCTTAATCATTCCCTCATTTTCCCTACACCATCATTTTTTTCCCCCTCAGAGGGAATTCCATGATTACCTATATCCTGCACAGCATCTTGCCGAAAACAGATACATTGTATAATATCGTCCATCATTGTGTTGAGGACAGTGGCTCAGTGACTATTAATGGGTTGAATGAGGTTGGTGGGGGAGATAATATAGAGAAGCATCATGGTCATCAACGAGCTTCCACTACAAGACCACTCCTACTGGGGCATTTCCTTTCTAATCTTCAGGAGCCATTGCTCTTATGTTGTCATTTGCAGCTGAGATGCATGCGTTTCTACCTGGTCTCTAGCTGCAAGGTCTACTCTACCATCTGTTCTTCCTCCTCATTCCAACCACAAAGCTTCTTAAAAAGTATTCTTCTGTATGTCTACTGTCCAGATGGGTAAAAGCTAGTAGCGAAATGAGCATTTGGCTCCTTTCTACTCCTTCTGGGATACAATGGGATTTTGTGAAGCTGCTCAGCATCTTCTATCTGAATATTCCTTTATGATTATTTCTGCTTTATTCTTTTGTGCTCTATTGTGTTAGGGAACTTCTTTAAAGGGTTAGGGTTTGGAGAAGGATGCAAGTTGAAGCGATTCTCATAAACACCTTCTTTTTCTCTTTGGCTACACTTTTTTTCTTATTATTTAACATAAGATTTTTGTCAGAGGGAGATGGAGTGTATTATGTAATTGGGGAGAAACATGTTCCATTTGACTTGCATATTCTTGTAAATCTTTCCATTCTTATACTAGAACTAAGCTTCTAAATTTAAAAACAAAAATAGGTATCTGTGCTTTCTGTTCTTATATTCCCTGGAAGTTCTGGAGGTCTCTAGTACAGCAACTCAAACGTAGAATGATTAGGGTAAAAAGGATCTCCAAGAAAAACACATTGTTAATAAGTCACTCTATCCTTTGGCAACAGATACAGAAAGATTTGCTGCTTTAATGTGGCAGATATCTGTAACTTGAATTTTAATTTTTGGCTTGCTACAGGAAAATTTGCTATGAGGTAAAGAGGATAGTAAATAGAAATCCCTAAATCAGATTCTAAGGAAACAGGAAAAAATAAAGTGAAGCACAAGTCTCAAAAATCTACCCGCCGCTGTTTTATTGAGATGCAGCTGACACACAGCACTGTGTAAGTTGAAGGTATACAGCATGATGACTCCACTTACATATGTTGTGAGATGATTATCACAGTAGTCACATCCATCATTTCACACAGCTACAAAAAGTAAGGAAGGGAGAAACATTTTTCCCTTGTGCTAAAAGCTTTTAGGATTTACTCTTTTAATAACTTCCATACATACCATAAAGCCATGCTAACTATAGTCACCATGTACATTACATATCCAGTATTTATGTTATAACTGGAAGTTTTTACCTTGTAAAAAGTTTCATATGAAAAGTTTGTTTCTAAAAGATATTCATGAAAAATGATGCACATCTTCCTGTTCAATCCACTCAGTAGTTCTTTTTTTTTTTTTCACTGTGTGGTAGTATTTCTATAAACTTTGTGTTTGCTGTAAAATAAGCGAGGAATGATGGAAAATGAGATTGGACTTTTATAGCACATACATCATATTTAATGTAATTTTAAGTGATTGGTTTTCTACTGCCCTATTTTCAAACAGTGTATATGCAATCTAGAAACCTTCACAGAGGTAAGGTCTTGAACATTTTTGGTAGAACATGAAATATAGCACGTCACTCCTTTGTTAAAACCTCCTGGTATCTTCCCACTCAGAGTAAAAGCCAAGCTACTTACCACGGCTTATTGAGACCTACCTTGTGTGACCCCAGTTATCTTTGATCCAAATCCTCCTGCGCCTCACTCACTCCTGTCCTGCTTCCCTAGCCTCCTTACTGCTTCTCAAACATGTAGAGTCTAAATCTTTGCACTTGCTTTGTCTTTAGCCTGAAATATTATTCCTCCAGATATCTGCATGGTGTGGGGGAGTCACCTCTTTCAAGTCTTTATTGTCACCTTTCAGTGATTCCTACAGCATTCTATTTAAAATCCTTTCTCACCTGCTCAGCACTCCCTGTTACCATTCTTTCCTTTGTGTTTGTTTATAGCACTTACCATTCTCTATCAGACAGACATTATGACCTAGTTGTTAAGAGCAGGCACTTTATGGTCAGACAGTTTGAGTTTGAATCCAGGTTCCACCAGTAATTGGCTGTGTGACTTTGGGGAGATTACTTAGCTCCTATATATCTGTTTCTTCCTCTAAACTGTGATTTTCACAAGACTTAAATGCTGGTTTTCCTTCTCAATAAAATTGAAACTTCATGAAGGCAAAGATATTTGTCTTCTGTTTATTGCCTTTTCTCCAGCACATAGAATTGCTCCCCCTCATCTATCAGTAATTTGTTGAAAAGTTTAGTTATGTTATTGTGGCTTAGAGCAATTTTTCCCAAGCACAACTATACTAAAGTTCACTCTCTATTTTTAGCAAGGGCCATCTGAATCTTCCTATGACAGCTAGCTGTATTCTTAGAATAAATACATAGTTCAAGTGACAGTTGATGGAATGACTCACTCATCCATTAATTCTTTTACTTAAATATTAATTGTCTAGAAATAAACCCATGTCTCTATGGTCAATTAGTATTCAACAAAGGAGGAGAAGCATAAAATGGAGTAAAAATAGCCTCTTCAACAAATGGTATTGGGAGATCTGGACAGCTACATGCAGAAAGAAAGAAAGAAAGAAAGAAAGAAAGAAAGAAAGAAAGAAAGAAAGAAAGAAAGAAAGAAAGAAAGAAAAATAAACCCAACCACCAACTTACATCATACACAAAAATAAACTCAAGATGGATAAAAGATTTAAATATAAGTCATGACACAATAAAACTCCTAGAGGAGAACATAGGCAGGAAAATTTCAGGTATTCCACACAGCAATATATTCACAGATATGTCCCCTAGAGCAAGGAATATAAAGGAAAGAATAAACAAATGGTACTATATCAAATAAAAAACCTACACAGCTAAAGAAAACATCAGCAAGATGAAAAGGGAACCAACTATATGGGAAAATATATTTGCCAATGATACCTTGGACAAGAGTTTGATCTCCAAAATATATAAAGACCTCACACGACTCCACTCCAGGAAGACAACAATCCAATTAAAAAGTGGGCAAAGGACCTGAACAGACATTTCTCCAAGGAGGACATACAAAGGTCCAGAGACATATAAAAGGATGCTGAACATCAGTAGTCATCAGAAAAATGCAAATTAAAACTGCAATGAGATACTACTTCACACCAGTCAGAATGGCCATCATAAACAAATCAACAAACAATAAGTGCTAGCAATGTTGTGGAGAAAAGGAACCCTAGTTCATTGTTGGTGGGAATGCAGACTTGTGCAGCCACTGTGGACAACAGAATGGAATTTCCTCAAAAAACTGAAGATGGAACTGCCTTTTGACCCAGCAATCCCACTGCTGGGATTATACCCTAAGAATCCTGAAATACCAATTCAAAAGAACCTGTGCACCCCAATGTTCATAGCAATGTTATTTAAAATAATCAAGTGCTGGAAACAGCCTAAGAACCCATCAGTAAATGAGTAGATTAAAAATCCATGGTACATCTATACAATGGAATACTACACAGCAGAAAGAAAGAAGGAACTCTTACCCTTTGCAACAGCATGGATGGAACTGGAGAGCATTATGCTAAGTGAAATAAGCCAGGTGATGAACGACAAATACCATATGATGTCAGCTATAAGTGGAACCTAGTGAATAAAATAAACAAGCAAGCAAAATATAACCAGAGACATAGAAATAAAGAACAAACTAACAGTGACCAGAGGGGTGGGACAAAGGGGATAATGAGGGAAAGAAGAGGAAGGGTCAATTCAAGGAACATGTATAAAGGACCCATGGACAAAGACAATGGTAGGGGGGATTGAATATGGGAGGTGGAGTAGGAGAGAGTGATGGGGGAAAAATGGGCACAACCATAATTGAACAACAATAAAAAAATTGAAAAATATTAATTGTCTAAGTTACTGAGTTAGACTCTGTGCTAGATCCATTCACTAGGAAACACTTAAGTTTAAAAAAATGTATTTCGCATTGACCCTGACCTCAAGGAACTTGTTCTTTAGTTGAGAGTATGGATGTTTAAGTGTGAGATATCTCATACCTGTCAGATTGACTATTATCAATAAATCAGCAAACAACAAATACTGGTGAGGATGTGGAGAAAAGGGAACCCTAGCGCACTATTGGTGGGAATGCAAACTGGCACAGCCACTGTGGTAACCAGTATGGAATTTGCTCAAAAAACTAAAAATAGAATTGCCTTTTGACTCAGGTATCCCATTTCTAGGAATATATTGGAAGATACCCAAAACACTAATTTGAAAGTGTACGTGTACCCCTTTGTTCATTGCAGCATTATTTACAATCACCAAGATTTGGAGACAGCCCAAGTGTCCATCAGTAGATGAGTGATGAAAAAGCTGTGGTACATTTAGACAATGGAATACTATTTGGCCATAAAATGAAAGAAATCTTACATTTGGGGCAGCATAGATGGACCTGAAGAGTATTATGCTAAGAGAAACAAGCCAGTCAGAGAAAGAAAAATACCATATGATTTCACTTATATGTGGGATCTAATGAACAATGTAAACTAACAAGCAAAATAGAGGGGAAAAGAGAAGATGAGTCCATTGGGATGGTGCCTGAAACACTGACTTTGTAGTCAAATAAACCTTGGGTTAGTTATCTTAGTCCTGCCAGTCCTAGTGATATGACCTTGATTAAGTTATTTAATGTCAGTAAACTTTAGCTTCCTAATCAATAAAGCAGGAGTAATCATTGCATCTACCTTAAAGGCCTTTGAATTTATTAAATAATATTATCTACATAAGGTGCCTATTATATGCCTGGTATAAGTAGGCACTCAACAATTCTCATCTGCTACTATTATTGCCTTAACGGATGCCTTGAACATTGATAGAGTATGTAGAAATAGGCAGAAAGGACATTCTAGGCAGAGAGAACAGCCCAAGATGAGTCAGAGAGATGATAAAGCATGGGGTATATATGGGAGATTACAACTAGTTCTGTTTGACTCGAGTGCAGAATACATGAAAGTAGACTGGGGAGTAGGAAGATCAAAGCTTACTCTTCACCCTGAAATAACTGCTGGTACCATTTTGACATATTTCCTTCTAGCAATTTTTTAATCCAGTGTACATTTATATAAAAGTTGCTTATTATAGAATACATGTTGGAAATAAAATAATAACAGTAAACATCTTCATATTGCTACTTATGTTCCAGACACTCTTCTAAATGTTTATTAAGCCCTATTGCTTCACCTCTGGCTCTTCCTAACAGATCTATTATTTCTTCTAAGACTGATTTCAAAAAAGGAAGTAAGAAACAAGAAAAGCTTACTTTGAAATATTCCTAAGATAGCATGTATATCCATATATAAGAATATTCTATTTGACACTCCATAGCTGGTCATTTGGCATTATTTCTCTCATAGTCTTCTTCTAAACACAATCTTGCTTGGTTCAGTCTAATTCCATTTCCATAATAGAAGTTATTTCTTAGGGTACATATTTCTTTAAAGATGTTCTGTTATTAAAAGGAGGAAAGAGAAGCTAGGAAGGTCAGGAGTTTTTGATTACAAAGATTTTTAGAATGAGGTTTATACTGTTCTAGTTGGTTGTTCCCCTGAACCTTATTTAGTAGTGTGACCTTTCCATATTACCACTTTGCAAGGAGACAAAAAACCTGTTTTTTATCTACCCTCCACCTCCACATATACCCAGGGGAAGGCTCTTAGGGAAGAGGGAAGTGACCAGCAAACAATAAGTAATTATTAAAATTGAATAGAGTATATAATACATTAAAATGTGATGACCGCTATGGGAAAAGTAAATCTGGTTGAAAGGTTATACGGGATAGCAGTTTTAATTGAATGATCAGTGTTGGCCTTGATGACAAGATGATATTTAAGCACAAGTGTAAGGAAAATATCCATGAGGTTGTATGGGGGAAGACCATATCAGCATGTCAGATGGAGGGATTAGCCAGTATGGAGGTCCTCTTGTGGGAGCATGTATGTGTATATAAATAAATATTTAATGTATATTGAAGTAGATGGCAAGGACAGTGGGGTTATTGTTTTGTGTCCTATGACATCCTTGTAGCCTCCCAATGATTAATTTCTCTCTTGAAACAAAATCAGAGGAGTCCCAAAAGTAAAGCTTTGACATTGTTTTAATAATATGTATTTTAAAAGACCTGAAGCTCAGGGTTTTGGCCTTTTCTTGTATTGAAAAAAAAGTGACATTTACCTGTTTGCCTTCAGCCTGGAAATATTGTTTACATACAAGCTTCAATACCTAGTTTTTGAAATTTCCTGGCTGTTACCTAGAGGGAGAGATCTCTCTTTTCACTTCTTCAGCCTATAATTTGATAAAATTCTTATTGCTTAACTTAAAAAGGACTTACTTGTTGCCTCCATAGCATTTTAACCTATAATGTGTCACTGACGTCCCAGAGTGGCAGCAGTGGTCATAACAGAGTTGTTTTGTGTTGTTTTGAAATGATGAAAATGATTCACTCAGCTTTTATTTTAGGAATATAAAAAGTTCCTTGTTTTAAAACATTTTAGTGTAAGCATATAATCCAAAGTTTGTTTTCTTTGTTTTTTTTTTTCCTTAGGTGTTTTTTTAATAGTCTGTAAGGGATTTATCTCCTTCTATACTGTACCGTGCTGAGGTACATATCACTCCCCTGCCTGCCAACATTCTATTAGTAAATTTGTAGCCCCGGTTATATGTTTTCTGCTTAACTATTTTTTATTCTTTTGTGAAAGAAGTAGACATAACATCTTCTCCATTTTTGCTTTAAGAATTTGTATATTTTAGACTATTTTTTTTCCACAGAGCTTGAGTTGCTGAGCTAAAACCTTCCATTCTAACATTTTTTATATTACAGAACAATTAATTATTGAACCATGTTGCAGTAACAGCACTGGGCCAGCAAAGAGGCAGTTTGCATAACAGGAAAAATCGAGAATCATCTGAGAGGTCTTCATTTGAATTTTGGTTTTCCATTTGCTAGTTGTGGTCAAATTACTTAACCTCTCTGAACTTCAATTTCTTTATCAGTAAAATGTTAAAATAATAATAATATTTACCTTGTAAGATTGTAGTGGAAAATGATTGATATGCAAGACATATAAAGTGCTTATAGTACAGTTCCTGAACCTAGTAAATAATCCATTAATAGCAGCTACATTGATAATGATCTTATGGGAAGTTCTTTCACATCCCTGCATCTTGCTTTTCTTATCAATAAATGGAGGAAAATACTCCATGTTAGCAGGAATCAAATGAAAGAGTCTGAGTTCTATAAAACTGCATTATATTAAAATGTATGGTAAAAATAGGATTTTATTTTCCTATTTTATGTCATTCCTCCCTGGGAATTCAGATCAAATAACAGATGAGGAAGCATTCTGTAAAGCAAAAGCATTATGTGAATATAGGATAATCTTATTATAATTACTATACATGCACAGGTATCTTCTCATGTGCCCACAGGTGTTGGCATTCTTTGCATGGATATTTTGGTAGGGGGGAAGAAGAGAGAGAGAGAGGTCTTAGCCCCTGTTAGAGTGTACATGCCTACGGTAGGGCAACATAATTCTGATGTCAGTAGGTTTTTGAATGAGCTGCATACTGACATTTAAATAAGAGAAGTAGGTTTTTTTCTCTTTTGTTTTGTTTGTTAATTTATTTTTTCTTTTGAGAGTATGGGTGGAAAAGTAATTACTTGACCTGGATAATGGTGGGAAGAATCTAAATGATAATAAATGGGAGCTGGGAGAGATGTGGATGAGAGAGGAAAGGCACAATTGGGGAAAAGGAACCTAAAAAAAGAAGTGAATGGCTTCAGACATAAGCTCTAACTAGTAGTTTTTAATTTTTTACTTTTTTAATTTTTTAATTATATCAGCCTGGCAAGAGGCACGGAAATCAGCCCTTATAAGGAGTGATAAACTGTCTCCCTTCTGTTTCCCTTCCTTTTCTTTCCACTCCTCCTTCTCGTTCCTTTCCTTCCTTTCCCTTATCACTTATAGAGTATCTACTACATGTATTCATCTTTGTGCAGCGTCTTTAAGCAGCCACCTTCCTTTGCACACATTGGTTGGTATGTAGAAGTGAATGTCAGGAACGTATTTTTCTTTCACAGCTTCAGCTCTGCCCAGCTCTCTTTGACCTATCCCTTTTACTCATTTCCTTCTTTCTTGGGATCTTTTAGTTCCTTATCTGGATACCAGTTATTTTCTTCTTCTTGCAGTTGATACTTTCCTTATATCAGTCACAAAGATGAGGAAGACCAAGATTCTTTATTTGATCTTATACTTGAGTAGGAGTAATGGTGTCTCATATGTATAGCCCATTATGTAATTTTAAAAATATTGCTTATCTTAGTTGATTCTCCTAATGGCTTAGTGAGCCACGTATTGTTGATGTCAGTATCCATATTAGAATGAGGAAGCTGATAAGCAACTTGTCCAGGATCATACTGTGAGAAAGTGATGGAGTCAGGAATTTGATTTTAAGGCAATAATTTTCCCATTACACTATAGGAGAAAGGGGTTAATTTTTACTAGAATATTGGAAATGGCTTAATGGCCAGAAGGCTTTAGCACTGGTCTTTGTGTGATGCTTAAGACTTAGGTTGAGGAGACAGGTATGCCAAATAGAGGAAACTGTGTGAGCAAAACTGGGGACAGTAAGAAAACCTGTTACCTGTAAATGAAGTTCAGGTTAGGCACTTTTAATACATGGTGGGGCAAAAGTAGGTTTACAGTTGTTCATATGGAAAATAATATAATAATTAACAACAATACGAGAATAAACTGTGTTTCCCACTCACACAACTGTAAATCTACTTTTGCCCCACCCTGTATATTATCTTCTAATTTCTATAGCAACCCATCAAGGTATCTGAGGTAGTAGGTAGATATTATTTCTAATTCGAATAAGATGAAACTAAGCCTTAGGAAAGCTTAGTAACTTGATCAGAGTCACACAGTAAAATGTGGTGTCTTGGGAATTAATAAATATGTGCCTGCCATCCCATGTCTCTTCCCAGGATAAGGTGGGAGAGGCTTTCTGAATGGTGAGCAGTCAGGTTTAGCAGAGCCAAGAGTGATGAGACTGATTAGGTGGCCCTAGATGTCTGATTGAGAGCCTTAGTTACAACACACAGAGTTAGACTCTCTTCTTTAGGCAGTTATGAGCCATAGGAAGTTTTGTGCAAGGAAGTGGCATTATCAGCTGTGCTGAGGGAGATTAAGCTGGCAGCGCCATGCATCACAGATCAGAAAAGGGAGCAACTGGCAGCTGGGAGACCAATTAGGTGGCTGTCACAGTAGGAAATACTCAACTGGGTGCCTGGAGAACTACACATTACTCTTTTTGAGGACACTGAATAGTGGATTTTTCTTTACCAATATAATTTTTAATGGGTAGTAACTTGACTTATAAAGAAGAAACTTATGTTAACTTTAGAAACTGCACTCAAACTAACTTGTAAAAGAAAGGAAAATCCTGATTACAAAATTAAATACCTGAAGAGGCCAGTGAGTAACTTAAGGGCTGGAGGTTACTTTGCTGAAGCTGAATGCTGGCTCAGCATTTATCAATAAATAATTTACGGTAATACTTTTCTTTGGAGTACTCTATCTAAATTTTTAATAATATGGCCCAAAATGGTGAAAGTACTTCAATTTTTTACCCAGTATCATTCAAATGTAATAAAACTGGATCACATTAATACTAGAAACACTGGACCTCATAGGATGTATTTTTGAGTTGGTACAAATATATTTAACTGTAAAATTCCATTGATATCAATCACTTTGAAATTAAGTTTGACCTTTCTCTCCATTCACAGTGCTACTGATATAATTCAGGCTTTTGCCAAGTCTTACTAAAATCTGGCTTTTAATTGATCATAATAATCTTGTCTTTACTCTTTTAACTCAACCCCCGCAATTCACCAGTTTGAAACTACCTGTTGATCCTCCTTATTTATTAATTCTTGTTCCATTTCCTTAGCAAAGCCTTTGAATTCTGGCCCAAGCTTAAATTAAGCCTTAATTAAGCTTTGTTCTTGTAATTTCTTCTGTCTGGAATATTCTCCCTTTGTTTTCATCTGGAAATTTTTTATTTCTTCTTTTAAAGACCTATTTGTCTATCACTAATCTTATAATGACATCAGGTAGAACAAATTATTCTGTCCTGTAGAATAAATTCTTCTCTTCTGTGTGTTGTTCAAGGCCTATTAGAATGTTTGTCATATTTGTATTAGAACTATGCAAATAGGTGCTCAAGTTCTTCACCTTTTAGATTGCGGGTATCCTGACATTGAGTATTATGTTCCTTCATGCAGTCATGATATGGTTCAGAGTGTGTTAGGCAGCAAATAGTCAATACATGTGTATTAACTAGATGATTAACTGTAATTTCCTTGATGTCAGAGGAAAAAATGCTGTTTTGCTAAATATATATGTATTATATTAGAAGTCTGACTTACAATCTCCTGGCTGGCCCAGGGAAAAGGTCCCAATCCTAGCTAAAATATTGAAGGAGGTTGTTCAAAGCACAGAAATGAGTCATGGTGGTCCACAGCTCACTCTATCCTTTAAAGTACTCATTATGTGGCAGATTATGGGATAGTTATGGGCTAAATGATGCCATGTAGTTCCACCTTCTTCCTGTGTATCCAACTTTATTAGCAGATTGTGTTACTATCATGATCAGATGTT
The DNA here is from genome assembly GCA_004027475.1 of Anoura caudifer. Lineage (NCBI taxonomy): Eukaryota > Metazoa > Chordata > Mammalia > Chiroptera > Phyllostomidae > Anoura > Anoura caudifer. The sequence goes on along the minus strand of PVKU01002022.1, from coordinate 230,069 downwards.
ACCGGGCCATTAGCAATCTTGGAGAGAATGGTTAGGTTATAGGGGTTATCTTCTTTCCTGCTGCAGACTTGGCTTACCCTCTCTAATAACTCATTGTCTTTTAAAAATTTATTTTCTGCCATTTTTGTAGTTATGTAATTTTACAGTCCCATTCCTTATTCAATAGGCAGAGCATCCAGACAAAAAAAGGGAGGAGGTTTCATACTCCTTAAGGTTTGCTCCCATAGAGAAAGGAGCTTACACTGTATGGAGGGCAATCCAACTCTCAAAATATTATGGTGAGATAGTGAGATTTGTTCATGAGGTACCACTATCAATAACTTGATAATAAAATGTAACAGTGAAAAATGTTTCGAAGTCTCCATACTCCATAGCTTGATGTAATGCTGCCTATATAACATTGCAGTAGATCTAAGGAAATCCACCTGCTTTAGACCCTGACTGTCCATGGAGGGCTTTATATGGACACCTTAAAAAGACCTGATATTCTTATCAAGAAGTATACTCTTCTTGTTTCGAGTCAGCTTAGCAATATTTTCCCTCAGAGAGCTTAGCACTTTTCACATCACATGATAGTTATTTGTGAGCAGGCTATGACTCTTCCACAGTATTATGGAGGAATGCAGTTAGGAACTGTGTCCTGTATATATAATTCACATCCCCTTAGCACTAGTCTGAATTATTGCATATAGTAGCCAATCAGTAAATATTCACTAGATAAATAGATTATAAATGTATGTCTTATCTAAAGAGTCATAGTTTTCAAACTAAATAAACATGAAAACAGGGTGGAGTAATTGAAATCGGGGTTATTTCAGAAAATTTTAGAAATATGATTATTCAACTAGTAACATTGTTGAAGAACATAATTAGATAGTAGCTCCAGGTGTTTTGGAGAACAGAAAATCTATATTAATGCACTATTAGTTAAACATTTTCTGAAATTTTCACAGATATTACTATTGTCAGTTATATTTTCATTATTACTTTTGTAAATATGAATTACTTATATGTGTAAACTGTGATTAAAAGTTAATAACATAAGATCCTGTCAACATATGAATAATCCTTTGCTACTCATTTAAGGAAAGTTGTTTTATCTAGGAATATTGGTATTTTGTGATCATCCTCCACAACCCAATGAAAAATGAATCAATTAATATAATACCAGATATTATATTAATTACATAACGTAGCAAGGGAATCTAAGGAGTTCTCTTACATAGAGTCCACAAGAATGATTCATAAACTCAAAGCCATGAATGCCTCAAATAACTGGCTAAACTAATTTCTGAGATAAATGTGTAAGACACAGTCTTCATGAGATTTCTTTATAGTACTGTGATGGTTAAGTTTTATATCAACTTGATGAGGCTATAGTGCCCAGTTAATAATCAAACACTAATGTAGATGTTGCTGCGAAAGTATCTGGCCACATGTGATTAACATCTACATCTATTTGACTTTAAGTAAAGGCGATTACTCTGGATAATGTGGGTAGGCCTTATGGAATTAGTTGAAGGCCGTAAGAGCAAAGACTGGTGTTTCCTAGAGAAGAAATTCTGCCTCAAGACTGCAACACCAACTCCTGCCTTGGTTTCCAGACTGCTGGTCTGCCCTGCAATTTCAGACTTGCCAGCTTCTGTAATTGCAAGAGTCAATTCCTTATAATTGGTCTCTGTTGTCAGTGTCTCTCTCCTATTGCTTCTGTTTCTCTGCAGGACCCTGGTTGATGTAAGTACTAACACATTTTAATGATATATAACACATATAGCATAGGCAATTATCTAAGCATTTTACATATGTTAAGTCATATAATTCTCATAACACTCATGCAAGATAGGTTTTATTATTCCCTTGGTTTTATAGACGAATACACTAAGTAGCAGAAGATTTAAATGATTTGCCCAAGATCGCACAGCTAGTAAGTAGAAGACCTGGGACCCAGTCCTAGGTAGTCCTTTTGGTTAGTCTTTTTCTATGAGTCTGTTTTTGTTTGTTTATTTGTTTGCTCATTTTAGATTCCACATCTAAGTGAACCCCTATGATATTTTTTGTTCTTTAACTGACTTATTTCACTTAGTATGATACCCTCTAAATCCATCCATTTTGTCACAAATGGCAAGATTTCATTCATTTTTATGGCTGATTAATATTACATTGTATATATGTACCACATCTTCTTTATCCATTCACCTTTTGATGGACATCTAGTTTGCTTCTATTTCTTGGCTATTGTAAATAACATTGCAATGAACATAAGTGTTCATATATCTTTTTGAATTAGTGTTCTTGTTTTCTTCAGATAAATACCCAGAAAGGGAGTTCCTGGGTCATATGGTAGTTCTATTTTTAGTTGGTTTTTTTTTTTGCAGAAACTCCATACTGTGTTCCATGGTGGCTGTATCAATTTACAATCTCACCAAAAGTGAATGAGGGTTCCCTTTTCTCCATATTCTCACCATCACCCAGGCAGTCCATTTTCTAAACCACTCTGCTACATATTCCTTAAAATGATAAATTGTGTTCCTGGACACAAATGACCGAACCAAATAGGTTAAGAACAGACCTTAATGTAATTCTTTTAATTTCTCTGTTTATGATGGATTTGTGGTTGGACCTGGTACCTTCATACTTGCTACTAGTCTAACATTAACACTCTTATGAACAGTTAACATTTATCAAGCATATTAACTATATTCCAAACTCCTGCCTACATTATCTCATTTAATTCTGTCAATAATCCTGCGAAGTTGTTCTTGCTGTGTACTATATTTTATGATGTAGTAGAAGATTATGAACTCGAACTCAATCTCTCTGACATTCCACAATCTGTACTCTTGAATTTTTCTGCCTCCTGGTGGGGGAGGTACTATGGAATCCTAAGAATTTTGAGGTATCTTATTATTCAAATAATCCAAGGCCTTATGCAATGTATGATGTTCTTATTCCATCTGATATTCTTTCAATGTCATCTGGAAGGTTGAGCAAGTCACCTGAATGCTAGCCAGTGGGCTAACAACTAGGTCAGACTCATTTTCTGGGGCTTTCTGAGCAGAGAGTGCAGGTGGTGCAGATCCAAGCTGGAGTTTAGAAGGGGGAAGATGAAAATCAGGAGGCTTAGTAACAAGATGCAAATACAATTCCAACAAAGAAGTAGTGGGCTTATAAATGGAAGGAACTGGGGAAGAACTAGAATGAAGCAGATACTTGTCTGAGATACCCTAACAATCCAGTTGCTAACTGGTTGAAATGTTGGCTACTTTCAATGTATAGGATTGAGATACAGACTTGACTCTTTTCATTAGGGGACCTTTCTAGTTGTTAGAAAGTTCTCCCAAATATAGAATAAAAGCATGCTTTCCTGAAATGCTAGCCATTAGTTACAATCATGCAACCCAGAGCAATATACATTCTTTTTCATTATTTTGAAAACTATCAATTATTTCCTCTTTTTTCCCAACCTTTTTTTTACCGAGTACTTACCTGATAAAGACACCATGTGGAGCTTTTTGAAGATATTAGCAGTCTCAACTGTGTATTATTGTAAACATTAAGTAAGAAAATAGGTGATTGACCATGAAGTATCTACTCTCATTGTAATGGTGGTGACTGAAATAAAATCATTGGGATGGGGCTTTCTGAAAAAGGGATGGTAACAATTCAGCCATGTTTAGTTAATAGCCCAGCTATTTTGAATAAACCATCCTGCTTTACTCATGAAGAACATGTCATTAAAAACAGAAAAAGAGTTCTGAGGAGCCAGGGCCAATTATACACTCTCTTAGAAATTTGTTAGGATTAAATAAAATAATGTAATTAAGGGGCTTAACACATTGCTTATCAGTAAATATTGAAAAATAGGAGAGGGAGAAGATGGTGGCCAAGTAGATGGAAGTTGTATAGGAAAACATATTTGCCAATGATACATTGGATGAGGGTTTAATCTCCAAAGTACATAAAGAACTCATATGGCTCCACAGCAGAAAGACAAACAACCCAATTACAAAGTGGGCAAAGGATCTGAATAGATACTTTTCCAAGGAGGACATACAATGGCTCATAGACATGCTCAACATCACTAACCATCAGAGAGATGCAACTTAAAACCACAATGAGATACCACTTCACATCTGTCAGAATGGCTATCATTAATAAATCAACAAACAACAAGTGCTGGCGAGGTTGTGGAGAAAAGGGAACCCTAGTGCACTGTTGGTGGGAGTGCAGACTGGTGCAGCCACTGTTGAAAACACTATGGAATTTCCTCATGAAATTAAAAATGGAACTAACTTATGACCCAGTCATATCACTGCTGTGAATATACCCTAAGAATCCTGAAACACCAATTCAAAAGAAACTATGCAACCCTATGTCCATAGCAGCCCAGTTTATAATAGTCAAGGCCTGGAAGCAGCCCAAGTGCCCGTCAGTAAATGAATGAATTAAAAAATTCCAGTACATTTACAGGATGGAATACTATGCAGCAGAAAGAAAGAAGGAGCTCCTACCTTTTGTGATTGCATGGATGGAACTGGAGACTATTATGCTAAGTGAAATAAGCCAGTTGGCAAAAGACAGATACCATATGACCTTACTTAAAGCTGGAATCTAATAAACAAAATAAAGTAATGAGAAAAATAGAACCAGAGAAATGGAAACATGAAACAGACTGATAGATGGAGGGAGGGGGAGAAGGGTGGAAGGAAGGAGAAGGCACTAGTCAAGGAACATGTGTGAAAGGTGCATGGACACAGACAGTGGAGAGGGGATTGACTGAGGGATAGAGGGGTGGGTGGAGGGGGGGCAAAAGGGAAAAATTGGGATAACTGTAATATAATAAACATTAAAAATATTACTAAGAATTTTTCAAAATTAGAAAAAATAAAGTTTCTGCTCAGAATAAAAGTTATTTTTAAATTAAAAGTTATTTTTAATTAAATTTACTAGGGTAACCTTATTTAGTATAAATTTTGGTGTACAACTTTATAATACATCTGTATATTGCATTGTGTCTCACCACCCAAAGTCTAGTCTCCTTTTGTCACCATATATTTACCCTCTCTACCTACTTTGCTTACCCCCAGCCCCCTTCTCCTCTGGTAACCACCATTCTGTTGTCTGTAGCTATGAGGTTTTTTGTTTTTTGTTTTTGTTGTTCATCAAAAAAGAAGTTGTTTGTTGTTTTATATCCTACATTTGACTAAAATTATACAGTTCTTGTTCTTTTCTATCTGACTTATTTCACTTTGCATGATACTCTCAAAATCCATCCATGTTCAAATCCACGTATTGCAAATGGCAACATTTCATCTTTTTTTTTATGGCTGAGTAGCATTCCATTGTATATATGTACCACATCTTCTTTATCCAGCCATCCATGGAAGGACACTTAGGTTGTTTCCATGTCTTGGCTATTGTAAGTAATACTGCAATGAACATAGTGGTACAGATATCTTTATGAATGAGTGTTTTCCAATTTTTCAGGTAGATACACAGAAGAGGGATACCTGGGTCATCTGGTAACTCTATTCTTAATTTTTTGAGGAACCTCCATATTGTTTTCCATAGTGGTTGTGCCAGTTTACATTCCCACCAGCAGTATAGGAGGGTCCCCTTTTGTCCACTTCTGGCGAACAGTTATTAAATAAATAAATAATTCCTAACAAGCAGGCACATTTGTGATCCTGGGGAGTAAAATCTTACAGTTTGGTTGTAAAAGAAGGCAGGAAAAGATGCTCAATATTGCTTGCTATCAGAGAGATGCAAATTAAAACCACAATGAGATACCACTTCACACCAGTCGGAATGGCCATCATAAATAAAACAACAAACAACAGGTGTTGGAGAGGTTGTGGAGAAAAGGGGACCCTAGTGCACTGTTGGTGGGATTGCAGACTGGTACAACCACTATGGAAAGCAGTATGGAATTTTCTAAGAAAACTAAAAATGGATCTATCTTTTGACCCAGCAATTCCACTGCTAGGATTATATCCTAAGAACCCTGAAGCACCAATCCAAAAGAATCTATGCACCCCAATGTTCATAGCAGCACAATTTACAATAGCCAAGTGTTGGAATCAACCTAGGTGCCCATCAGTAAATGAATGGATCAAGAAACTATGGTACATTTACACAATGGAATTCTATGCAGCAGAAAGAAAGAAGGAGCTCCTACCCTTCACCACAGCATGGATGGAACTGGAGAACATTATGCTAAGCGAAATAAGCCAGTTAGTGAAAGACAGATACCATATGATCTCACCTTTAACAGGAACCTAATCAAAAAAACAATCAAACAAGCACAATGTAACCAAAGAAACTGGAATTCAGAAGGGGTTGATAGTCACCAGAGGGGAGAGGGGAGGGAGTTTCAGGGGGAAAGGGGAAGGGTTTGGAGCAACATGTATAAAGGACACATGGACAAAAACTAGTGGGGGTGGAAATGGGAGCAGGGTGGGGAGGGCTGGGGTGGTGGGCTGGAATGGGAGCAAAAGACAGAAAACTGTATAAGAACAATTAAAATAAACAAAAAAAATTTAAAAGGCAGGAAAAGAAAAATAAAGTGCAACGAAACAAAACAAAACAAACATAAAATACAAAAGCATCATAGTCTGAGACTATTTTTTGTGGAATAAACTCTCTAAAGAAATTACTTTGCTATATAAAAATAGTCAAGGTTCAAAGTTGTTTTAATTGTTTTAAGTGTGATTTCCTGAAGGGAATAGTATATGCATATTTTACAAAAGCTTCCATACAAAATAAAAATAAAAATTTTATTTTGAAGGCTTAAACTCTAAGATATTTTGAAAACTCCTCTTTTTAAAATGAGTTGTTCCACATGGTTTCCAATAGCCAGGGGTTTGTTGGCTTGGATTGGTTTGTTGTTACTCTGTCAAATTATTTGACAACATGCATTCAGCATATGTTTACACACCTTATACCAGGGTATCTGTTTGTTGTTCTGGGAGATGTAGAAATGAGTGAGACCACATCCTTGCCCTCCATTTTATTTTATTTTTGTATTGATTCTAGAGAGAGGGGAAGGGAGGAAGAAAGAAAGGGAGAGAAACATCAATGTGAGAGAGAAACACTGGTTGCCTCTTGCTTGTGTTCTGACTGGGGACCGAATCCATAACCCAGGTTGCCCTTACAGGAATCAAACCAACAACCCTTTGGTTTGCAGGATGATGCCCAAGTAATTGAGCCACGCTGGCCAGGGCAAATCCTTGCCCTCTAAAACAAAGACTTATTCTTAAGCATACCCATATAGCTTGATATCAAATTCTAAAGTAGAGATGGGTGCAAACTTTTATGGGAGCATAGAGCAGGCTTATTAAATATGAATTATGTAAATGCTGCCAAAGAAAGACCTGAAAAAAATATCATTACCCAGAACTGAAAATTCAACCTGCAGTGAGACACTAAATGGTTTTGTTTTCTAACATTTTGCTGGGTCTGTGGTAAAATGACTCCCTGTGAGGCAAATATTTATTCATCAGAATTGATTGGTTCTGAGTAAAAGAAAGCAAAGGGGCATAAGGAACACTTATGCAATCATCTCTTCACTCTTTGAACACATTTTTTGTGTACCTAGAGTTTCTACTTTATGTCACGTATGAGGGATTAAGATTGAATGAGACCCAGTTGTATGAGTGAGTCAGTGAGTAAATACATATGAGGGAATTTACAATTTTAATTGTTAGAAATACATAAACCAAAATGAAATGACCACAGGGATGTGAGAGTTTTGCCTTTCATGTGAAAGAAGATCCTCAAAGGATAGATCTAGAATAAAAGTGTTGAGGTTCTGTGGAAGCTGATATAATAAATGAAACTGATTATTAGACAACTATTTCTTAATTATTTTTAGATTAAACTAAAATTGATCGCCAGAAATAATTGTCTAATAATCAACTTTATTAGATTATAGTTATGGATATTTTATTCAAAAATATTTGTTAACAATCAAGAATTAGAACTGTTGACAGTGGCCCCAATTATACAGAACATAGAGTAAGAGGGAGATGCGTCTGCGTGCTTGTACTGTGCAAGGCTTGCTAAGGGCGTCATGTAAATTCTCTCATTTAATCCCCACAGCTATCCACGATGCTGTTTCTATCATTATCCTCCTTTTAAAAAATTAAGAATCTGGGGTAAAGAGGTTCATAAATAGTTAATAAGTTGCTGAAAGTCATGTAGCTCTTGGTGGAGTCAGGATTCAAACCCAGAAATTCTCATTGTAGGGCTTGCACTTGGATAAAGGCAGCAGAAAAACCAGAGAATCAGACTCAGGCACCTGAGCTCAGTGTTCATTGATATATTCATTCACTTACTCATTCATTTGTTAGTTAAAAAAGTATCTGAGGACCTACCTAAATCAGATATCATGTTAGGTGTAAGAAATGCATAAATGAATACAAACATTTCTTATCCTCAAGGAGATCTTCTCAATAGCTAAGAATCGCTTCAAATATGCCTGAAAAAAAATTAAGGGGAAATAGTTCACAATTTCTAGTGAGGGATTCCAGGAGAGGGTGAGGCAGAGAATGTGGAGAGGGAGGCCAAGTTTGGGAACTACAGTGGAATTCTGATTGGGTGGGATGGGTTCTGGCATCTTCAAGCAAGAAGAGCTGGGACCTAAACAGGCTGAGGTCTTGGCAGCCCCTCCCCCCAAAACAAGCAGAAGTGTTGTGTGACATTCACATTAGAATCCAGAGAATCCAAAGAATCCAGGAAAAGTCTCTTGGGTGGCTCAGCTAAACTATCCATGGTTGAGAAGGTAGAACTGGTCTCAACACTCAGGGGTGTAAAGCTGTGATAGAACCTCAAAGGGGGCAGAATGAACCAACTGATTTTGAATTCCCGTTTTGCCAGTGTTAGGTGTATGATCTTTAGTCTCTGTGAGCTTCAGCTTTCTAACCTGTGAGGTTGGAGTTCTAATACTTATGTCAAAAAATGATTGTGTAGATTAAATGAGAATAAGTGCAGGTGAAACATCATACTTGGCCTGAACAACATAGATACCTAATAAATGTTGGTTCCCTTCTCAGTATTCAGCTTTGAGAGGGGCAGAGCTTGAGCCTCCCCTTCCCCTGACCAGTCATTCCTGATTCTAAAGAGAATCTGCCCCTTTGTTAACTCAGACTGTTTGTGGGGTCCATAAAAATCGGACCTTTGGATAGACCACAGTTGCCTATTGGAGAAGGTTTATGGGAGTAGCATGTATTGATCTCTCAATTATTTTCTCTTAGAGGACCTCTTTCATGCCTACAAACATTAAAAATATACAGCTAGGTGTCAACTTTTCATAAAAGTCAATTCCCTAGAGGTGTATTGAAATTCATTATAGTGAATCAAGACCTTCAGAGGTTTGTGCAGCCAAGTCACATATTCCAAGAAATAACATTTTAGTTCTTTGAATTTTGTTCTTTAAGCAGAATATTAGACTTGATATCTTCTCTTTAACAGTTTCCTAAAAACCTGTTTAAGATAGTGCCTCAACCATTTCTTGATTTACTAATCCCTGTTACTTAAATATTACTTATACAAATAATAGGAAGTACCCACAAGACTACACTTTTTTAATTCTAGTTTTAAAGTGATAAGGAATGGCAGAGAGGAACATAATGAATCTATGAGTAAAGATAATCTGCAGTATTTCCAAAGTGGGAAAAGATTTTCAGAAAATGCATTTGCTATGGAAAAAAAGTGATGGAAGACAACAAATTTCATATTACTTAAAATTTTGTCCTTTAAGGTATATTTTATAAAAGAAGGAAGATGCTTCTTTGTTAATGTGACAGAGGTGGGTGAAACTCTCCCTTGAATTGTAAAACCACCGCTGTGTCACTTCTTGGGTCCTTAGAGTAAAGGGGTATGGAAGAACCTTCCTGCAGAGTCAGGTTCCAGCTATTCAAAACCTCGTTTGGATCCTGACTTCGTAATGTTATTACCTTTGATAAATTTATTAATCTCTCCAAACTTTAATTTCCTGAGTTGTAAAACTCTTCAAAGGGTCAAATGTTATTATATAAGAATGCAGTGTATAAACATAAATCCTCTATAATATTGTTTGTTTCTTAAATCTTCTGGAAGGGTTCTTTTCCTGGGAAGGTAAACTCAAACAAGGACTCAATGAAAGACTCATTGTAGAACATAAGATGGAACTTGCTCATCTACCACCTCATTGCTGTGCATATAAACTTAGGTGTGTATTACCTAAATCTTTCCATGATAGTTTCTCAGAATTGCATGCACAAAATAGCAAGCTCCTCCATCCTTCTCACCTTTATCTTTATAAAAAGGCTTTACGGTATTGTTACTTAAAAATTCTAGTCACATTTTTTTAAATGGGAAAGTCTGATGAATTGTTGTAAATAACGTTTTTCATGGACACACCTGAATGGTGTTTATCTAGTTTATCCAGTTTCAGAAATCTTTCAAATATAAAAATCTAACACTGATTCCCAAATGTCTGATGTTTTACTTCTTAGAAGTATCTATATTATATATTTCCCCCCCATACACTCCATTCAGGAGAATGCACTTCTAAGTCTAATTTCTTCTGCACTATTTTGAACAGATTTCATTTCACCAAGAAATATTACTCCTCTCAAGCTTGATGTGCACATTTGCATGCCAGTAAATGAAATGTGATTTTTGCCTCATAGCTATTTTCATAGCAGTGATGATTTTGCGTTCCCAGAACTAAGTAAATGTGTCTAGATGGCCCAAGATCCACTTTTTCTATCATTAGGCATAATAAAATTACTCATTCACTGCATACAGCATGCATCAATCTTTATTTTACATCAATAAAGGCTGAGATCATTTCATTCCTTTCTTCTCTTTGCTTTTGCGCTTTCATTTTCTAAATTTAGCTCATTTGTATATTGTTTCCATTTTTTCAGCCTGAATAATTTATTGTCATACATTTTTCAGTCTATTTAAATCACCTGGAGAATTTTGACTTAGGTTTCTATAATCATCCAGACAATTATATCGTATTAGATAGCTTATGTAAGCACAGATTTTCTGGTTAATTGTCTTAATTTGGTGCAGGACCTGTTGAAAATAATATTATTGGAGGTATTGATATCAATAATATACCAGATATTTCTGTAAAGGCTTTAATTTTTTTTTTAATGGCCACAGTACCTTCCTTTTAGCAGAAGGTACTGATAATGTTCCCGAAACATCTTTGACCCTCACTCTTGGTTACCATGGACAGCAGTTTCATGACAGCCTGGTCAGATTTCCCAATTTCCTGGTTACCTGAAGAATATTTTTTTCCTTCTGTTTCTGGTCACTTTTTCTTTTTCTTCCTTTATTTTTACCCTTTTCTCTTTTTCTTTCTTTGCTTCTGTCTGTCTTTCCTTTCTTTTAGCAGTGCACAAATATAATTTTAAATTTGTCCTTCAATGGAAATACCATATAAATAGTAATTAGAAGTCATTTTCAAATTTAGAAGTACATATAAGAGATGTTTGCATTCTAAGTATTTAATACTGCCCTTCACATACACTTAAGAGTTCATTAAATTTACAATAGATGACATTGTGGACTATTTTTCAGAGATTTTTATCAATAGGTTTAGACTAGTCTTCCTCAAATTTTAAAACATAGGGACTCCTGAGATTATATTCAGGAGGGATAGATTTAATAGATTACCTAGCTCTTCATACTCTGGTATTTGCTGATACATAAAAATATACATATTTACCTGTTCTTCAGTTCATACTTTCTTTTCCTCACTATCTTTTCTGATACTTTCAATTCACTACCAATCTTCCCCTGTAAGTATTGGCCACTGATGTATAAGAACACATTTTGGAGTTATCTTATCAGTGTCATTCCTTAGCCATCACTTTATTTATTTTTTAAATTGACATTATATTTTAAATTGTTGTTCTATTACAGTTGTCCCAATTTCCCCCATTGCTATCTCTTACCCTACCCACCCCCCCAATCCCACAGTCAATCCCCACACTGTTGTCCATGTCCGTGGGTCATTTATACTTGTTCTTTAACTAGACCCTTCCCCTCCTTTTCTCCCCTATCCCCCTCCTTTCTCCCTCCTGGTTCCTATCAGTTTGTTCCTTGTTTCCATGCCTCTGGTTCTATTTTGCTCATTTGTTTGTTTTGTTTATTATGTTCCTGTTATAGGTGAGATCATATGGTATTTGTCTTTCACCACCTGGCTTATATCATTTAGCATAATACTCTCTAGTTCCATCCATGCTGTCTTGAAAGGAAGGGTTCCTTTTTTTTTTTTTTAGAGAGAGAGAAAGAGAGAAATATTGATTTGTTGTTCTACCTATTTATGTATTTATTGGTTGATTCTTGTATGTGCTCTGACTGGGGATTGAACCCACAACCTTGGTGTATTGGGACAATGCTCTAATCAACTGAGCTACCTGGCCAGGGCCAGCCATCACTTCCTGGTACCACATCAGAATGAGTTGCAACCGCTGCTCTGAACATTCACCAAAGACCACCCTTCATCTTACTCAGTTGACTCAATGCTGCTACTCTCATATTCCAATTCAACAACTGTCTAGTTTTGCAGCACATGTGATCATGCCCTTTGGTTGGCTGAGCATCTGGGTTCCTTTTGCCAGCTCAATTAAAGATCGGATCTCACTTAATGCTTTTTTTCATTGTTTCAGTTTGACATTCCTTTCTTCCACCAGCCTTGACCTGAGAGAACTCTTTTATCAGTGGACTCTGACCTCTGCTAGAAGAGAGGAAAATTTGTATATAGGAAACAACTATTATTGTGGCAGATCCAGGTTTTGCATGACATAAGGGTTTTACAATTTGGGAGGTTCTCTTTAATGTAAAGTATATAAAATTACCAACACAAACTTAGGTAAGAAAGTGAATATTTATTTAGAATGAAAAATTATACTATAATAAATTACAAACTTTCAAAAGTGAAAAATAACTGTAAATATTACAAAATATTAAATATTAGATAATGTTTAATTAACTATGGCCTAAACATTTCTGTACTACCACCACCCTTCTTTTGGCTGTATACTCATTAATGACCTTTTACTAAGACCAAAATTTTATAATATCATTTTCTGAAGAGAAATTGAATCATATTTTAATTTTTCTTCTGGTATGGTAGATTAAATGTACTTTTATTAGTAGTTTTAAAAACTTCTTTTAGCCTCACAAGTTGTTCTTTGTAGTTTGATATTAGAATAGCTTAGGATATTTTAGAATCTTACTACTTGAGAAAAGAAGTTTTCATACATGAATGATAGAAACACGTTTGTGATTTATTATAGTAGCTGTAGACTATACTGTTTAAGTACAGGAATTGTGATAATGTCTGTTGTATTCAGTTTCTCCCAAAATAAAAAAAATGTGGAACATTTATAACTGTATTCGCTGAGTTATGATGTATAATCCTGAGAGGTGAGAGCTTTTATTTTGACTGTTAATGTAAAGTGAATGTTCTGCTTACAATATTGTATGTCTGATGATTGAAAGAGTTTTTCACAGACCAGCTTCTGATTCCATATATTCAGATATTTTTCTCCTTCACTTTCCACACCCTCATGTTCCACGCATCCCAGGACATGTTATCATCACGGTGCCACCTCTGGCTCTGCTACTGCCGATGGCAGGAATGTGCCCAGAAACCATTTTACACTGAGAAGGCTCACAATCTCACTTGACACAAATGACTGTAAACCTTGTGAATTAATGCCAGTAAACTCTAACTAACTGTATTCCTAACTCAATAACTCCTTTGCTAAATTTCCCAAATGTCTCTGGTTACTCCAATGAAACTTGTTTAGGGAACTATAATGAAGAAGTTGTAATGGAAAGACAAATATCTTAAGCATTTGTGATTAAAATATCCTACTTTTCTTTTACAAATTTTACAAAACAAGACATTTTGGGTGCTCCTTCTAAGGATTGGAGGGAGCTTATCTAAGAGAGAAGTCCTAAAGCTTAAAGTTTATTAGCTTCATTAACTGAGCCTTTGATTATTGCTCTTATTACATTTTTTCAAGATTTTTTATTGTTATTCTGTTACAGTTGTCCCAATTTTTTCTCCTTTGCCCTCCTCTGCCCACTCTCACAGTCAATTCCTACAATGTTGTCCACGCCTATGGTTCATTCATACATTTTCTTTGGCTAGTCCCTTGCCCTTCTTCCTATGATTGTTCCTCTACCCTCTTCCCTCTGGTCACTGTCAGTGTTCCATGTTTCCATGTCTGTGGTTCTATTTAGTTCATTAGTTAATTTTGTTCATTGGATTCCCGTTATGGGTGAGATTATATGGTATTTGTCTTTCACCGACTAGCTTATTTCACTTAGTATAATATTCTCCAGTTCTATCCATGCTGTCACAAAAAGTAAGAGTTCCTTCTTTCTTTCTGCTGCATAGTATTCCATTGTGTAAATGTACCACATTTTTTTGATGGACACATTTACTGATGGGAACTTAGGCTTCTCTCTTGTATGTTAGTAGCTGCTTCTTCCTTGCTGCCTTTATGATTCTCTTTGTCTTTAAATTTTGCCATTTTAATTATGATGTGTCTTGGAGTGGGCCTCTTTGGGTCCATCATTATTGGGACCCTCTGCTTCCTGAACTTGTATGACTTTTTCCTCTTACCATGTTACCTAAGTTTTCTGTCATTATTTTTTGAAACAGGCTTTCTATCCCTTGCTCCTTTTTTTTCCTCCTGATATTCCTGTGATGTAAATGTTGTTATGTTTCATATTGTCCTGAAGCTCCCTTAAACTATCCTCATTCTTTCTGAGTCTTTTTTTTATTTTGTTGCTCTGACTGGGTATTTTTTCTACCTTGTCTTCCAGCTCACTGTTTCGGTCCTCTGCTTCATCTAGCTTTTGATTCCTTCTAGTACACAGGTGGCAAACACAAGGTCCATGAGCCAAATCCTACTTTCCATCTTATTTTATCTGGCCTGGTACCTTGTTTCTACCTGGTGGCAGTGCTGAGCTTCTTGCCCCTAGTTAAGGAGTAGTTACATTTATACAGTCCTAAAATTACATTCGACTCTTTGAAGGCAACTGTGAAGCTGATGGCCATGGCCCCCAATGAAAATGAGTTTGACACCCCTATTCTAGTGTATTCTTCATTTCAGATATTGTGTTTTTCATTTCTTCCTGGTTCTTATTTATTTATAGTTTCTATATCCCTTTTCTTGCTGCTGTAATTCCCACTAAGTTCTTTGTAGCTCCCATAAATTTCCTTGTAGTTCTCACTGAGTTCCTTGAACATCCTTATAACCGTTATTTTGAATTCTATGTCTGATAGATCACTTGACTCAATTTTATTTAGCTCTTTTGCTAGGGATTTCTCCTTTCCTTTTGACTGAGGGTTCTTTCTTTGTCTCCCCATTTTAGGTGACTCTTTTTCTTTATTTCCTCATCTCTGATTGCTCTGTTTTTGAGTCCCTGTCTTCATGGCGTGGCCTTCTGTGGTAGTAGTTCTGTAAGACTCTGTGGTGGAGTCTCTTTGATCTTCTGATTTGGATGCCCTAAGAATGCCCTTTATTTAGTTTATGTGGGCTCTCTTGTTGTACTTGGGCTTTAATTATTGATAGATCATTCATTGGTGGGTTCTCCCCTCCAGCTGACTGACTGGGAGTCCCAACCCCAGCCTCATCTTGTATACTATAGTACAGGTATGCCTATTGTGAAGTGTCTTCTATACTCCTTGGCTCAAAATTTTATATCAAAGATTCCACAGATTATTCAGATCTTTTGTCATAAGATCAGCCAAGAGTCCGAATTGGAAGCTAGAGCACGTGGACTCAGCTTCCACCTACTTGGCCACCATCTTCCTGCTCTTATCACATTTAATCATAATTAGCGGCTTATATTTCTCTCCCAGTAAGTTTTAATCTACTTTTTCTATTTATCTTGGTATCTTCATGTGCCCAGAAGACATTTGGGAGCATAGCAGGTGCTAAATAATTATGTTATAAGCTATTGGATGAATAATACTCTTCTTGAAAGAAAGGATGCCTTCAGCATGAAGACTCCCCTGCAAAATTGGGCAATGAGTTTAAACATATTATCCCAAGATAACTGCATGCAAAACTTTTTTTAAGGAGATAATTTTGTCATTTTATTTAAAAATCAATGTATTAATTGAATACACATTTTGAAATAGTAGTACTTCTATGATAATTTGCTAGACAGAATATAAATGTATATTATAAGATATTAATTGTGCATGAAATTAATCCAGTGACTGATAATAGCAGATAGTGTTTGATCAATGAGCGAATAAAACTGATATATAGTTAATTATTTAGGGCATCTGATTTACTGGGATATGTAAAATGATAATTGTGAACTTTAAAAAGAAACTCATTTGTAATACTTGAGTTCAGAATTCTCTGCCTTTAAAATCATTAAAAGCATGCTGAGATGATATTCCTTGCTAGATGATAATTTACTTATTCTTTTCACCCATGACATATGACTGGCCACTCCTTTCTTTGGGCCTCTATATAAACTTAACCTGTTAACACTTCATTATAACATTTGTTAACACAAACTTCCTGCCCTAAACCAAATTTTGATATTAGTATGGGGATGATGTTTCTGTCTCTCTTTCTCTTTTTAATAATTTTTTATTGTTGTTCAAGTATTGTCTCCATTTCCCCCTTCCATGCTCCTCCCACCCACCTTGTTTCCCACCCTCGAACTTAACCCCTTTCACTTTGTCCATGTTTCCTTTATTGCATGTTTCTTGATGGCCCTTTCCCTATTTTCTCCCATTATCCCTCCCCTGTGGTTACTGTCAGTTTGTTCTTTATATCAATGTCTCTGGTTATATTTTGCTTGCTTGTTTGTTTTGTTGATTAGTTAGGTTCCACTTATAGGTAACATCATAAGTGCCCACCAGTAAATGAATGGATAAAAAAACTATGGTACATTTACACAACGGAATACTATGCAACAGAAAGAAAGAAGGAGCTCCTACCCTTCACAACAGCATGGATGGAACTGGAGAGCATTATGCTAAGTGAAATAAGCCAGGCAGTGAAAGACAAATACCATATGATCTCTCTCTCTCTCTCTCTCTCTATCTCTCTCATAAATCTGGGTGTATATCCTCTATGTTGTCTAGCATTCTGCCTATCTTAACTTACCTCAGGCTGCCACAACAAACTACCATAGACTGAGTAGCTTAAACAACAGGAATTTATTTTCCATAGTTCTGGAGGTTGAGAAGTCTGAAATCAAGGTACCAGCTAATTCTGTTCCCCAGTGAGGGCTTACTTTCTGGCAGATGGCCACTTCTCACTGTGCCCTCTCATGGTGTGGAGGGAGGGAAGGAGCTCTCCAGTGTCTGTTCTTTTAAAAGCTCTAATCCATCATTAAGGCCCTGCTCATTACCTCATCTATACCTAATCACCTCACAAAGACCCTACCTACAGTTACCATCACATTGGGAGTCACAGCTTCAACACATGAACCTGGGGGGTCTTACAGATCAATTGCTTAGGAAATGAGGCCCTGCCATAAGGAAATGTGCACATTCAGGTTGAGTACTGTAAAATATTTTAGTTCCTTGATTTGATTGCTGGCCCATTCTCTGAAGATTTGATCTTGGATTTGTTCCTGGATTCCAGCTTATGTGCTCATTGTGTTGTGGTGACAAAGATAAATACAGCTGGATATCTGTGAAATGGGTGAAAACAGATTTTATTTAGAAACTACTGGCAAGAAGGGTGCAGAGGTGATTGAGGGAGAGGGGATAGTGAGGGTCCAGTAGAGTCAGAGTACTGAAAACTTACAAAGCATTGGTCAATGTGATTGTGATTAGATCAGCTACATCTACTAGCTGGCAGTTACTGAAGTCAGCACTCCATTCTCCTCCCACAGAGACTGGGAGAAAGAGGCCCAATGCTTCTTGTGGATTATATTTCAAAGGAATGGTTCTCAGTCCTTTAGAAAGATACTTCTGTGTTGTAAGAGATACATATTCACAACTGTAAGCCCTTTTCATTCATTCATGTATTTATTTATTTTTAAGATTTTATTTTTTATGGTACATTTACACAATGGAATTCTATGCAGCAGAAAGAAAGAAGGAGCTCCTACCCTTCACCACAGCATGGATGGAACTGGAGAGCATTATGCTAAGCGAAATAAGCCAGGCAGTAAAAGACAAATACCATATGATCTCACCTTTAACAGGATCCTAATTAACAGAACAAACAAACAAGCACAATATAACCAAAGACACTGAAATTGAGAACAAGAGAGGAGAGGGGTAGGAATTTCAAGGGAAAAGGGGAAGGGTTTAGAGCAACAAGTATGAAAGACACATGGACAAAAGCTATGAGGGGTGGAAATGGGAGGGAGCTGGGGAGGGCTGGGATGGTGGGCTGGGATGGGAGTAGGAGACAGAAAACTGTACAAGAACTACAATTAAAATAAAATTAAAAAAAAAAGATTTTATTTTTTGATTTTAGAGAGAGGGGAAGGGAAGAAGAAAGAGAGGGTAGGAAACATTGATGTGAGACAGAAACATAGACCAGCTCTCCTCCAATGGGCCCCGATGGGCGACTGAACCCACAACCCAGGCATGTGCCCTGAAAGGAATCAAACCAGTGACCCTTTGCTTTGTGAGCCACACCAGTCAGGGCTGTAAGCCTTTTTTAGTAAATGCTTTAAGAAAGGGAGGTCAGAGACCTATGTCAGGTGTTGACTGGAACAAACAGTAAATTCCTGGCTGTGCTGAGCTTCTCAAGAAGACGTTTTAATGGAAGATAGGGGTCAGTGGGGGTCTGGAGTCGTCCTCGGGGGCAAAAGCGTATGCTGCTGGAGGCATGGCAGAGTTTGGTTACATCTCTCAGTGCAGTGGTTTGGGCAGAGTTGTCATTTGCTGAGAGTTCTGTCTTTTGGATTTCTTATAGGTAAATAAGTTCAGTCCATCACTGAATCTTTTTTTTTTTCACCTTCAATATATCCTTTCAGGCCTCTGACCTCCGTCCAGCCCCTTTCAGTTTCACTGCTTCGATCTCACCACTATCAACTCATAAGAAACCTTCCCTGTCAGACAGGTCAACACAGCACACTCAGAGTTGTTAGATTTAAGCTCACAGGAAAGATATTCCTTTACAAGATAGCATGTGTATGTATGTATCATATATAATGTGTGTATATATATGTAAATATATACACAAAAGAAGCTAAGATTATATCCAAGACTTTCATTTTTTTGAAAATAAAGACTTAATTGTTTAGAACAGCTTTATGTTTACAGCAAAATTGGGGGGAAGGTATAGAAATTTCCTACACACACCCTGCCCTGACAATGCATAGCTTCCCCCACTATCAATATCCCCAACTAGAGTGTCATTTGCCACAATTGACACATCATAATCACCCAAAGTCAATAGTGTACATTGGGGTACACTTCTGGTATTGTGCATTCTATGGGTTTGGATAAATGTATAATGACATGTATCCATCATTGTGCCTCTATTTATACAAATTATTTTTACTGCTCTAAAAATGTTCAGTGGTCTGCCTATTCATACCACCCACCTCTCTTGTAACCCTTGGCAACCACTGATCTTTTTACTGTCTCCGTAGTTTTACATTTTCCAGAATGTCATATAGTTGTAATCATACAGTATGTAGTTTTCTTTTTTCTGTTCAGATTGGATTGTTGCATTTAGTAATATACACTTAAGGCTCCTCTATGACTTTTCAAAAATTTCTCACCTGAGGATATATTTATTGATTTTGGAGAGAGAGGCAGGGAGAGAGAGAGAGAAACATTGATGTGAGAAAGAAACATCAGTTGCTTCCTGTACACGCCCTGCTGACTGGGGACAATCCCACAAACTTTTGGTGTATGGGATGACATGCCAACCACCTGGGCCACCTGCCAGGGCCCTCTATGACTTTTGATGGCAAAGCAGCTCATTTATTTTTAGTGCTGAATAATATTCCATGGTCTGGATGTACTACACAGTCCAACACTATTTCTTAAGCTGCATCTACTATTCCTGGAGAAAATGAGCTCTTGCAATGTTGCAAGAAAAGAATTTCGGGGACTCATATGTGAGAGGGGTTGAACAATAGTGGCAAGACTTAGTGGAAGGGTGTGCAGGGCATAGATGCCCATGAAGAGGCTGCCACACTGCTTCATCCACAACCAGGTAGTTCAGCTTCACCTCACCGCACACGAAGTCCAGCCTCCAAGGCCACAGACCTGCACACGTCCTCACCAAGAGCAGGAGGAAGGTCAGAACCTGGAGCTGCTGTTCCTTCATCCCAGCATCTGAGGCTCCAGTAGTCCAGCACAGTCTCTGTCCCTGTCCAACTGCTTTTGGTGCCGTGCTTGGGCCTGCACTTTGGCCTACACTGCTGCTAAGGACAGAGAGCTGCACAGGGGTGCTACAGAGACAGGCCTTGTTAATCTTTGATTATAATTCTTGGGTTTGGGAGAGAGCAAGCTTTCTTTCAAACAACCCAATCTCTTTCCTGGCTCTTCCCAGGGCTGCGCTCGTGCCTCTCTCTATTTACCCCCTTTCCTGGATCTTCTGGGTTTTGTACCCTTATCCTATCTGGTCTTTTCCCCATATTTTCCCAGATGAGACCCCTCCCCTTTTTGGTCACCATGTTTGCACCTACTACATATCCCTCCAAACAGCAGGGTCTCCCCCTGCACCATCTTGGCTTCTAGTGTACATGCCTCAGCAGAGGACTCTCCCCTCATTCTCCCTTCCCCTGGAATCCTGGGGACTGGTTGTTCCCTGGGGTCATTGTAAAGCCTGTCCTTTTTCTCTGCCCAGAGGGGTGTTATTGCCCTTGGAAGGGCAAGGTGGCTATCCCCTGTAGTGTGTCAGAAGCTGTTGTTTCCTGACTTAAGCTTAGCTAGCTTTCTCCCTTCTCTTTTGTTACCATATATTTCGGACCATAAGATGTACCTAGGTTTTAGAGGAAAGTAGAAAAAAAATTTGAAGCCAAAAATGTGGCAAAATATTTAATAACATAAATAACATAATATTTCACCAGTGTGCATGCTAACAGAACTCAACAGCAGCATTAACAACCATTATTCCTCCCAAATTGCAGGGGGATGCATCTTATAGCCTGAAAAATACAGTACTACCAAACTAGCTGCCTACACTAACACTACTATCACAGGTAAATGTTTCTCAGCCTCAAAGTAGTAGTTGATAAGCATGAGGTTGTAATTAGTTTTCAATCTCATGGTACATGACCATCAACTATGATATATCTGAAAAAGTTACAGTTACATGTGATCCCAAGTGAACATAAGACATTCAAAAATAAATAAATAAAAATAATAATCCTCAACAGAATTTTCAGACCTAAGGCATTCATAAAATATAGTTTACTTCCAACATTTAATGAAGATACTATTTTTTAAAAAATATTTATAGTGGCCACACTCTTTAAAAAATATTGCCTCCCAGAACAAGTTAATTCTACTGAATACATTTGGCATTTTGAAATATCCTTTAATATTATTGCTAAACCTATGCTCCAAAAATCATCCCTAGAATTTGTTCCCTAGCCAAAAGGGAACCATTTGTGGTACCTGGTCTTTGGTCACCAGACTATTCTTAAACTCACCAGTGAAGCCAAAAGAATGATGTAAGATGATGCAGTAGCTGTATATTCTTGAATTTCATATTTATTATTTGCTTGGGCTTCTGATATCTTCACATCCTCATATCTTTCCCTGTTTGGGTTTAGTAATCTGCTCCAGATGGCCTGCTTTTAATGGCATGGTCCTCCCCATTGAACACTTTCACTCAGCATTTTGGTCTCTTTCTTCTCCCGCTACTGCCATCTCCACTCTCATTTCCAGCCCCACTCCAGGCTACATTCTCTGTACACTGCAGCTGTGCTTATAAGCTGCTACATCCTAACTCATACCTACGAGGCATGGCTAGCAAGCTGGAAGATCAGAAATTTTTGGCCAATTTTGAAGCATGTATTTAAATCTTCTAAGTTTTTAAACTTAAAAAAAGTGTTTTAAAAAAACCTGTCATGTTGAGAAATTTTAACTGAATAAAGTCAAGAATGTAAGCATATTAAAACTTGGAAATACTAACAGTCAGTCCACTTTGCAAGAGTGGCCACAACAAGATGTGAACCTGTTGGCCTCAGGACTAGTTGCTGAGGCAGTAAGAACACTACAGGGGCTTTGCCATCACCCCGGAAATTACTGGCAGCCTAGGCCTCAGTTCTCTTGATTAGAAAATGGCATGGGAGCACTTCCTTATCTCACACAGCCTAGTGAGATAGTGAAAATGAAAGAAGTGCTTTGAAAAGCAAAATGTGCTGCACAATATAAGGAATGATGAGTGTGCATCCGGTCCCATTTCTAGGGTGGAGTGACAGGGAGAACACTGGCAATAATATACAGAAGGTTGGCATCTGAGATCAGAGAGCTGAAATAAATAAGGGCCTAAGATTCTAGAGGGTGGCAAGTTGCAGAAAATGATGAATGTTGTCAAGACAATTGAATTTGGAAGGGGACCAAAGCAAAGATTGGAAAATGTGCTTTGAGTTGCTGAGACATTGAAATACAAGGACCAACAGAAATATTTAATATGATATATAGTCCTGTGATTTTAGGAAGTTGATGAGCTAGTCTATATATTAATGTTTATGCTTAGAATATCAGGCAAAACCCTCAATCTCTCTTTTGAACTTGGAAAATCAGACTTCTAGGGAGATGAGGAACATTCTGCTCTAAATTACTTGGCTATCCCTTGTCTTTGAAATAAGGGAAGCCTTTGGTTGTGAGTATGGAAAGACTGTGTTCCCCTGGAAAGTTTGGAAAGCTTCCTTGTCACCTAAAGTCTAGGTGTTAGCAATTTCTAATAGTAAGAAAACTGAATAAGTAACACATATAACTTCTAAGTGATGAATGTGGGTGGGGGGGGGAAGAGGCAGGAAGGGGCTATAGGAAATGTCTGTGCAATTTTGAATAGAATGACCAGGGAGGACTCACATGAGAAGAGGATATTTGAGGAAAGACTTAAAGATATTTCTGTGGTTTATGAGTGAATCATGCTTTACTTCTTCCTCTGGTAACTCTACTGACTTCAGACCCAGGAGGAGATAGAGTATGCATCAGTAGAGTTACCCTTTAGCCACATAATACTAAAAACAATATTATTTTTCCTTCACTATCTCCTAATATTTTCCTGATGGTATTGATAGGTCTAGTTTTACATTATATTCATGATAAATGAATGAAACTTGCATAAAATGATTTTAGAAGTGTGTGATGACAGTAGAACTTCTATTTCTATAAATGAGGAGAGAAGAAAGCAGAATAAACATGAGTTGATTTGAGCATTACAATTCATTAGCATATATTGTGTACTTTGCTCTTTCAGTGATCGGCACGTTAAAAATGCAGTTTTAGTATGCCATTCCAGCTCACATACGTTTAGAAGAGGTTCTGGAATGCTATTCTAGTGGGTTCCCCAGCAAAAGCAGCAATGCTCTTAAATGATACTAAAAGCCTAGTTACTGTGCAATACTGATTGGATACACATGTTAGTTGTTATCTATTGTCTATCTTCAGATTTGCTGTAAACTCATGTTAACATTATTATATAGTGACACAAATTCAAATATACAATTATACAACTATACTGCAATTATGCAACTATTATGTGATTATATGACTGCTATTTAATACTAACAACTATTCTGATGAAGACACATCATAAATTTAGTTCATGAGAATGATTCTCCATTGTATTCATTCAGAGCTCCATGTTTGCCTTATTTTTTTACAGTAGCTAAAGCTAGGTGGTATGATATCTAGCTGCACACATGAGAGAGAGAGATGGGTAGGGGGAGAAGAGGGAGGCAGGAAAGAAACATAAAATGTTAACATTTGGAAAATCTGCCTGAGGGTAATAAGAATTCTTTGTACTATCTGTTGCAATATTTCTGTAAGTATGATATAATATTCAAAATACAAAGTTTAAAAAGTAACTTTACGCTCACCTTTCATGTATGGATGGATAGCGTTGGTATGGAATTCAAGGTTCATTTTTCTGACTTTGATGAACTGTCTTCCAGTATTTATTGAAGCTAATCCAATGCTTATTTCTCTGTAAGTAAGCCTTGAATTCTACACCATTTCATTGTTTGTTTCTCAAGCACTTAGTTATATCTTGATTACTCACTGGTTGAGTTTTAAACATTTGTTGATACTGTTATAAGTATTCCAATGGATCCAGTAGCAAAAACAGGTAAAGATTCTGTCATTTTGGAGCTGATATTTTAGTAGGGTGGGTAGTGTAGGGGGAGACACAATCAAAATAATAAATGAATGAATGAATGAATGGTTTCTTAGGAAATGATAAGTGCCGAGGAAAAACAAAAAATAGAGTAGGTATGGGTCCTGAAGATTGGAATGGGACTGGCTTGTAGTTTTAGATGTTCTAGTCAGGGTATGCATCATAGAGAACATGAAAACTGAACAGACTTGTAGCAGGTGAAGGAATTCTCTGTGTGGATATTTAGGGGAAGGGCATTGCAAAGAGAGGGAATGGACAGTCTAAACAACCCGAGGAATATGCCCTTTGTGTTTTAGGAAAAGCAGAGGACATGAGGCTGAATGGAGCAGATGAGAGGGAGAGCCATAGAGTAATTGAGGTAAAGTCAGAGAGGGAATGGAGGGTCAGATCACCTGGGTTTGTTTCTGTTGGTTATTTTAGTGACTTTCGATTTTGCTTGAGTGAATGGATATTCATTGCAGAATGTTGAACAGAGAAGTGATACCATCTGCCATAATTTAAAAGGACTACTCTGGCTGCAGTATAAGGAATAGTGTATGGAGGCCAAGGATAAATGCAGGGGACCAGACAGAAGGCCTGCGTAACCCAGGTAAAATGTTAGTGGGTCAGACCAAGGTGTTAGCAATGGACACGATGAAATTGTTAAGAGTTTTAGTATGTTTTGAAGGTAAAGCCAGAATATTTCCTAACGGCTTAGCTTTGGCTGGGAAAGAAAGCAAGGAATCAAGAATGTGTTCAGGGCTCCCATTATGAGCAATGGACAGAGGAGTGGACATCAGGTGAAGTGGAGGGGGCTATAAATTGAGCTGCTTTTGAGGTGGGAAAGATATGGCACTCCACTTTTTATAGAGGGAGCATGAAATTCCTATTAGATATCTAAGTGATGTTAAAAATATAGTTGGATATATGTGGCCAAATTATTATTCCAAATTAATATCAGCTACCTGAAGCCAGTTTCACATTGATGAATGAATGAATGAATTTATTAATTTACCTTATTTTTTAAATTTTATTTTATTTTAATTGTTGTTCTTGTACAGTTTTCCATCTTCTACTCCCATCCCAGCCCACTGACCCAGCCCTCCCCAGCTCCCTCCCATTTCCAGCCCCCATAGCTTTTGTCCATGTGTCTTTTATATTTGTTTCTCTAAACCCTTCCCCTTTTCCCTTGAAATTCCTACCTCTCTCCTCTCTTGTTCTCAATTTCAGTGTCTTTGGTTATATTATGCTTGTTTGTTTGTTCTGTTGATTAGGTTCCTGTTAAAGGTGAGATCATATGGTATTTGTCTTTCACCTCCTGGCTTATTTCGCTTAGCATAATGCTCTCCAGTTCCATCCATGCTGTGGTGAAGGGTAGGAGCTCCTTCTTTCTTTCTGCTGCATAGAATTCCATTGTGTAAATGTACCATAGTTTCTTGATCCATTCATTTACTGATGGGCACCTAAGTTGCTTCCAACATGTGGCTATTGTAAATTGTGCTGCTATGAACATTGGGGTGCATAGGTTCTTTTGGATTGGTGTTTCAGGGTTCCTAGGATATAATCCTAGCAGTGGAATTGCTGGGTCAAAAGGTAGGTCCATTTTTAGTTTTCTTAGAAAATTCCATACCGCTTTCCATCCTGGTTGTGCCAGTCTGCAATCCCACCAACAGTGCACTAGGGTCCCCTTTTCTCCACACCTCTCCAACACTTGTTGTTTGTTGTTTTGTTTATGATGGCCATTCTGACTGGTGTGAAGTGGTATCTCACTGTGGTTTTAATTTGCATCTCTCTGATAGCTAGCAATATTGAGTATCTTTTCATGTGTCTCTGGATCCTCTGTATGTCCTCCTTGGAGAAGTGTCTGTTCAAGTCCTTTGCCCATTTTTTAATTGGGTTGCTTGTCTTCTTAGAGTGGAGTCATGTAACTTCTTTATATATTTTGGAGATTAAACCCTTGTCTGAGGTATCATTGGCAAATATGTTTTCCCATACACTTGGTTCACTTTTTATTTTAATACTGTTTTCTTTAGCCATGCAGAAGCTTTTTATTTTGATGGGATCCCATTTGTTTATTCTTTCCTTTGTGTCCCTTGCTCTGGGGGTATATCTGTAAAAATGTTGCTGCATGAACTATCTGAAATTTTCCTGCCTATGTTCTCCTCTAGGACTTTAATGGTGTCACAGCTTATATTTAAATCTTTTATCCATCTTGAATTTGTTTTTGTGTATGGTGTAAGTTGGTGTTCGAATTTCATTTTTTTGCACGTAGCTGTCCAGTTCTCCCAAGCACTTGTTGAAGAGGCTACTTTTACTCCATTTTATGTTGCTGCCCCCTTTGTGAAATATTAATTGACCATAGAGACTTGGGTTTATTTCTGGGCTCTCTGTTCTATTCCACTGGTCCATGTGCCTGTTTTTGTGCCAGTACCAGGCTGTTTTGATTACAGTGGTCTTGTAATACAGTTTGGTGTCAGGTATTGTGATCCCTCCTACTTTGCTCTTCCTTCTCAAAATTGCTGCAGCTATTTGAGGTCGTTTATGGTTCCATATAAATCTTTGAAGTATTTGTTCTATGTCTGTGAAATATGCCATTGGTACTTTGATAGGTATTGCATTGAATCTATAAATTGCTTTGGGTAGTATGGACATTTTGATGATGTTAATTCTTCCAATCCAGGAACACGGAATATGTTTCCATTTGTTTGTGTCTTCCTTGATTTCTTTCTTCAATGTTGTGTAGTTTTCTGTGTACAGGTCTTTTACCTTCTGGTTAGGTTTATTCCTAAGTATTGTATTTTATTTTTCTTTTTGCTATATCGAATGGGATTTTTTTCCTTGATTTCTGCTTCTGCCCTTTCATTGTTGGTATACAGAAATGCCTTTGATTTCTGAATATTGACTTTGTATCTGGCTGTTTGGCCAAATTCATTTATTAGGCTGGGCAGCTTTTTGGCCGGGTCTATAGGATTTTTCCATGTACACTATCATGTCATCTGCAAACAATGATAGTTTTGTTTCCTCCTTTCCAATTTGGATGCCTTTTATTTCCTTTTCTTGTCTAATCACTGTGGCTAAGACTTCCAATACTATATTGAATAGAAGTGGTGAAAGTGGACAACGTTTCTTGTTCCTGATCTTAGTGGAAAAGACTTCAGTTTTTGCCTGTTGAGTATGATGTTGGCTGTAGGTCTCTCATATATGGTCTTGATTATGTTGAGGAATGCTCCCTGTATTCCCACTTTGCTGAGTGTTTTTATCATAAATGGGTGCTGTACCTCATCAAATGTTTTTTCCACATCTATTGATATGATCATGTGATTTTTGTCTTTGCTTTTGTTTATGTGATGTATTACATTTACTGATTTGTGTATGTTGAACCATCCTTGCATCCCTGGGATGAATCCCACTTGGTCATGGTGTATGATCTTTTTAATGTATTGTTGGATGCAATTTGCCAATATTTTGTTGAGGATTTTAGTGTCTATGTTCATCAGCAATATTGGCCTGAGGTTTTCTTTCCTTGTTATGTCTTTATCTGGTTTGGGGATTAGAATGATGCTGGCTTCATAAAAAGAGTTTTGGAGTCTTCCATCATTTTGGATTTTTTTGAAAAGTTTGTGAAGGATAGGGGTTAGCTCTTCCTTAAATGCTTTGTAAAATTCTCCTATGAAATCATCTGGTCCAGGGCTTTTGTGTGTCGGAGTTTTTTGATTACTGCTTCAATTTCATCTGCTATTATTGGTCTGTTCATGCTTTCTGCTTCTTCTTCATTGAGTTTTGGGAGATTATATTTTTCTAGAAACTTGTCCATTTCACCTAGTTTTTCAAATTTCTTGGCATACAGTTCTTCATAGTAATTTCTTACAGTCCTTTGTATTTCTGTGGTGTCAGTTGTAATCTCTCCTCTTGCATTTCTGATTGTGTTTATTTGGGTCTTCTCTCTTTTTTTTCTTGATGAGCCTACTTAAAGGCTTGTCAATTTTGTTTATCTTTTCAAAGAACCAGCTCCTGGATTCATTGATCCTTAGACTTGTGCTTTTAGTCTCTATGTCATTTAATTCTGCTCTGATCTTGGTTATTTCCTTCCTTCTACTTGCTCTGGGCTGTCTTTGTTGTTGTTCCTCGAGTTCTTGTAGGTGTATGGTTAAGTTGTTTATTTGAGATGTTTCTATCTTTTTTAAGTAGTCCTGTATCATTATGAACTTCCCTCTGAGGACTGCCTTTGCTGTGTCCCATAAGTTTTTGGTTGTTGTGAGTTCATTTTCATTTGTTTCCAGAAACTTTTTGATTTCCTCCCTAATTTCATTCTTGATCCATTCATTGTTTAATAGCATGCTATTCAATCTCCATGATTTTGAGGATTTTTTGTTTTTCCCCTTGGGGTTGGTTTCTAGTTTCAGACCCTTGTGGTAGGAGAAAATGGTTGGTATGATTTCAATTTTCTTGAATTTGTTGAGGCTAGTTTTGTGTCCTATCATGTAGTCTATCTTTGAAAATGTTCCATGTGCATTTGAAAAGAATGTGTATTTAGTTTCTTTGGGATGAAGGGCTCTATATATATCAGTTAAGTCCATTTCATCTAGAGTGTTGTTCAATGCCACAATATTTTTGTTGATATTTTGTTTAGAAGATCTATTCATTTTGACAGTGGGGTGTTAAAATCCCCTACTATAATTGTGTTGCTGTCAATATCTTTCTTGAAGTCCTCTAAGATTTTCTTGATGTATTTAGGTGCTGCTATGTTGAGTGCATATATATTTACAATGTTTATGTCTTCCTGGTGGATTCTTCCCTTGAGTATTATGAAGTAACCTTCTGGGTCTCTCTTTATGGCTCTTCTTTTGAAGTCTATTTTGTCTGATATGAGTATTGCTACCCCAGCTTCTTTTTCCTGTCCATTTGCTTGGAAAATTTGTTTCCATCCCTTCACTTTGAGTCTGGGTAGGTCTTTTGTCCTGAGGTGGGTCTCTTGTAGGCAGCATATGTTTGCGTCATGCTTTCTTATCCATTAAGCTACTGTATACCTTTTGAATTGAGCATTTAATCCATTTACATTTAAGTTTATTATTTTTTTCACATTCATTTAAGGTTATTATTGATAGGTACTTATTTATTGCCATTT
Source organism: Anoura caudifer (assembly GCA_004027475.1). Taxonomy (NCBI): domain Eukaryota; kingdom Metazoa; phylum Chordata; class Mammalia; order Chiroptera; family Phyllostomidae; genus Anoura; species Anoura caudifer. The sequence goes on along the minus strand of PVKU01002022.1, from coordinate 200,639 downwards.
TCGTACCTGTGTTGCTCTCCCTCTTTCTCTCTTTTCCTTCCTTTCCTTAAAGTAGTCCCTTTAGTATCTCTTGAAGAACTGGTTTGGTGGGGGTGTATTCTTTTAGACTTCTTTTGTCTGGGAAGCTCCTTATTTGGCCTTGTATCTTGATTGAAAGCCTTTCTGGGTAAAGTAGTCTTGGTTGCAGGCCTTTGGTTCTCATTACTTGGAATATTTCTTGCCATTCTCTTCTGGCTTGGAGCTTTTCCATTGAGAAGTCAGCTGCTAACCTTATCAGGGCTCCCTTGTATGTTACTTCCTTTTTCTCCCTTGCTGCCTTTAAGATTGTCTCTTTGTCTTGGAATTTTGCCATTTTAATTATGATGTGTCTTGAAGTGGGCCTCTTTGGGTTCCTCTTGATTGAGACTCTCTGTGTTTCCTGGTTTTGTGTGACTTTTTCTCTCATCAAATTAGGGAAGTTTTCCATCATTACTTTTTCAAATAGGTTTTCTATCCCTTGCTCTTCTTCTCCTTCTGGTATCCCTATTATATGGATATTATTATGTTTCATATTGTCTTGCATTTCTCTTAATCCCTCTTCATTCTTTCTGAGCCTCTTTTCCTTTTCTTGCTCTTTCTGGATGTTTTTTTCTACTTGGTCCTCCAACTCACTGATCTGATGTTCTGCTTCATCAGTTCTGCTTTTCATTCTTTCCACTGTGTTCTTCAGTTCAAAATTGTATTCTTCATTTCCACTTGGCCCTTTTTGATATTTTCTATTTCCTTTTTCATGTTGATATAGTTTGCAGTGAGTTCCTTGTAGCTTCCCTGTAGTTTCTGGTAGCTCATTGAGAGGTCATGGAGCTTCCTGACAACCATTGCTTTGAACTCAATATCTGATAGTTGAGTTACCTCCATTTCATTTAGCATTCTTTCTGGGGCTTCCTCCTTTCCTTTTGTTTGGGGATTGTTTCTTTGTCTTCCCATTGTTTGTGAGACTCTTCTTGTTAGGCTCAGCTTCTTAAATTGATTTGTTCTCGTTCCCTGGGTTTATGGTGTGAACTTCTGTGGTAGAATGCCTGTGAGATTCAGTGGTGCTGTCTCCTTTGGGTATCCTGGTGTTCATGGCTTCCACTGTCTCAGCTGTTGAAATGTCCCCTCTTTGGGACCAACTCTGGTTTTTCCACTGTTCCAGGTTTTTTTTGTTTTGTTTTGTTTTTGTCTTGCTTGTGGGTATTTAAAAAGAGAAAAGAGGAAGAAAACAAAGAAGAAAAAATTAAAAGAGAAGAAAGAAAAACAGAAAGAAAAAGAAAAGAAAAAAGGGCAGAAGAGATAAGATTAGAAAGAAAGGAGGAAGGAATAAAACAAGAAAGAAGTAATGAGAAGCAAAAGGAGTTGAGGGGTAAAAAAGATAAAAATAACAAAAAAGAAAAAAGAAAAAACCCACAAAAAAACCCCAAAACAAAACAAAACAAAACAAACAAACAAACAAACAAAAAAGAACAATCTTGCCAAGCCGGTTTTCCTGGCCTTGCTTACTGCAATGGCCAAGGGGTGATGGTATCACTTTTCTCCCTGTTCAGCACTCCGTTATCTTTGGGCTCCTGTCCTCAGAGTTAGCCCTGGGGCCTCTCTGCACAGGGCCTCAAGTGTATCTTCTGAGGCAGCGTGAGCCTACCATGGTCTCGCACAGGTGCTTATGATCTCCCAGCCTTCCATGCATGGGCGCCGACTGTCATGCGGGGGCTGATTGGTTGACATGCAGGTCCCCGATGGCGGGACTGCAGCACAGGTCCCTGGTGTTGCAAGGGCACTGAGAGACCGCATCGCAGGTCCCCCAGTGGTGCTCTGGCACTGATGGATCCCTGCGCAGCTGTCCCCAATGTCGCCCGAGCTCAGATGTGCAGTCCTTCCAGGGCTATGAGACCTTAACTCCTCCCTGTGAGATTTCAAGCAACCAGGTTTATCCCGGTGCTGCCGAAACCTTGTTTGGCTGGGCAGGGAGCAGTTGACCTGGCTCCCTCCCTAAAGTCTTATGGCCAGCGCTGGCCCAGGATCTCAGCCCCGACCCTGGTCTCTGTGCTGCTGGAGTACTCACCTTACCGTCTGTTTTTTTCAATGTCCGCTGCAATTTTTGATCTCCTGTTTTCAAATATGCTGTGTTTCTGATATCTGTTTGCTCTGTTCCACTGTAAATCAACCAGGTTTTTCTCCTGTGTGTAGGGGTAAGTGGTCCGTGCTTCCTCCTACCATGCCGCCGTCTTCCTTCTCTTCAGGTGATCTGGGGGTCCTGGGACCAGAAGGTCTGTGATCCACTGTGGGTTCTCAGCTGCATGCAAGAAAAGACTCAAATATGAGCCAATATAGTTTTTGAAGTGAAAAAGCTATTAATTTACCTTTGTGACTAACAGAAGAAAAATTTTGAAGCATAATCTCACTTAATTTTTTTTGTTTAATAAATCTCTTTATTATTGTTCAATTACGGTTGTCTGCATTTTTTCCCCACCACTTTCTCCCACCCACTCCAAACCCACCTCTCTCCCTTGCTTCCACCCTCCTGCTTGGTTTTGTCCATGTGTCCTTTATAGTAGTTCCTGAAAACCTGTCTTCCCACAGTCCCCTCCCTCCTCCCCTCTGACTATTGTTAGGTGGTTCTTAATTTCAATGTCTCTGGTTACATTTTGTTTGCTTTTTTTCTTTTGTTGATTATGTTCCAGTTAAAAGTGAGATCATATGGTATTTGTCCCTCACCACCTGGCTTATTTCACTTAGCATAATGTTCTCCAGTTCCATCCATGCTGTTGGCTAAAGAAAACAGCATTAAAATGAAAAGAGAACCAACTATATGGGAGAACATATTTGCCAATGATACCTCAGACAGGGGTTTGATCTCCAAAATGTATAAAGAACTCACATGACTCGATTTCAGGAAGACAAAAGCTCAATTAAAAATGGGCAAAAAACTTGAACAGACACTTCTCCAAGGAGGGCACACAGAGATAATCTCACGTAATTTAATATCTCCAAGCCTATTTTTGATACCATGCAGCTTTTTCAGAAACTACAAGAATGAATGGATTGAATCTCATGGATATTATTAAAGGTCCCATGTGATAGATGAGAAATTGTCCCATGATCAACTTTTAGATTACTGGCCAGAGTTTGATTACTCTTATTCTAATGCAGTACAGCTACCATGATGTAGTGTCTAATTTCATAGAAACCATTGAACCATACACTTGCTTGATGGCTCTGTTACATAAACAGTTCAGCAGAGACTTCCTGGCGTATACTCATTTATCTCTGATCATTGGCACATATAATAATTTAACAGGAGCTATCTGTTTCCTTAGTGCTGTATCCAAGCACATTTCATTTTAGTATAATTAATAGATATTTATTTTTGCTGCCAGAAACAAAGGTACCAATAGCAATCTGATTATGTTGATCATTTCCTTTCTCTGGCCCTTGGCACAAATTAATTATACCATACCATTATGTTTGCCTATTAATTCATTAATTTCACAGCTATAAGCAGTGACACGTACTTTTTTTAATCACAAATGCTGATTTCCATATTTTTGCCCCAATGAATAAACAATTCCCTAGTATATCATTGGATAGATTAATATTTTACTGGAGCAGTTGCCGGTGCTTAAAATATGAATGATAGAGGCACATCATTTTGTTTTTCTTCTTTTTGCAGCTGTCATGACTAACCAGGGATGACAATATTTAATACCTAGAAGCACTGAGGTATACATATTTAACTTCTAAATCATTTATGACTAAAAGTTGACATCTAAAAGAATTTTTTTTTGCTCTCAGAAGCAATAATACAGTGTGAAAACTTTGGTAGGCATCTCTTGGATTAGAGAAGTAGACTCAGTTTTCAGTAAATCATCCAGATTCATCACTATATAAGGCTGAAGTATACTTGAAAAAATATGGGGTGGTTGGAAAGAAACTAACATTTTAGGAACACTTAATATATAACTGATGCTTTTCAACGCACTTTACACGCATTATTTCATTAACACTTAATAGCAACTCAAAGAAGAAAGTGATATTGACTTTATTTTCAATATAAGGACACTGAGGCTAAATGGTGAAGAAATCGACCTCAGTGCTGTTGTAAGAAATGAGACTTGGGATTCAAACTCGGCTTGTCTTCCATGTCATTCTGCCTCTCAATTCTCCCATTTTTAGGATTGAAGATAATGTTTAGAGATATTTAGTGAGTTATTCAAAATCAGGCAGGTAGTTTATGGCAGAGCTGAGATTAGAACCCAGAGTCTCTCCAGGCTCTCCTGTCTTCAATATTATTCTATCTTTCTGGAAAGTTCCATAATTCACACTACTTAGAATCTGACTTTATTTGGAAATTATATAAACCTTAACAATTGATTTTTCCCTGGAAATAAATGATCCTGACTATTAAAGAATAAGTGAAATTATTGAACAACTTAACTCTGCTAATACGCTCTTTGGCTGTTTGAAGCATGCGGCTATTTTCTGTTTGACTTTGAAGACTTGTCTCATGCATCAACAAGGCCTGCTGCTGCCTTGAGCCCTTTAAATGGGCAACTGAGGGCTGGGCAGCTTTGGTGACTCCCCTAAGGAAGCACAGGTGCTTAATAAGTGATAGGCTGCTATAAATGAAGAGACAGATCTAACTTGTGATCATAGCACAAAGTTTTTAATGAAATATTTTCAACTTTAAGCAGAAATATTATTCAACACAGAATTATGTATTGAATGTCAGCTACATGCCATACATATTCTATATAGGTCTAGGGATGTAAACTGAATAAAATAGAATATCTGAATTTGTAATACTTGGGGTCTAGTCATGATGGAAAATAGAGAAGTAAACAAGCAATTAGAGTTTAAAATTCTGTTCTTGACAAAATACAAAGTTAGCATAGGCTTCTAGCTTCCTCCCTCAAAGTCAACTGTGAATGGAAACACAAGAGATAATAGAGAATTATAAGAAACCTGTGGGTAAACAGAACTGTTTGAATTGTTGGTGGTATGTTTATCTATTCCTATAACAATTCTAATCATGTATTAAGTTTCAGTTGGTCTTGTAGAGTTTTTCTTAGCAATTTCAAACAAAAGTGAGTTTCCTTGCACTTCGAAACTTTTATTATTATAATTGTTAAGTTTAAAGTGCTGTTGAATGCATGAATATATGGGTGGATGGATGGATGGATGGATGGAAGGGAAAGGGCAGGTGGGATGACACAGAGGCCTGCAATACAAGCATGCCTGTTTCCTGTCAGTCTGCCAAGAACATTTTTATGTGGCAGTTACATTTGACAAGCACTAATTAATATTAGAATTGCATACTTTTTTAAAAAAGATTTTATTTATATTTAGAGAGAGTGGTAGGGAAGGAGAAAGAGAGGGGAAGAAATATCAATATGTGGTTGCCTCTCGTGTGCCCTCTACTGGGGACCTGGCCCGCAACCCAGGCATGTGCCCTGATGGGGAATTGAACTGGCAACAGTTTGGTTCGTGGTCCGTGCTCAGTCCACTGAGCTACACCAGCCAGGGTAGAATTGCATACTTTTGAAATGAATTATTAATTGCAGTGAATGACGTAGAAATTTTGAATATTTTTCTTTTTATCTCTATTTTCTACTAAAATATACTAGTCAAAATTGACTTAGAAATTATTGCATCTACATTATTAGTGCATGAGTTGAGGTCAATAATTTAAAGGACTGTGTTCATTAAACTCCTGAATGAACAAGTTGTTAGGCTACCCTAATGTTTGTGAAATTGAATGAGTATGTAGATACATAGATACATATATAGTAACATAATTTTCTTTTCTGACAGGGACATTGGTAAGGTTAATTAGTGCCTGTAATGATTTTTGTCCCTGTTGATGAGAAGACACTATGCAAATAGAGTGCAGAGTAAAGAATTACATTAACACCAAAAAGGTTATATGATCAGTAGCTGCAGATGGATTTAAAATTTTTGTTCAGAAGGCAGAGAATCTGAAACATTTCTTCTAACACTGAAGTATCATTTCTAGGCTGAATATCTTAACCCAAGGTATTATGATAAACATGTTTTCATTCATTCAAACATGAGGCCAATTTCTAGTAGGTAGAATTACAGACTTAATACTCCAATGGCCAGACAGAAAGTATGGGGTAATTCTAATCAGAAAGAATAGAAAGAATATCTATTTCTCCCCCTCTGGTACCCACAGGTGCCCCATTTAATTGTTTACTCAAAATTGATCACTAGATACTTCCTACCCTACTGATATTTGGTACCTTGCTCAACCCTCCAGTTAAAGTATCTAGCATAAGCAGATTCTGCCCTTAACCTGTACACATAACCTGGATCTCAGAATTCTGGCCTCATCAGCATACACCTAGAGATAATACATACTCTTGCTGTGCATGCTGTCTAATGGCTTCTTTCCAACAACACAGAAGGAAGCAATACAGAATGCCACTATGTGTTGCAGATGTTTGGAGGTTCAGGAAGGAGGAGAATGTCTTTTTCTTTCCTGGGCTGCTATAACAAAATATCGTAGATCAGGTAGTTTAAATAAAACCATTTATTCCTTACAGCTCTGAAGGTTGCAAAGTCCAAGATCAGAGTGAGGACCTCTTCCTTGTTTGTAGGCAGTTGCCTTCTTGTTGTATGGTGGAGAACAGAGGGAGGGGAAGCAAGCCGTCTCCTGTCTTTTCTTATAAGGGTGCTAATTTCATCATGAGGGTTCCACCCTCAAGACCTAATTATCTACAAAAGACTCCCTTCTCCAAATATCATCATGTTAGGGATTAGAGTTGTTTTTTTTTTTTTTTTAACTTTTTTTATTGTGTTTTTTCCATTGCCATTTAATTTCCTTACTCCTCTCCACCTCCACAATCAGCACACTGCTGTCCATGTCCATGAGTCCTTTTTCCTTTTTGCTCAGTCCCTCTCCCCAGAGCTGTCATTCTGCTCTCTGTGAGTCTGTCTCTATTTTGCTGGTTAGTTCAGTCTGTTCACTAGATTCCACATAAGAGTAGAATCATATGGTATTTGTTTCTCTGGCTGGCTTATTTCACTTAGCATAATGTTCCCCAGGTCCATCCATATTGTCCCAAAGGGTAAAATTTTCTTCTTTTTTTTTATGGCTGAGCAGTATTCCATTGTGTAAATGTCCCATAGTGTTTTATCTACTCATCTACTGATGGACACTTGGGCTGCTTCCATATCTTGATAATTGCCAATAATGCTGCAATGAACATAGGGTGCTTGTGTTCTTTAGAATTAGTGTTTTGGGTTCCTTTGGGTATATTCTCAGAAGTGGAATTCCTGAGTCAAAAGGCAGGTTCATTTTTAATTTTTTGAGGTATCTCCATACTGCTTTCCACAGTGGCTGCACCAATCTGCATTTCCACCAACAGTGCAAAAGGGTTCCCTTTTCTCCACATCCTCACCACCACTTGTTGTTTGCTGATTTATTGATGATAGCCATTCTGACAGGGGGGAGAGATATCTTACCACACCTTAGTATTTGTTAATATTTGACAGAGGAAGCAAGCACATACAATGGGCTAAAGATAGTTTATTTAATAAATGATATTGGGAAAATTGTACAGATATATGTAGAAAAATGAAATTAGCCCACCTGTCTACACCACAGACAAGAATAAATTCAAAATGGATTGAAAACCTAGACTCTAAACCATAAAAATCTAGAAGAAAACATAGGCAGTAAAATCTTGGACATTGCTCAAAGCAATATTTTATCTGATATATCTCTTCAGGTAAGGAAAACAGAAGAAAAAATAAAGAAATGGGACTACATCAAACTAGAAAGTTCTGCACAGCAAAGGAAATCATCATGTTGGGGATTAGAGCTTCAATATACACATTTTGGGGCTACACCATCATTTAGTTCATTGTAGAGAATTAATGTTTTCTGAGCATCTGCTATACCCCAGCACTGAATGTCATATTTTATTAACTGGAAAAGCTGTTGCTGACATTACATTTGACACCTTCTTCTATCATAGAACCTATTTTAATATATTAAAATCAGTGGTTTAAGTGTCTGTTTCCCCAAGAGGGTAGACTCTTGAGGGCAGGGGCCATGTCTATCTTATTCATTTCTGTATCCTCATTATTGAGCACAGTGTTTGCCAGGTAGTAGGAGCTCAACTAATATTGTTAAAGAATGAAGAATTTACAATCCTACTTAATCTTTTTATGAATACTCCTAACCTCTCTGCACTTTAAATGGCAAATCTAATAGCCCTCAGGATTGTTCTGAAAAATCAAAGACACCTCCAGATTTGGGCATGATATTGCAACTTTGAAAGAGATTTTCTTTTTTTCCAGTGCTTATTAAATAAGCAAAAAATAGTTAAAAGTAGCCAACACACCCCTCACACCACCATTGAAAACCACCACCAAATAAGAAAAGAGGTTTACTCGGAAGCAATAGCCTTTACAAATGAGTGACCAAGGAGAGGAGAGAAAAGTTTTAGAGTGGAATAGAGGTAGAGCACCTTTTCTTCCAGTGGCATCCCACGGTGCTGCCCAGACTGTCTCCTGTGTCTCCAGTAATAAAACCAGTTGGTAAGTTATAAATAAAGGTTACTGGAAATATCTGTTGGGGAGTGACAAGTGAAATGATGAGTGAATAGTGAGGCTGGCTCTCTCTGTGAAAAGTGAAGGATCCTAGTGATACCATCTAAGATGTAAGATCACAGTTAGGAAGAGTCAACCCAGGACAGGATGTTTAAAAAAAAAATCTCAGAAGAGAGAGTGATCAGTTTTATTCCAGAGACTCTGTATGTGCTCAGTCTTGGTTTTCTCCTGCCCCTTTTTTATTTCCCTAAGAACAAGAAATAGCCAGACCTCAGACTAACTGGAGATAAGAGTGGTGGGAAATAGCACCAAGATGTCACCCCATTACTTCAGAGCAAAGAAGATGACCACACAGGACACCTTTTTATCTTACGAGAAAAAGACAAAAAAAATGGTAATCTCCCAAATTACTCCAACAACAAAAAAAAAATTAAAAGTATGCAAAGTAAAAATTAAACATGGAATTAATATAACTCATTGACAGAAATTTATGGTGTATAGATCAGGATTTTCAGACTTGAGTTTCTGTTTTACCTCTTCCATCTAGAAATTTATTATGTTGAATTGCTCAGGTGTAAAATCATCTGGGGCACCAAGTAAAAATACATTGGAAATATTGATGTGTGTGAAGGACCCTCAATTAAGATCCCATAAACCTGTGATATGGCTTCCTGTATTTCCATATCTTAAACATAGTTGTCTGTTATGGAAAAATCAAGGTAATTAGATCATTTTTTCTCATATTACCATATTCTGAATTTAGATATATTGTAGAGTAAGACAGTGGGAATAATGTCAGTTTTAATTTAATGACTTCACCACTGTATCCATTTACTATTAGAAAACATAAATTGATACTGTAAAAGAAAAGTAAAGAAAGGATCCATAAAATATATTGAAGGTATTGGTACTTAGCTTATCCAGATAACACACTCAAGGAAATGCTCTTTTCTGTTTGTCTGTCTATCTATCCATTTTATTGAATGAACGAGTGAGACTCTGGTCACAAAAATGTATATTGATGCCTTTGTTTGAATCAAAAAATGAAATCAGACTTTTGCTTTGTGAGAAAGTATTGATGGTTTGCTAATAACTGGCTTTGATAATTAGATTGTTTTGTGGGCTAATTCCATTCCAAGTTTTTGATGAAAATATAAATGATAAAAAAATGTATTGTTCAGAGTTGACAGAATAATGGGGAGCAGACTTACTTTTGTGCCTGAAAAACGGTAAAACTTGACAAAAGGTGTAGAGCAACTGTTTGGGGGTATAAGGCAACAGACAATGCACAACTGTGATCCCTGAAGGAGGAACGTACACAGGGGAGTTTTATCTGTGTGCGGCCTTCCTGCCTGGCAGAGAACAAAACATTTCAAAAGGTGGATAAAAGTGAGAGTTTAGCTTATTGCCTCAATTGGCTAGAACTGCAGGGCAAAATGCTGGAAATGAGAGAACTGTGCAGAGAAGGAACTCCAATAATCTGCCCAGGAAATACCGCTGAGTCTTGCTGAAAACTAAGGGGCACGAGTGCAGGAAGAAGCTGGGTGAGGCCTGGCAGGGAGCAGCTTCAAGTGCACCTGCACTTTCAGAAATGTTAAAGGGGGTTCTCAAAAATGAAGGAAACTGATACCAGGTGGATGCTCAGCTATTCATAAAGGAATGAAAAGCACCTGAAGTAACACGTGGGTAAATCTAAAATACTTTTTCTTCTTAATTTCTTAAAAATACAATCGACTTGGTAAAGCAAGATAACACTGTGCTTTGATTTATGAAACTAAAGCAAGATAATAACACGGTGCTTTGATTTATGGAACAGGTAGAAAAATGTAAAAAAAAAAAAAAAACCATGAGCACAAAAGACAGAAAAGGTGTAAATGGAAGTATACTATTTTAAAGTTGTGAAGCGGTATAATATTCCACCTGAACGGTGGTAATATGAAGAAGCTTCCTAGAATAATCACTACAATACAAAAAAAAAAAAAGGTTTAGTTAAATAGCCAGGGGAGGAGGTAATAAAGAATGCTATATGTATTACTTAAATCCAAAATTAGTCACAAAAAGAGGTTAAAAAAAGACACGCAGATAAGACAAATAGAAAACAAAGAGCAACAGGTTTTCTTAAACCCAACCACTTCAATAATTCCACTAAGTTTAGAAAGGCTAAGAGCCCCAATTAAAAGGCAGAGGTTGTCAGACTGGATTAACACCAAAACCCACCTATCTGCTGTTTACAAGAAACACATTTAAATATAAATATGCCAAAAGAGTAAACATAAGAATAGGAAACAAGATAAACCATGCAAAGATCCATCAAAGAAAAGGAAAGCTGAGTGGCTGTATTAATATTAGACACAGCAGATTTAAATAGAAGAAGTATTACCAGAGGTGGTGAGTTATGTTTCATAATGATAAAGGGAAATTGAAATACCTCTGATGTCTTGAACCCCTAGTGAAGGAGTCACTAAAAAAGAGAAAAGCCTTGCTTTAAATGAGAAACATTCTAAAAATATACATTTCCCTGCTCCACTGGATATAAACAATTTAAAAACATACTTTACGTTTGCTTCTCTGGTTCTCCTCATGGAGTTCTTTCATGTGAAGGGCTGTTTCTCCTCCTTGAAACCCCCTTTTCTCTCTGGCAACCTTCCTATTCCTCCTGCAGGGAAGAGCTCAGGTAAAAAGCAGACCTCACAAGCCCCTCCTGGTGGTCTCATCATAGTTAGCCTTTTACCAGTTAGTCATTCAATAAATAACTGTCGAGTTCCTACTACGTACTAGGCCCTGTGGTCACAGCAATGAATTAATTACACTCTTCCTAGGAGATAGGGAATAGGGCACAGAAAATAAACAAATATGGAGCATGCCAGGAAGTGATATAGTCAATAGAGAAAAATAAAAATAGGGACTTAGGAGTGCATGAGGAGTGATAAAGGAAGGCATCTCTGTAGAAGATGTTATCTCTGCAGACCTGGAGAAAGCGAGGTAGCACTTTCAGGTACCTGGGGCAAGGTAACCATGGGTAGAGGCGCTGCATCAGGAGTATACCTGTGAAGTCTGTGAAATAAATACAGTAAGTGTGGGGCTAGAAGGGAGTGAGAGAGGGATGGACTAGACACTGACATCTAGGTTCCAGAGATTCCAGCATAAATACCTTTGATGTGAAAGTTTATACTTAAAAAAACAAAAATGCAGACTTTCAAAGCATACCTGCACTCCTTCCCTGTGCTGCTTACTGATCTTACAACACAAAAAACATAGAGAATATCGGGAGAAAAGTGGACAGGATGAGGACAACGTAGCCAAAATACATAAAAAATTAAAAGTCTAACAAAATGTAAAATGTAGGTAGCAACTGAGCTCAACCAAGACAAATATATGCTCAAAAGAAAACAATACGTTCAAATAATACAGTTAACCCTTAGTATTGGGATTATAGATCAATTCCTTTTTTTTTTTTTGACTTGTACTTTTCTGTATTTTCTTAATTATCTACAACCAACAAATATTATCAGTGAAACAATTCTGTTGTCCTTAAGACTAGACCTTTTGCTATTCTAAATAAAGCAATTGAGAATTTTGAATTTCCATTGAGTTTTGTCCAGTGGGAAAGGTGACTGAGTGCTTTTCTAATGGCAGGGAAGTGATCAACAAAATGTTTTTGTTCTCCTCCTACAACTTTAAACAGGTAAAGTTTAATGAATACACTAATTATTTTTGTCTTTATTTTTATGGTTTAAAACCAATTCAAGCTTCTTGTTAAAAATAATAGAAAAGTATTACTTAGGGAAAGTTTTTCCATCATCTCAGTCTTAAAGGTAATAGAAATTTACACTATGCTATACATTTTTCTGATTATTCCTATGAGTACATTTTCTAATTATTCCTATGAGTACCTTTTATATACATAAAATTAAATAATAAAGTTAAAAAACAGTTAACCTAAAAAAGAAATATTTTGAAATAACCATTGTATATTTTTACAGTTAAAGAAAACAAAACAAAAACAAATATCCACTAAACCTATGACAGTAATGGTTATAATAATTTTTTCTTCATCATTAAATTTTTTTTTGCTTCAGATTAAAGACAGGTGATCTTTACTTACAACTTAAGTTTTTTTAGCTTATTTATTAATAACAGTTTACAATTTCTCTTGATTTCACAAGTTTTGGTGATATCCTCAACTGGTTGATTATACAAAAATGATCCAGCAATCTTCCTTTCATAGATGTTATTCCTGTTTTATCCCAGCTTCTGGTTTTGCCTTTGACCTTCAGTAATAGGTGGGCATTAGGAATGGTTTTCACTTGCAGTCATCTCCATTCTAACTCTTCTGACACTATTCTGAATTCTTCAGTAGTTTGAGAAAGAAGCCAAGATGTCTAAATGTAATTTTGACTAAGATCTATGCTTCACCAGGCTTTTAACTTTGATGTGCAAGCTCCCCATTTTTCACTATTACAGGCAATATCTTTGGTTGATTATTTAGCTTTGGCTCTGAAGAGTCTTTGGTGTAAGGTGCATGCGTGCGTGCGAATGTGTGTGTGTGTGTGCGTGTGTGTGTGTGTGTAGGACAGCAGAAAATTTTCTGAATTCCAAGTCATGAGATGAAGATTTTCAAAACCCAGGAAGAACAGTATTTTTTTTATTGTGTTAAACTTGAATTCACTTTAGAAGAATCACTTTTCATCATGCCACCTACTTAATTTTACCAGTTTTTTCAATGTGTTCACCCCTTTCCACACTTATGAATCATTGCATATTTATTCACTTTGTGTTATTGTGTCTCAATGTTTTATCCTTCTATATTCAAGTATGAAACTTAGGTGAATCACTGTCATAAATGCATTGTTAGCCATTGTCTTGTTGATTTATTTGTTGTGAGTGACTGCACAGTGTGCTGGTTTGTCTTGCAGCCTTTCTTTTATTTTTGGCATCCATCCATCCACTCAGCCATCCATCCACCCATCATCTATCCATGCATCCTGCCAGCCACCTGTCTAACAAATGTGCTCTGTAATTTACTAAATTGCAAGCGCTGAGATACAAAATATGATACAAAACATGAATAAGAATTATATATGTTCTCCAAATATTTGTGGTTTGATTACAATTAAAAAGATTTATTTGATCCATTGGAATTTAGTTTCAGTAATATTTCTTTTTTTATTTAATCTTTATGAATAAATTTAACAAATGCTTAATCAGTGCCCACTATATGCCAGACACTGTTAGAGGTTAGTATGGGAAAATGAGCAAGTGATGGTCTCTGCCCTTCAGAGAGATGAACTTTAGTAGGAGATAAGGAAATGTAACAAATGACTATGTCACAGAACGAAGAGCTGTGAGAGAGGGCGACACAATGTTCTGGCAGCAGAGGGAGAGGAGTGACTGACCTGGGCAGAGACAGAAAGCCCCCAGAGGAGGTCATCTGTAGGTAGGGTCCAGTTCGTGCTACTCAGAATGTGGTCAACAGACCAGGGACGGTATTGCCTGCTCCCAGCTAATATTGGCACCTGGGAGTTGGTTGGAAATGTAGTTTCGCAGGCCCAGGCCAGGCTCATGGAGTCAAAATTTGATTTTAACAAGATCCTCAGGTGAATTGTAAGCACATTAAAATTTGAGAAGCGCTGATTTAAAGTAAAGGTAATTTGGCAGGTGAAGAAGACACCTAAGTCGTTTTAAACAGAGGAAGGACCATATGCAAAGAAAGGCATAAGACATGGATGCACTTGGCATGTTTTTTCCTTAAATCTTAAGGTGCATCAGAGAAGGGAAGGGAGAGGATTTGATAACACGTGAGTACCAGACTGTGAAGGACTTTCATGTTATGTAAAAAATTGGAAGTTTTTCTCCCAATCGCACCATACGGTGCAATTGGAAGTTTTTAAACAGATAAATGAAAAGATGCTGTAGAAAGACAGTTCTGGCAGCCATGTGCAGAATGAATTGGAAATGAGTAAGGAAGTCTGCTGACTACTTAAGAAGTTATTTCAGATGATAGGACCTAAACTAACACTGTGGATGTGTGGATATGCAGAACAGGGGCTGAATTCAAGAAATATTTTGGAAATTGAAATTATGGGAATTCATGCTTGAATGAAGGAGATGAGGAATGAATGAGAGATGACTCAGAGGTTCCTACAACGAATGTCTGGTTGATTATGGCATTGAGGAGTTGGAAAATATGGAAGAAGCAAGTTTCACAATGGAGGGAATAAATTCAGTATTAGACATACTAACTACAAGTATCTATGAGATGTCTAGACATAGATGTTTAGGAATATAGTTTGGGAGCTGTTGCCATAAGAAATGTCTAAACCTGTAGAGAATTTTTGTAAGTTTATTCGAGCCAAACTGACAGCATATGCCAGGGAGTGAGATCTCAAGTGTTTCACAGAATAACAGCTTTGCAGTGTGTTTCATGCATTTGAAATCAAAGAGAGAATGTAAGGAAGATTATATGAAGTAGAGTGAAAGCAAAGTGGGGATTGGATTACAGATTAGTTAAGATTATTTCCTGCCTTGAGGATGGTTATATCTTATAAGGAGGGATCTGAAAGGAGTCATTTCAAAGATGTGTTAACCTAGATGCACAGAAACAATGGACATGGCTTGCTTAAGGCAAAGATAAGCTGTTTGGTAACGAAGTTGTGTGCTTGGGGCATGACTACACAGCATGACCTGCCCAGTTAGGAATTTATGATCAGATTGTCCCTGGACTGGGCCTGAGAGCCAAGGCAAGTCCTGCCCTGGCACAGTCCAGGACAACCAGGTTCATGCAGGAAACAATTCAATATCAAGTACAGGTAAAAGTCAGAGTACATTTATTGACTTTCAGGATAGTGAGGCAAAGGAAGGGTCCTTAGAGACGGGATAGGGGTCAGCCCAGGATGAGCTTTGGCTGTTCACTGCTCCCCTGGTTGCAAGTCTTGTTGGAGCCCTTTGAGTTTAGGATAGAAGAAGCCAAAGTACACACCTGAGAAAGCAGTGTGGGTATGTTTGAAGAAGAACATGCTGGTGTTCTTTGTTTTGAGAGGTTTTACCTATTATTCTATATAGGTAGGGTTTGTACAGGAGGGTGCAGGGAAGGATCTCAACAGAATATTTATTTGATTTCCATGAAAGATGTGGAGATTTCTCAGAAGAGCTCCATTGGCCATCTTGTGACATTTTACGAATCATCTGCCTCTGATCATGCTGTACAGCATGTACCACTTAGTATGTTGATGTATTAAAATGAGTGAGTGCATAATGGGGCTTGGAGCCATTCTCTGGTCAGTTTCACCTCCATCTTGGATTTGTCTGGTTTTAACTACCTCCCCAACTATGGTGATTTCAAGCCTCTGTTCTTAGGCAACCTCAGTTAGTGAAGGTATGGTCTTGTGGTTTATTAGCTGGCTGTTGGTTGCTCAGCCATTCTGGCTGTTTGTTCAGCCATTTGTTTCAGTTTCCTCATTCAATTTGCCAGGTCATTTTTCCTACTTGCTTATTAACCTGCCTCAAGATCACTCATAGAACCTTTGTTCCCTGTCCACAGAGCCAAGAAGAGAAGTTGTGATTTGAGATAGAGAAATGGGAGTCAGAAATTTAAAGGTGGAAGCTGAAGAAGCGATAGGGATATTTGAAACCACCTCTGGGGTAGTAGTATAACATTGCCCCAAATCAATGTCAAACTCTTTGGGTTGCAAAATAAACATAGAGAAGAAAAAGAAGGAGGAGACAGAACTCAGAGATAATATGGAGGGAAGGAATCAGTGGACAGGAAGATGTTACTGAATCCAGGTTCGGCTGCCTGCCACAACAAAAGCCAAACTCATGAGACAGGTGCTGGTGAGAAGGAAAGTGCTTTATTCAAGTGCTGCTGGCTCTCTGAGAAGATGGGGCTTTATTCAAGCCCCAAAGCTCATCTCAACATCTCACTGCAGGCAGGGATTTTATAGGGAGGGAGAGGGAAAGCAGAACAAAGAGATCAAGGGGAGGGGATTGAAAGTTCTCTACATGCTGACCAGCACAGCCCATTGTGAAGAGAACCTTGAAACTGGCCAAGTGATAGTCTGGTGTGCATCATCCTGGTTTTTGCTTGAGGGTCAGCAAATCTCTCAGAGCTGGGATGGCTGAAAGTCAGAGTCTGTATCTTTTGAAGCTAGTTCCTAGAATTTGTATATAGACATGTTGTTTATCTATGTGCTACATATTAGAGTCAGCATCTACAGAAACAATGTCAAAAGAGAGCTGGGGTGGGCTACAGTTTCATACTGCTATAAAGAGACTACAGTAACCAAGGGGAGGTACAAAAATGTAGAACCAGGGGCATGAAAAGGGAGGTTGGCCTTGGAAATAAAGGAGAGTAGATGAGCTTGGGTTACAATTTTAAAATATGGGTGAGCTTGAGATGGAAGCAGGGGGATGGAAGATAAAGGAAGTTTGTGCTTTATGACCGCTGTTTTCTTGATGAAGTAGGAGGCAAGGTCACTGAGGAGATGGAGTGGGCAGGGGCAGGATCTTGATGAGAGTGATGAAGGTTTATAATAGCCACTTTAGGTGTGTGAGAAGTGGCTGACTAGAGTCAACTGAAAGGGTTGCTGGACGGTGCTGAAAGCCTAGAAGAGGTTGAACACCATAAATAACTTGTTCTTCTTTTCTCAGTCCATCATTCCATGACAGTCTCTTTTTCCTATTCTGCCTGCTTTCATTTATAGTTTAAGCAGGAAATAATTTCCCAGTCAATGTAAAGTCTAATTCAGGCAAGAAGAAAAACAAAGGCCCATATTTTCAACCCCTAAGATAAATATGCTTGATGTTTTATGTTTTAATTAAAATGAATTGGCACTGTTCCCTAATGAAAAGGTCATTATTGAAAACTTGGAAAATAAATAAAAATAAAAGATATGATAATGTCATCCATTGAGAAAATGATGATTCTTTTTCCTTCTAGTACTTTCTCTAAAACAGTTTTATTTATCTGCTTGCTTATTTTTCATGATTGTGCTAATTATAAACTCCCTTGTATCTTTCTCTTTTCAATTCCTTAAAATCTGTAATTTTTTTCTGATCATAAAATAATTGATATTTATTGTCAATGTTTAAAATATGGAGAAGTACAAAGATGAAAATATAAATCACTCATAATCCAGAGATAAAATCAACACTCTTATGTCACATTCAGAAAAGGTATTCTGGCAACATCTTCTGCTACTATTTGATCCCATTTCTTCACTAAGTTTAAAAAACATGGACCATAACAGAAGTTTACCCAGAGCATCTCTGATCAGAGCAGCCACTATGAATTGCCAGTCAGCTTTACCTTTCCCCACAACCTATTGGCAGAGGTAAGGACTCCAGAACAGGATGTGAAGAGAAGGAGGAAGCATTGTCAGCTTGTATTAAACAAAAATGTTTCTATGTCTTTGAAAAAGTATAAATCGTACTCACTTACAAGCACTAGGAAACCTGCTCTTATCATGAATGTGAAAACTTCCCTTCCCCTTTGACTTCCTATCCCACAGCTGACTTCTGTCAACTACTTGTTCTCAAGCAATTGTGGCTCTTGAACTTCATATGGCAGGAGCTTTCAGGAATGTAATAATCTCAGACACTGACATAGTGTTGTCTATGTGTTGGGCAGTATATAAAATATTTTACATACATTAATTTTATTTAATCCTCACAACAAAAGTAAGGAATAGCTAATGCAATGATTCCTACTTTGAGGATAATGAAACTAAGGCATAAAGAGATTCAGCAATTTGCCAAGGTCACATTCTTTAATAGGTTGAACAGGGCTTCAGAACCAAGCAGTCTGTCCTGGAATTCTGTTCATAACCTCTGCTTGATAGTCAGTTGACAGGGTAGCTGGTCAATTTCTCTTGAGTTAGTATTTTAAGAACACATTTCACTTAGAATGTTTGTTTGTCATGGTTGAGGTTAAATATTGTTAAATATATTGGGTGCATAGGTTCAAGGTCATGACTAGCTATGCATTTTTATGTGACTAATGTTAAGCCATAATGTTTAAGCCATCAGTTTGGTTATAACATGTGTTTCGTAGGGGTGTATGATATTCGATGGTAAACTGTATCTGATAGATACCATGAACCCCAACGTCAGTGTTCATGTAGTTTGTGTGTGTGTGCATGAACTTTGAAGTCAGTGTTATGGTTTTTTTTCATTTACCATTGAAAATGGCTGGAAAAATACATTGAATTGGTAATCCAAGAGATGTTAAAGAACAAGATGTTAAAGTAGCAAATGCTACTCAGTGCGCTTATCCAAATATTTTTGCAAATGTTGTGAGAAATATTTATGCCTTGGGCACAGCAGTATAGTTTGTGATGACTGTTACAAATGTTTTGCAAAGTCAGCTATTGAAGATTCTAATTAATTAATGTTAAAGATACTTTTTTGGTTATATTCTTGTAGCAATATCCATGTTTCCATTATTTGAAAAGAAAACAATTTATTCTTTATGTTTTTCTATATCTTTGTTTAATGATTTATAATTTGTAACTTAAATAAAAATTCATGTGTTCTATTATATAAGCATAATAAATGCAAATTTGTAGTTTAAAATTTTGTTTTCACATTTCAGCACAGACTTACTAGTAATGAATGTATCTTTTGGATACACATGACCTATGCTGTAATTTTTTTTAACTGTGACCTCCGGAGGGTTAAGTTCTCCCAACCTCCACCCTAACTCCACTCCTATGATTCAACCTTGGTATTACAACTGCTTTGTAAATTTTTTCGATGGTTGCTATGAGGTACTCCAGATGTTATAGAAAGGCTTTTAGTATAATTTCCCCTGTATTTTAGATATTCTAAATTATCCTGTTTTTGCTTTGCTTTGTCTTGATTTTTGCTTTTTGTTGTTTGCTATCCCTGCCTGGTATTCTCTCATCTATTCATCTTCCAGGAAAGAACCAGTTTGGCACAGGTGCTTCGGTGCTTCTTGCTTTCCCAAGTTTGAAAACTCGTATGCCGTTGTCTTTAGAAATTGTAAATGATTCCTTAGCTAATTCTAATACTTTATTGTTTATAGATAATAAATGTTGATTGAATTGTTCAAGTTAACAACAAAGCTCCTTTCTTCACATTACATTTGCCCAGCACACTCAATCTTGCCTTTCTTGCCTTCACAGTTTCTTCTTTAGTTTCGAGGCTTGAAATGGTCGCTTCTCCGTGCCAGCATTGAGGAGTCTGCAGGGCCCACTGTGCTGTGTCCAGGGCTCTCAGAGACTGCTAGATGAAGGAGAGAGGGTGGTAGAGGTGGGGTCTGCTGTGTTTGTGTCACTGGCAAGCTAGCTTGTCCCTCCTGTTAGAGCTGACCATTGGGTCTTCAGGAGTGCTGTCCCCATGACCAGCTGGAAGAAATGTTAGAAGGCAGTATGATATAATGAAAAAAATTCCTTCCTTCCTTCCTTCCTTCCTTCCTTCCTTCCTTCCTTCCTTCCTTCCTTCCTTCCTTCCTTCCTTCCTTCCTTCCTCCCTTCCTCCCTCCCTCCCTCCCTCCCTTCCTCCCCTCCTCCCTTCCTGCCTTCCCTCTGGAGTTACATTGCCTGGCTTTAAATCTTGGTTTCAACCCTATACAATCTGTAGATCTTGGTTCAAGTAACTTTTGGGCAGCTCACTTTTCTTATCTAAAAAGACACCCGATGAAGCTGTTATGAATATTGAATGAGATTATACCAGTAAAATGCTAAGACTACCAATTGGATTATAATAAGTACTTAATAAAAGAGTGGGTGTTGCCTTCACTATGTATGCCATGCTTAGCAGGTACTTCGTACATTTGTTGTGCAACAGATGAATGACTGAATGGATGAATCTGTCACTAAATAATATGTGACTTAAGGCACATTATTTAACCTCTTTGAAAATCTGTGCTGGGGATTTCAGATATAATGTGTAATTTGCATGGTTGTTTGGAGAACTGCAAAAGGAAAGAATGTAAATGAGGCACAGAAGCCCAGGGTTTCGGAGCAAAGGCTTTGAAGTCAGGTGCAAATTATTTTAAGTCTTATTCTGCCACTAGGTTTGACATTGAATAAAAGACTACTCTTTAAAGCTCAGTTTCCTCATCTCAAAATGGAGATCATAATTCTTATCTCTGAAGGTTGATGTGAGGATAAAAGGAGACATGAATGTACATAGAACATTGTTTGTTTTCTTAAAATACTTTATCATCATGAGAAAGGACTTTGTAAGCTTGGGATCACCATAAAATAGATTTTGGCTTTTTATTAAATAAACAATTTTCTGTCAAATTCTCCCATAAGGTGGCACCAAATAAGAGTATAACTATATTCAGAAAATTTAGAAAAGACTGAAGGGAATCAGGAAATAAAATTTTGTTTAAAGTAAAGGATTTGATGGTCATTTTGACAGGTTGAGATGATCCAGTTCTCATAGTCAGACTGATATGGTGTCCTTGAAAGCAATTTTAATGATAGAAGTAGGATTTACCTAAAACTAAATATATTTTATTATAGTGCAGTTACATGTGTTGTTTCCAATTTCATAATGATAAAGCAGAGAGATGAAGGACACTAAAAACATTTGAATTTTAATATTTAATGAGCATGGCATTTTCAGTTTTGTGAAATAAGATTATTTTCTCCTATTTGCTGTGGAGAAACTTTCTTTCTTAAGAAGTCAAAATATTCCCTCTGTAGAAACTAGGAATGTGAATGTTTTACAATAACCATTTAGTTGATAATGGAGAGAGGAAGAACATCCTGATTTCTTTGTTATCCTTCATTACCCCTCTGACCTCACCTCTTACTGCCCACTCCTTGGCTCTGTGCTAG
The DNA here is from genome assembly GCA_004027475.1 of Anoura caudifer. NCBI lineage: Eukaryota > Metazoa > Chordata > Mammalia > Chiroptera > Phyllostomidae > Anoura > Anoura caudifer. Next base: position 179,235 of record PVKU01002022.1, on the reverse strand, counting down.
TCACACTGGTGTTCTCGTTGTGTCTCTAACACTCTAACCACATTCCTACCCCAGGGCCTTTGCTCTTTTGCTGTTTCTACTACTTCAGCTATATTTCTCCAAATACTCACGAGACTACCTCTCTTCTTCCTTTCTTGGTGAAGCCTTAATGACCTCATTTGACAGTGCAACATCCCCAACCCCACTCAATTTTCGAATCTCCATTATCGGCTTACTATTTCTCAATTGCCCTCACCAAAATTTGATATTATGTGTGAGCTTTACTTGTTTGTTTACTATCTGTCTCTTTTCCCCTCTTGGCTATGAGCTTCCTCATGGCTTTGTTTACTGCTATATCCCTAGCACTTAGAATAATGCATGGCATGTCATAAGCACTCAGTGAATTCATTCATTTGGTAAATGAATGAATAAACTCATCAAATTAAAACAAAAGACAATTGTATCATAATTTCTTGTGGGAAATTACCATTTCACAAATAAGGCTGTGATCCAGATGTCAGATCAGATGTGGTTGGGCAGGTTGCTTAGGTACTGTGCTTCAAATGCAAAATTCAGAAATATTCTTCTGTCTCCAATTGTAATATAGAACACTAGATTAAATACCATTTTCCCCAAAATCACATCCACCAAGTCGTGAATGTAATCTTATTTGGAAATAGGGTATTTGCAGTTGTAATCTAGTTAAAATGAAGCCTTACTAAATTAGGTAGGCCTTAATTGTAGGAGAACGTTCTGCCTGGCGTGGGCCCAGCTTCCACTCGGAGATGCACAGGACCCATGCCCACAGATAGGTTCTCCCATGGGGAATCAGGCCTGCACTGTGCCTGGACTGTTGTGAGACTTACTTTTGCTAAAACTCCCTCACCCTGAATCAAGACAGCAAGTGCTTACTGTAACTTCCTAAAATCCATGCTAAACCTTGCAAGGACCAGTGTAACTGGTCCAACCACTTTTCCCTTTTCATTTGCAAATGTCCTTCTTCTGTGATGTGATTAGCAGCATCATCTCCTTTGTTTTCTGTAAAAGGTAAACACCTAAAGTGAACCTGTGCATAGGTAATGAGGACCTTCATGTAATGTGCCCAGTAAGACACTAAAAGCTCATCTAAGCAAGGGCTGAGGTTTTTGCTCCCCTTGAAAGAAAAGCCATGCTTGCCCTTTTCCACCACAGGACTCAGTAGTCCGTGTGAATGTCTTGTTTCATCCATAATGACGCGGACACTGCAGGCCGGTGTCTGTATCACTTAATCCAATGGCTATGTCTTTAAAAGAAGAGAGAAATCTGGATACAGACACAAGGGAAGAATGCCATGTAATGATAGAGGCAAGATTAGAGTGATATGTTTACAATCCACAGAACACCAAGAGTTGTGAAGCAACCACCAGAAGCTAGGAAAAGGCAAGGAAGCACCCTTCTCTAGAAACTTAAAAGAGAGCATGGCCCTTCTGACTGTCTGATTTGGAGCTTCTAGCTTACATTGTGAGAAAACAAATTGCTATTGTTTTAAACTACCAAATTTGATGGTAATTTCTTACAGCAGCCCCAGTAAACTAATACACATAGAAATAGGGTTCATTTGTTATTTATTGTTTAAACATTCTTTTGAGCATCAGACAGCATGCTAGTCAATGGTAAATGATCCAGTTCTCCCTGTCCTCAAGGAGCTTATAGCCTAGTGGCAGAGATCAGAAAGTAAGGTTGACCCTTGAACAACACAGGGATTATGGGTGCTGAGCCCTTCCACATATGAAAATCCTTATGTAACTTTTGACCTCCTCACAGTCTAACTATTAATAGCCTACTATTGACTGGAAGGCTTACTGATAACATAAACAATTGGTTAGCACATATTTTGTGTATTATATACTGTATTCTTACAATAAAGTAAACTAGGAAAAAGAACTGTTATTAAGGAAAATATATTTACAGTATTTATTGAAAAAATTCCACGTGTAAGTGGACCTGTGCAGTTCAAACCCATGTCGTTTAAGGCTCAACTGAAAATAGGAAACTACTGTAATGAAAGTGTTATAAGAGAATTAAGCTTCAGAAGCACAGAAAAAATCAAACAGCCAATCTAGCCTTAAGGAAAGGGCCATCGGAAAAGGCTTTTTGAAGTGGTTAGTTCCGAGTAAGCCAGATAGACAGAGGAAAGCATGTGCAAAGGGACAGGGGCAGAAGAAAATGTGGTGTAATGTGAGAAGTGCCTGAAGTTGAATTCTGCTGTTGTTGCTAGTGCTGGAGTGATTGCAACTGGAGCAGATTTTATAGAAATATATTGTAATAATTCAGATGAAATATAAAGTAGATTCTAACTAAGATGGGGTAAGGGGATCTCCAGTGACTCAGCTGGTAGTTTAGAGCTACCTGGCATCGTAGAGTTATTTCGATTCTGGTGCTTAGTTGATTCTGGACAAGGATAGGAAAGAAAGGAAACTTTCTAATAGAAAGATATTTTGTTTTAAGGTGGAAGTCATTGTAAAGACCTGTAATTTAGAATTTCACTTTTTAGCCTTTGTGTGTGATTGAGTGAGTGTGTGTATGTATGTGAGACACTGGGTGGTGGGATCTGCAATGGACCCATTTTAAAGGTAGGGCCTTTAAGAAGTTGTACAGTAGGGGACATGCATTGGGTTGGCATCTTGAGATCTTGAGTGTAATTTTGTCTTTTGAAGTCTTGGTCTCCTCCTTTGTAAGTTAATATTTGCTTTACTAATATCATAGTACTGTTGTTAGAATATTTGAAAATTTTGAGTTTTCCACTGTCATGAGGCAACGTAAAAATACAAAATGTTGGAAGAGATATATCAAACGTAGGGGGATTCTCAAGTAAGCAAGCAACTCTAAGATTCTGGGATTTACATTTCCCTTTAGGCATCCATCTAAATCAAATGCACTTTGTTCCCAAGTCCCAAACATCCTAATGCCATGAAGTCAACCTGAAGTCCTGTAACACTTGAAATAACTCAATATAGTGCACGTGAATAACTTACCTTGGAATCTGTCGTAAGTGCCCACAATCCTGGCACAATATTTCTGGTCAAAAGCCTTTGTTGGAGACATGAATAGATGAGCAACAATGATAAGAAAGAAAAGTGAATGACGTTATATTTCTGTAGTCTATCACTGTTGAATATTAACCCTATTGAACTCTTTCAGGTCACTTACATTATTATTTCCATGACTAAGAAGTTTTGTTTTCTGCTGTTCCTAAAAATTAATACGAACAAAAAGTCTGAAGGGACCAAGACTATCTACTTGTATAATTCTGCTATCCCGCTGCCTTTCTTATTTTTTAAATTACAATGTAATGCCTTTTTTACTTACTCCAATTTTTTAAACTTCTAAATTTTTATATCACAAGGATCTGTTTAATTATTGTCCTTCTGCACTAGATTCTAGGACAGGCACTATGTTTTGTTTCCCGTATGTTTTAAGTTCCTGGCACATAGAATAGAATGTGTTCTTCAAATATGGTTGTTGAATGAATGCACTGAAAGTATTTGAGAAAAAACATTCTCACAGGATTCAACAAACATTTATATTTTAAATTTAGTTTCCTTAGCAATTATCAGTAATAAGCACCCATTAATACCATTATAGAAACTGAACTGGTCCATGATTTTTATATACACACAATAGACTTATAGCATCGAACATGGCCAAAAAGGATTCTAAAAATACACAAATGTTTCAGCAGGCTTGTATTATGAGCCTGTTTACAGAAAATCATGTTTGATTTATTCATTGCTCCTAGTACCCATTCTTGGAATTTTTATTCAGTTCTTTGCAAAAGCAATCACATTCTTAACTCAGCATCCGGTGTGAAAATAGGTCACTGTGATAGGTCGTCAGAATACAAATGCACACAGAATTGATATTTGGGGCTAGATCTAACTTAGATAAGCTTCATTGTAAAAATATTACAGAGCAATTTGTCTTTCCCACAAACCTCTCTATTTTTGATAAGAGATTTATCATTATGAACAGCCAGGCAAAGGGAATTGAAGAAACATTAGCCAAAGGTCTCTTAGTAGCTGTTTATTATTGAGTATTTCTTAGTTTTGTTTAAAAAAGAACACAAAGCAAGTTTCTTAGTTTGTGAAGTTACATTCTACGAAAGTTTAAAGGTGCTTTTATGTGGATTTCTAAAGCGCTGAACCAAGCCTGGTCACCTGTGGCTAAGAAGTATTAGTGACCAGGAAATGTTTAAGATCAAGGTAAAATTTTAAATGTGAGGAGAAATGGATTCAAAGCTCAAGGAAAAGTGTGAGAACAATTGTAGGTCACAAAATATGATTCAGGTTTGTGAGTCGGATGGGCCACAGTGCAGTGTTATTTTGGAAGGAGGCAGGGAGATGAAGGGAGAGATGGGTAGGGTAGAATTTCAACCTTACTCTTTATGCAGGTGGGAAATTTTGAGCAGGGTGTGGTAGGGGATCAGCTATACACTTTAGGAATATGATTTTCAAAATTGTGGGAAGAAAAGAAAGGAAATGAGAAGAACCATAAGACTGTCCGAATAGCCCAGGCCAAAGCTAAAAAGAAATTAAACTAGAGAGCTAAGTATAGTAGTGGGAGTGAAAAGAGAGGAAGATGCTAGAGTCCAGGAAGATGGGAAACCTCCATATTCAACTCTTATGGGGTCGCAGTGGGACATGGGAGTGAGCATCATGGGTTCAGATACTTTTCTCCTTCTGTCTGGGAACTAAGCTATGGCGAGAAGATGATTTGCAAAAGGAGCAGGTCAGACGCAGGGCTCACCTTCTCTTTTGCATTGGGTTCAGCTAGACTTGGACATTCAGGAGGAAATATAAATTGAGGCCTAAGGCAGTGGGAATTGTCCTTGTCTTCCTTTTTTGGAATCATTTGTGCCAAGTTCTAATATTTCCACAATTTATCTACATTATTGTTTCCATTTTTTTCATTCTCTGCTTATGAGCCCATATAAAATGTTGTCAAATATCTAGACAGCAAATAAATAAAGAAGTGAAATTAAATATCTACTTACATAATTACAGCAAAGCCTACCTACTCAGCTTTTGTAGACTGGGCAGTAAGCAATTTTCATCTTACTTGGGCCTTGAAGACACAGTGGGGCAATTGAGGTAATCTGGCGAGAAAAGTTTTATTTGATCCAGTGTTTCTTTCTATTATTTGATATAAAGAGCATTGAGATGAGAGTCATCAATTAGGTGTGAAATCTTGGTATTAAACTTTGCAGTACCTTCAATGCGTAGTCCGTAAAAGGGTGTAGTGTGGGAAGATAAGAAAACAAGATGTGAGAGTGCTTTGAAATTTTTTTGAGAGCAGCTGCAGAAATGCAGAGCATTGTTTTTTTTGTTACTCTTGAAGGCCTGATTGCTGCAAATTTTCAGGTTAGATTGATCTACTCAACCACAGGCTTGTTTGTCCTGTGTACTTTTCCTAACATTAGTGGTTTATTTTCCTGTAAGTCAGTACAGTCTGTCCTCAATGATCAGCAAATCAGTTCTGATGAGAAAGAGAAATGGGACTCAGACCCAGGCAAGACTTCTGACTCAAAATTTATTCTCTTTCTACCACACTCACTCCCTCATGGCTTCTCCTAAAGTGTGTGTGTGTGTGTGTGTGTGTGTGAGAGAGAGAGAGAGAGAGAGAGAGAGAGAGAGAGAGAGAGAGAGAGAGAGAGAGAGAGAGAGAGAGAGAGAGAGGGAGAGGGAGAGGGAGAGGGAGGGAGGAGAAGAAAGTGTGTATTTATAAAAATGCAAATGCACAGTCAGGGCTTAAGAAACTGAAATCTGTGGATCCAGAATGCCAATTAGTCAACTCTCTTTCCCTTTTCCTAGCATTTCTTCATTCTCTTCTCCATTCCTTTTTCTATGTTCCTCTTCCCCATTCTGTTTCTGTTCATTTTTCTGTTTTACGTAAGTTGGTGACAGCATTGATGATGATTGCTAACTATATGGGTTGCTATGGTAAAAATTTATTAGGATTATTTTCTCTTTTCTTATTCTTGTTAAAGAGAAACCTATTATTTGAAGCATTTTTTATCTGCCTGAAACCATGCTCTCCTCTGGTGCTTCCAGGTCACCTTCCTGTGGTCTCAGGTCCAGCCACCTAGGTACCAGGACTGTTTCCCCAGCAACTGGTGTTGCTTTTGGAAATTGCATTTCTGGGCTTCTCAGAGCTTGCCTCTCTCCTTTGACTGCTTGAAGTGAAACCTCTGTAGTCCGTTATGCAACTACTTCTCCAGACAGTATTGTTTCCCTTCTGAGTCAGTTGGTGGCATCAGCTGGTTACGAGCCCTCCTGTTGCAATGTTAGAACTCGCTGCTTGAAGTTGAGGAGAGGCTGGGGAAGCACAGACTGAATCAGGCCAACCTCATCTTTTTGTAATAGATTTGGTTATACTGAACTAAGTGGGCAATTATCTGGAACTTGAGTAAGTAAGATACATCCACTGAAAATAAAAATGCATGATTTCTGACTTTGCGTAAAGTACTCCTTTAGGTCTTGTGGGGGATATAGGGAAGACATACATTTTGGGACACTTAGAATTCAGCAAAGAAATAAGGTATGTTCATTAATAATTACAATGCAAGATAGAATGTGTGTCACATGTTATAATATGTACGAATGTATCATGAAAAGGGTAGATGTTGATGACTGAGTAGAAAAAACTTTAAAGGACTTTCTGGAGACAGAAGTTGACCTTGTCTTGATAGAGTCAAAGATTAAGGAGGGAAGAAGTGATATAAGACAACTTTCAGCAAAAGGAGTGTAATTCCTTGCCCCCCAAGCAGAAGGCATGCTGCTCAAACAGTGACTGCTACAGTCTGGACTCACCCAAGAGCTTGAAAGGAAAGCAGCCTAGCCAGAGTGATTAGAAGTTGGGGAGGTGACCATTCTGCTAAGAGGGCAATTCCCTGTCACTTCTGAATCTAAGCTCGGGAAGTTAGCAGCATACTGCAGGGGTGTCGAACTCATTTTCATCGGGGGCCACATCAGCCTCACGGTTGCCTTCAAAGGGCCGAATGTAATTTTAGGACTGTATAAATGTAACTACTCCTTAACTAGGGGCAAGGAGCTGGCACTGCTGCCGCTGGGTAGAAACAAGGTGCCAGGCCAGATAAAACAAGGTGGAGGGCCGGATTCGGCCTGCAGGACTTGTGTTTGCCACCTGTGCTGTACTGAGTAATGATCCCAGGAGCAACTGGATCCAAAGTTTTTCATGCCTGTTTGTGACAAGAGTGGTAGAGATGTACTAATCTTTACTAATTTGTACAACTTTTAATTACATTATGAATGCATACATGGACAGAGGCATGTAAGAAGTATATTTAAAATGAGCTGGAAACTTAGATAAAGAAAATTATTTAGGTAATTTTACAGTTGAGTAGATGAGGAAAACTACACATTAGTCATCTTTTGTTTCTCATTGAAAAATTTTTGAATTGAATTTATTGGGGTGACATTGGTTCACAAAATCATACAGGGTTCAAGTGTAAAACTTAACAAAACATCATCTGCGTACTGCATTGTACACCGATTGCCCCAAGCAAATTCTCTTTCTGTCCCCATTTTCCTTCCTTTGCCCACCTTTATGTACCCATACCCCCTTTCCTTCTGCCTATCACCACACCACTGCACTGTGGTCTGTGTCTGTGTTATATATGTCTGTATATATACACATATGTTGTTTTGCTTTATCCCTTCACCCTTTCACTCAGTGCCCTCAACCCTACTCCCCTCTGACAGCTGTCAGTCTGTTGCATGTATCCAGCCTCTGTTTCTGTTTTGTTCTTCAATTTTTGTTTGCTAGATTCCACATATAAGTGAGATCACATGGTATTTACTTTTTGACTGACATATTTCCTTTAGCATAATAGTCTCCAGATCTGTCCAGCTGGAGATAATTTCCTTCCTTCCTTTTTTTTACAGTCAAATAGTATTCCATTTGTGTAAATGTTCCACAGCGTTTTTTTATCCGCGCATCTACTGATGGGCACTTGCACTGTTTCCAGATCTGGCTATTGTAAATAAAGCTACAATGAACATAGGGGTGCATATATTCCTTTGAATTAGATTTTCAGGTTTCTTCAGATATATTGCCAGGAGTGGGATAGCTGGGCGAAAAGGCAGCTCCATTTAAAATTTTTTGATGAAACTCCATATAGTTTTCCACTGTGGCTGCACCAATCTGAATTTTCACCAATAGAGTCTGAGAGTTCCCTTTTCTCCATATCCTAACCAACACTTGTATGTTGATTTATTGGTGATAGTCATTCTGACAGGTTTAAGGTGTTATTTCATTGTGGTTTTAATTAGCATCTCTCTGATGATTAGTGACATTGAGCATTTTTTTCATATGTTTCTTGGCCATCTATATGTCCTCTTTGGAGAACTGTTTATTCAGGTCCTTTGTCTATTTTTTAATTGTGTTGTTTGTCTTCTTGGTGTTGATTAATATAAGTTCTTTATATATTTTGAAAATTAACCCCTATCAGATGTATCATTGGAAAATATGATCTCTCATTCAGTGAGTTCCTTTTTCATTTTGTAATGGTTTATTTTGCTGTTCAAAAGCTTTTTTGTTTGATGTCATCCCATTTGTTCATTTTTTCTTTGTTTTCTTGCTCAAAGAGATATATCTGCAAAAATATTACTCAAGAGAAATGTATGAAATTTTACTATGTTTTCTTTCAGGATTTTTATGGTCTTGCAACTTGTATTGAACACATTTCCTATTAAAATACCAATGGCATATCTCACAGATCTAAAACAAATATTCAGAAAATTTATATGGAAACACAGAAGATCCCAAATGGTCTCAGCAATCTTGAGAAAGAAAAACAAAGTTGGAGGTATCACACTACTTGATAACAAACTATACTACAAGGCCATAGTAACCAAAACAACATGGTATTAGCACTAACACAGGCACATAGATCAATGGAACAGAATAGAGAGCACAGAAATTGACCTGTGCTCTCTATTGACCACACATTTGTGGTCAATTAGTATTTGACAAAGGAGGCAAGAACTTACAATAGAGTAAAGATAGTCTTTTCAATAAATGATGTTGGGAAAATTGGGCAGATATAAATGTAAAAAATGAAACCAGACCACAAGCTTATACTATACACAAGAATAAACTCAAAATGGGTTAATGATTTAAATGTAAGTTGTCAAAATGCGGTTCCATTTTTGGTTTTCTAAGGAAATTCCATACTGTTTTCCCCAGTGCATTTCACAGTTGGGATTTTATCTTAAGAACCCTGAAACACCAATCCAAAAGAACCCATGCACCCCAATGTTCATAGTGGCACAATTTACAATAGCCAAGTGCTAGAAGCAACCTAAGTGCCCATCAGTAAATGAATGGATCAAAAAACAATGCTACATTTGTGCAGTGGAATACTATGCAGCAGAGAGAAAGAAGGGGCTCTTACCCTTTGCAACAGCATGGATGGAAAGGGAGAATAGTGTGCTACGTGACATGAGCCAGGTGGTAAAAGACAAATACCATATGATCTCACCTTTAAGTGGAACCTAATCAGCAAAACAAACAAGCAAACAAAATATAACCAGAGACATTGAAATAAAGAACAAACTGACAGTAACCAGAGGGGGGGTGGAAGGGGATAATGGGCAGAAAACGGTGAAGGGTTTTCAGGAACAACTATAAAGGACACATGGATAAAACTAAGGGAGGATGGGATCAGGGGAGGGAGGTGGGGATGGCTGGGGTTGGGGGAGTGGTGGGAGGAAAATGCAGACAACTGTACTTAAACAACAAGAACAACAACAATTAAATAAAGTGATAAATAAATAAATAAATGCAAGTTGTGAAACCATGCTCACTTATTTTTAATTTATTCATCTATTTTTCCATATAGCCACTCAAGAAATACTAATTGAGACGTTACTCTGTGCCAGGTGCTGGAGATACACCATTAAATGTAATGGATGTGGACCTCTCATGGAACTTATTATCTACCAATGAGCCAGCTCACAAATGACTAATGAATTACACTTTCGGTGAATTCTTAGAAGGAAAAGTACAGGGTGCTTTGACAGCCTGTAAAACGAGGGGCCTGGCCTAGTCTTGAGGGAATCATGACAGTGTTCCTAGAGTAGGTAGTGTTTGAAGTGGACTATTTTAAGAGATTTAAGCTAGAAAATTTTTAATAATATCCCTAGGGTTTAGAGCCACAGCCTTTAAAAAAATTCAACTTCACTTTTACCTAGTCAATATTGAACAGTGTACTTTCATATAAAAAATGGCCTGGCCTGGGCTACGTAGCTCAGTTGGTTAGAGCATCATCCCAGTACACCAAAGTTGCAGGTTTGATCTCTGGTCAGGGCATGTATAAGAGGAAACCAATGAATCCATAAATAAATGGAATAATAAATTGATCTCTTTTTCTCCCTTCCTCTCTCTGTCTAAAATCAATTTAGAAATGGCCTTCACTTTACTTTGTACACCTGAAGAAAATCTTCACAGGGAACATTTGCTTCAAAGAGGTCTTGAGTGCAAAGGCAAGAGAATTTGCTTATTGAAGTTGAATTACCCTTTGTATTCATGGGACCTTCACAATACTTTACCCTAAACCTATATGCAACTCAAATTTTTACATGTTTCTGCAAAATGATTTGTGCTTTATACATTATGAATACTTTTAGTAAAAAGTCTTGACAGTTTATTTAAATTACTTGTTTAGATGTTTATCTTCTCCACTAGACCCTTGATCTTTCAAGTATTTAGCATAGTGCTTAAAAGTAGAAATTCCGTATTTTCTTTCATGAATGAATGAAATGAATGTGTAGAAGTAATATTTGTCTACTAATGATACTTAGTCTTTGTAAGCATCATTCTGCATGTTGGAGATATAGCAAATAAAATAGACTAAGTCTACCTATATGGGTTGAGAGATGTGGATGGTTAAAAATAAACAATAAACAAAAAATATAAGTTCTTCTTGTGTGTGTTAGTTGCTCCAAGAGGCAAATACTACAACAGGATTAGATGGTATAAGAGATTTATTGGGGGAAATACCTGGAGAGGGAACAAGTGTAGACAAAGACAGCCATTAGGTCATGATATAGGTCTGAAACCTGTGAAAGGAAAGGGGAAAGGTAGAAGGTTTTAGGAGACTCAAAGAATGCAACACAGTTTTTTTTTTTTTTTTTTTTTTTTTTTTTTTTCCCACAACACAGTTCTAAGAAAGTTTCATATAGGTGGATGGGGAGTCCTTGAAATAAAGTTGCCTAATACAGGATCCCAAGACCTTTAGGAGTGGGGCCTTTAGACCTGCTCCTACTGTGCTTAAATATTGGCTGGGAACAGCTCAGTGGAGGCACAGCCTCAGACACCACAGAGTGGTTACGCACAGTGGAAAGTGTCAGTCAGCTCGTTCCTCCTGGAAGTTTCCCTTGAAAGAGATCTGAGCATTTCACTTCTACCACTCACAGTTATGAAGGGAAAGGAGTAAAAAAACCGTTTGTGTGTGTGTGTGTGTGTGCATGTATATGTATGTATATGTGTATATACACATACATACACACATGTGTGTATGTGTATGTTTATATATATACATACATATGCATACATATACACATACATACATACATATATATAAAGACTGATGTTGCCATTATAGATGGTTTGAGCTTAGAAGGCCTCTGGACAAAATACCACTTGAATACAGATCTGAGTAAAGCAGTGAAGGAGACTGTGTGGATATCTTTGGAAAGAGATTGCAGGCAGAATGAAGTGCAAGTACAGAGGCCCTGAGGAAGACTATGCTGGATTATATGATAAGGACTGAGAAGATCAGTGTTTTTGGATCAAAGTAAGTGATGGGGCGAAGGGTTTTAGGCATTAATTCAACAAACATTTATTGAGTGTCTACTGCACCCTAGGCACTCTTCTCCGTGCTGGGAATACAAGAGGGCTAAACAGATCAAGCATTTTCTGCCCTTACTGAGAAAGACAGGCAAATGACGAGGTACGTAACTGGGTAGTGATCAATCAATGCTGAGGACAGAGAATGGAGTGGGTGTGGAGGGTATGAAATGTTGAGTGGGTAGAGATGGTGGTGAGGGCAAGCCTTATTCAGAAAGTGACTTTTGACTAAAGAAAGACCTGAAGTAAGTGGGCGAGCAAACGAGGCAGCTGGGAGATAGAGTGATATTCCAGGTAGGGGGAAAAAAACCACAAAGCTCCTGAGGCTAGAATCTGCGGGGTGTGATACAGGAACAGCAAGGAGGCCAGGCTGATTGAAGAGTAGTGGGGGGTTGGGGGGGGAGGGAATAGGAGGTGAGGAGGTGAGATTAGAGAGATATTGGAAGGCCAGACCCTGAAGGGCCTTTTACATCAGATAAATGAATTTCAGCGAAGGGACTGGTTTTCTTGTGCCATAGGGAAGGAGAAGCACTGGGGACATTAAATCAAAGTTGTAGAAATAATTCTGCTCCTAAGTCTTCAGTGCCTTCTGGTACCAGCACACTTGCCTGGTACAAGAAAGATCAGTGCTGGGGCAGGTCACCAACATTGATGTCAATTTGAAAACAGAGAGTGGGGAAAATTTGAACTTTACTGAGCAGGTATTTGTATTCAATGACAGAGTATTACACTTTAGAGTTGGAAGGATCTTATGTTGAACTAGCGTGATCTTTTAACTTAATGGTAATGAAACAGGGTCTCCGGGAGAATAGAGACCAAGGTCACAGAATTAGTTAGTGGCAGACCGAGGACTAAAGTCCACATTAGAACCCTGAACCACAGATGCCTCTCAATATCAGTGCCTCAGCCTACTGTGCTTGCAGAGAGGTTAAGTGCATATAGTGGGGGGCGGGGGGTGAAGCAGTGCATTTGAGCTTGTTTTTCACATTAGCCTTTTTCATTAAGGACAAAAACAGTTGGAAGATTCCTCCTTCTCACCTCTCTCTAGAGAACTCTTCCATCCCTCCCTAGCTGGCTATTGCCCATTTAGGTTATAAACCCACAGAGCAGAGAATGTGCAGGTACAGTGATTCACCTTTTACTGAGACCTCTCTGGTCCTCCGGTAACTGATCTTATTTGACTGATAATTGCAAACCATCATATAATGGTGATAATATTAGTCTCTTAACTGAAAGTCATTTAACCTGGCTCAGCAGATATTTTATGCATGTTATAGCACACTTTTGGGACCACTGGGGCTGATAACTAGGGAAAAATATGATCAGAATGGGCTTAAATGGAAATAACATATAATGAGGCTGGCTTGATCCTGGGAGATGAATTGGGAAGCCTCATCCTCAAATGCTCAGTTTTAATAGGAGGCCTTTGTCATGATTCTGAGGGGATTGCAATCAGATTGTGGTTTGTCATCTGCCGCATGCCTTAGCACAGACATCTTAATGCTCCTTATTATATCAAATATTAAAGGTCAAAGGGGAAATTGAAATTTCAGATTTACCTCAGTCACTTGTAGGCTCATGAGAATATGCTATCCTTTGCCAAGGTCGTTGTGTATTCATTTACGCAGAGCTATGCCATACTCTGAAAATACATGCTTTGGAATCACAGAGTCTAGTTTGAACTCTGGTTTTGTGCATTACTACCCGTGTGACCTTTGGTAGGTTACTTAATTTTTTAGAGCCTCCACCTTTCTTTTCAAAAATGAAATAAGCATCCATTTTGCATGATAAAATTGATAAATTCTACAAAATGTCTAGTATAAGCCTACACATGGTAGGCCTTCCCTACTAGCAGCTATGTGCCATTCCTTGGAGTACAAACAGAGTACTGTGGAAACTAGAAGACGTAGTAAATGTCTGAGAATCAAAGAGGGTTTCATGGAGGAGGTGTTTTTGGGATCAGTTTTGAAGGGTAAGAGGAGTTCACCAGATGCAGGGGGAGGGGGTCATGGAAGGTCAGTCAGGCGGAAGGAGTAGTTTGCTAGGAGTCTTGGGGTAAAGATGAGCCTAGAAAGACAGATAAGTGGATGAAACAGTCCATGCAAAGTTTGATATTGTTTAAGTAGTGATCGGAAAGTTATACTTTCTACCTCTTTTATAAAATCTCCATCTAAGTGCCAATATATGGGCATGTGGAGTAAAAGCTTGCATTTTTCTTTCAAAATGCAAACATTTCCTCAGAATGTAATAATGATCCAGTTCCATTTAAATAATTACCTAATTTTATTTCTTTAATTTTTATTATATTTTTCCCATTACCATTTAGTCCCCCAATACGCCCTCCCCCCTGTAGTCACCACACTGTTGTCCACGTCTATCAGTCCTTTTTCATTGTTTGCTCCCTGTCTCCACCCCCTAACCTCCGCCCACCACTAGCTGTCATCCTGCTCTCTATCTGTAAGTCTGAAACTACACATAATTTCAATTAAATTTAGTATATCTATATGCCAAGCATTGTGCTAATCAATAAGAAAACTATAATAATATAAGGGCTTGAATTTACCCTGATATAACTCCCCAAATAATGGGAAAGTCAAACCATTAGTCAGCAGTTGAAGTGCTACTATTGAGGAGTAAAGAATGTGCAGAGGAAGGAGTATTGCTTGAGCTGGAGCTTAAAGGATGAATAGGATTTCCAATTGTTTTTAAAGAAATTATTAGTAATTTAGAGAAAATTTGTTGAACATGATTTGGAAAGCCAGGAAGATCCTTAGGAAGTAGGCTTTTGGCTAGTCCTGCCCTTAAAAAAAGAATGAAATTGTTTGCAATATCTGAGAAGACATCTGAGAGAGTAAATTTTCTTTTCCATGCTCATTAGCACAATATATAAGTGGTCAATGTTTGAAATATAAAATATGAATTATGTATGACCAATAAGAATGAAATGGTATCATGATAAAAATTTAATCACTATACTATATTGCTGATAAGATGGCAAATTGACTATCACTAGCAAGTTGTCTCCACACTGAAATGTATTTGATGAAATGTCCAGTCAGTGATGAGATAATGAATCATCCTGCTAAAGCTATGATAACCATAGCTCTGAGAAACAACCGCCCAGAGGATATTGAAATTACATAAGTGTGGCCTGGAAAATTATTTTTGATGACAAACAATACATGTGAAGCTATCGAACTTAAAATAATGAGACTAGAACTTTATGACTTAGAAGAAGAAACAGAATAAATATATTTCTATTGCAGATTCAGGAGGTTTCCTATTTTATTTTATGAAATCTGAGAGTGCCTCTTCAACATTTATTGGGATGAAACAAAGCAAACAGTTATTGTTCATATACAATGTATTGGGTGCTTTCACATGTATTGTGTCAAAGCAATATAAATAACTCTATCTTTGCCAAAATTGAACCTGAGGCTCAAAGTGATGATCAGTTTTCCCAATGTCTCATGGTTTGAAGTGGAGAGAGCTAAAATTCCTACTCAGGTCTCTACCTGATTTCAAATCCTTAGGTCTCTCTACTATAAAACATTACCTTTATTGGTTATTGATAAAAGAATGCAAATATTTTGCATTACATTTGGAAAAACTGAGAATGAAAAGATTGGGCCTCAGAAATCTTTTTGATACAAGGAAGGCATAGTTGAACAGAAAATTATATCACGCTTTGATCTCTGCCTTAACTTACACTTATTGTTTGGATCAATCTTTCCAAAATTGGTTTGCTCACTTGAATCCCATGGGGGAACTTTTAAAAATTTAGATTCCTGGGATTACCACAAGAAGAGTCTGCTTTCTTATTACAGTATGAAACCTACTTTATAAGTCTTTCTATGTGAATCTGAAGTGCACCCAGGTTTGGGCTTAAGTGTAGCCCATGTGATTGAGTGGCTTACTCTCTTTACTTATCTGTCCTCCACTCTATATACAGCTGCCTATGGTCATGGTTAAAGCCCTATTTTGTTTTATTTTTGTTTATTGTTTTGTGGAAAGTATAATATTAGGAAAAGGATAAGTTTTAACTCCTGTCAGTTGTTCAAAGAGAGGTCAATGAACCACCTACATAAGAATCACCTTCAGTATTTGTTACAAAGTATATCTATTACAAAAGAAGGAGAATTATATTAATTGACTATATAGGTATGGATTTATTTCTGGGCTCTCTATTCTGTTCCATTGATCTAGGTGTATGCTTTCATACCAGTACCATGCTGTTTTGATTATGATAGCCTTGCAGTATAGTTTGATATTAAGTAGCATGATGCCTCTGACTGTGTTCTTTCTCAAGTTTGTTGTGGCTATTTGGGGTCTTTTGTGGTACAAATTTTGGGATCATTTGTTCTAGTTCTGAGAAAAACACCATTGCTATTTTGACAGAAATTACACCATATCTATAGATTGCTTTGTGGCGTTATGGACATTTTAATGATGTTATTCTTCCTATTCCTGAACACAATATATGTTTTCACTTATTTCTATCTTCTTCAATTTCTTTCTTCAGTGTCTTATTTTTTGAGTACAGCTCTTTTACCTCCTTGGTTCAATTTTTTTTGATACTAGTGTAAATGAGATTGTTTTCTTAGTTTCCCTTTCTGATACTTCATTATTGGTATATAGGAATGCAACCTGGTTCTGAACATTTGTTTTGTATCTGGCTACTTTACTGAATTCATTTATCAGTACTAGTAGTTTTTTGGTGGAATCTTTAGAGTTCTGTATATAAAGTATCATGTCATCTGCAAATAATGACAGTTTTACTTTTTCCTCTCCAATTTGATTGCCTTTTGTTTCTTCTTGTTGTCTGATTTTGTGGCTGAGGACTTTCGGTACTATGTTGAATGAGAGTGGTGAACGTGGATATCCCTGTCTTGTTCCTCATCTTAAGGGAAACATGTGAGTTTTTCCCCATTGAGTATGCTGTTAGCAGTGGGTTTGCCATAAATGGCCTTTAGTAAGTTGAAATATGTTACCTCTGTTTTTATTTTGCTAAAGTTTCTTTTTTATCATGAATGGGTGCTGGATTTTGCCAAATGCTTTTTCTACACCTATTGTTATGATCATATGATTTTTATTTTTCATTTTGGTTATGTGGTGTAGCATGCAATTAATTTGTGTATATAGTACCAATGTTGCATCCCAGGAATAAATCTCAATTGATCATGGTGTATAATGTTTTTAATGTATTGCTGAATTTGGTTTGCTAATATTTTGCTGGGAATTTTTGCATCTATGTTCATTGGGGTATTGGCCTATAATTTTCTTTCTTTGTAGTATCTTTATCTGGTTTTGGAATTAAGATAATTCTGGCTTTGTAAAATGAATGTGGGAGTCTCCTCTTGAAAGGGAGAATTTTAGAATTAGTGTTTAGAATGCCAATCCAAGCAACAGCTGACATACAATTTACATACAGTAAAATGTGTAGATTTTAAATTCTTTGTTCAGTGAACTTTGATATTTTTTATTTTATTTATTTATTTTTTATTGTTGTTCAAGCACAGTTGTCTCTATTTTTACCCCACCATGCCCCTACCCCCACCCCACCGATCCCCTCCTCCCACACTTAAACCTACCCCCTTGGCTGTGTCCATGTGTCCTTTACACATGTTCCTTGATGGCCCTCCCCGTTATCCCTCTCCCTCTCCACTCTGGTAACTGTCAGTTAGTTCTTTATTTCCATGTCTCTGGTTGTATTTTTGAACTTTGATATTTGCATACACTCATGTAACCACCACCCAAATCTTCCATCAACCCAGAAAGCTTTTTGATGTTTTTTTCCAATTACCTCACCCAACACCCTTAGGCTTTTTTGTTACTGTAGGTTAGTTGTGCCTTTTCTAGAATGTCATATGAATAGAATCATACAGAATGTATGCATTTGCATCAGGCATCTTTTGCTCAAAATAATGTTTCTAAGTTTGTTTATGTTTTGCATGCATTAGTAGTTCATTCTCCTTTATTGTTGAATAGTATTGCATTGTATTGATATAACACAAGTTGTTTTTACATTTACCTATTGTTGAGTAATTTGTGGATTTTAGCTATTATGAATAAAGCTACTATGAACATTTTTGTTACATTCTTTTTGTGGATATAAGTTTTCAATTCTCTTTGATAAATACCTAGGAATGTAGTTTCTGGGTCCTAGCATAGATATATATTTAACTTTATAAGAAACTGCCAAACAATTTTTCAAAGTGATTGCACTGTTTTACATTTCCACCAGCAGCAATATATGAGAGTTCCAGTTGCCCCACATCCTCAGTATTTGGCATGATCAATATATTTTTTTTATTTTAGCCATTTTAATGTGTTTGAAATGTGTATTGCCTTTACAAAGCAAAAATTTAAATGCAGTTTTCCATCTTAATTAAGAGACCAATTTAATAAAAGAACACTCCTTAAAATGGTGGACAGTTAATACTTGCAGTCTGATAAGCATCAGAGAACAGGGTGAAGAAGAAAGTAGGCAAGAGCTATCCCAAGGGAAAGCCCTGCAACACGAGAAAATTGGTCTCTATTTGATAACAGTTATAGACAGTGATTGAGCTGTTTAGCTTGGATTTAGAGGGTTATATTTCTTACATCTTTTGATCTAATTCATGTGTTTAATTTATACTCTAATATATAAAGTATATATTAACTATGTAACATATTATATACCATTACTGTAAGAAAAGTTGCTGTTTTTGAAGAAAAGACACATAAAAAATCATATTGCTGCAAACCCATTTCTTACAGGTAGTGTTCCATGCCTTGAAGTGACTAAAATAGGCATTACTAATAAGCACCAATAATAGTGAGGTGTTTAGATTCTTTTATTTGTGGTGCAAAGTTTTCAAAACCTTGTATCTGTTTTGTAATTACAGTATAGTTCAATACAGGTCCTCAGCCACACTGACCACATTCAAGTGTCCAACTGCAACATGTGACTAGTGGCTGCTGTATCAGATAGCACAGCTCCAGGTCTTTTCCCTTTTGCCACAAATACTATCTCAATTAATCCTTTTAACAACTTTGCATTATAGCTAAGCTTTTAGCTGAGGTAACAGGAGAGAAGCTAAATGACGTGCCTAATACTATGTAGATCCTAAATGTCAGGTCTTGACAAATTCAGGGCTTCTGATGTTCAGGAATGTATCCATTATACAATGGCATGCGCCCTCCTAGTCATGGAGACTTTGTTCTAGTTGGTTCAATGCTTGGAGCCTCTGTCTCCTCATTTATAAGGGTCTTGTGGTATTTGTTTGATCCCTAAAGGCTCCTCATATCTGTGGCTCTGTCTTTCAACTCAGTAAATCAAAGGTTAGTTTAAGGGGAAATACAAATTAACCTGGTTGAATTGTATTGCATTTTAAAAGTAATCATCATGGGTTTTCTTCGAATTTAGAGATTTCCTAACATACTTACAGTGTGGGTTCTTCATGTGAGTCCAGAAGCCTGTGGTTGAGTTATGCAGTGTCTGTCAATCCTCTAACACTTTATGCAAAGTTTTGTGCATATGCACATATGTGCGTTTTCTGTTAAAAAGTTCAGATTTTTCATTAGATTTCCAAAGATATCTAGGATCAAAAAGAAAAATAGCCTATGAATCTAAAATGTGACTTGACCTTTCACAATGTAACACAATACAACGTTTCAGTAATACATCAACTGTAAAAAGCAAGTTTAATTATATGTGAAGAAGGCCCTCTAAATTATATGGTTCTCTTTTTACATAGAGGTCTGGTAATTTAGTGCCTGTACTACTTTGCCATAACCACATTTCACAAGAAGTTTTAAATCCACCCTCAGTTTTCTTTGATCTTTACACGGTAGAGAAAAAGAAACACTCAGACTTTGTAGAGGTATAGTTATCCCGTCATTGTTTTTTTTTATGAACAGAATACAAGGTCACAGAATGAAGCAGGTACAGCTGATTCCTTTAATGTGCATCTCACAGAACAGCACTTACACTTGGTTTGTGTTCTCTCAAATATTACTTCTATCCAGCAGACTGTGCGTGTAAAGACCTAACACATTGCTTTGTATTTTATTGGGGGGAATAGCACAGGAAAGCTACTCTTTACATGCACTTTAGATAAAGTACTCTGATTTCATGATAATTATTCATGCTAACTGTATACCTGTAGCACTTCAATATATTGTCCCAGTATGAATGCTAACAAGTAATTGCTCTCTCTCCAAGTCCCTGCTTGGAAGAAAACCCCCTGGCCACAGCGGCATGCTAGAATCAGCTTGTAATCAGCTCATGAAACTGATTTTTAAGTTATCAAGGAATTTCGCCATGTGGTTGGTGTCATCTTGGTAGCTGAGATTGGTCATGGTGAGAGTATTTATACATTAAAATTAGCAACCCCCACTAATTGGGGCTCCGA
The DNA here is from genome assembly GCA_004027475.1 of Anoura caudifer. Classification (NCBI taxonomy): domain Eukaryota; kingdom Metazoa; phylum Chordata; class Mammalia; order Chiroptera; family Phyllostomidae; genus Anoura; species Anoura caudifer. The sequence goes on along the minus strand of PVKU01002022.1, from coordinate 158,950 downwards.
CTCCTTGTGAACCAGACTGCTAAACACTGACCAGCACACGACCCTCTGGCTCACATATTGTCTCAGGATTTCATACCTTGTACGTTATCTAATTAGCCATCTCTAGGGAAAATTCAAATCAGGCACACTTTGAATAATTTTTTCTTAAAATTCCACATCTGTAAATATTCACGTAGACTGAAGCTCCTCTCTAAAATACCTGTGCTTAGTACTTCTCATTTGCTGTCAAATAAATTGTAAGAAGGGAAATACCATTGGAATGGAAGTCAAGGGCCTGGGATTCAAATGGCCCCTTTGTTATTGATTTCATGACCTTGAGCAATCACCTCACCTTCTGTGCTTCAGTCTCTCTAAGTATAAAAGGTAATGAAGCTGGGAGGAGTTTGCTCCTCTTCAGGAAGCTCTCCAGTGTAAAAATTCTTATTCCAAAGGGAAGTGAGCATTTAAAGATTGTCTCCCTACAAAGTGTTAATATTTTATCTAAAAATCAAAGTGTGTGAAAATTGTACTTTCCAAAATTTTTCCCATTTTAAAAGTATTTTTCCAATTTCTAGTGATGGCAGAATTTCTAAAATACTGTCACTTTCAGGGAAAGTCTTTCACTTTATGATTTAAATTTGCCAAATTCTAGTTTTCGATTTGGTCAGTTCAGGGCTCTCCCTTATCACTTCTTTTCTTTTCCCCAGAACTTTGATCTAAATTCCATGGGGGTTGGGGTTTATGTCATTCTGGCTTCAGGAAAGAGGTTGATGTGTCCTTGATCCAGAGCATTTATTTATACATGCTGTCTTTGTTGAGAGGAAGACATTGGTATTTTTACTACATAGTTGACTGAAATGTTCTCCTGCCCTTTGGCACTTTGCTTATCGGGTTCATAGGGATTACTCCAGCCTCTTCATCCTGATTTTAATGCCTATCACCAAGGGCAAGCATCCACTCTCCAAAGTCACACTTCTTCCCAGGGACATAGGAAATGTTCTGATGCTCTTCTTGGGTGTCAGAGCTTGAGGGCAGGGATTGTCGCTTTTTAGATTTGGCTTCTGTTGTACCTGTGGTTGCAGACGCAGGCTGTTATAGAGCACTTCTGTACCAGAATATTTGTATTTCCCAGCTGAATATGGAGGTGAGATCCAGCTGTACCCCCAAACCTAAAATAGCCTTACATGTAGTAGGTGCTCAATAAATGTTTTTGATTGAATGACTGACTGAATGAATAAAATAAACTCAATCGATAAATGAAAATTTCTCTGCTTTTTGCTACTTTCCCTTCCTCAACTGTATGGGTTTTCTCTCTTATTCCATTTCCTACTAAGGGCTGATCAGGAACATGGGCAAAGTTTTAAGTTCCTATGAGGGACCCACCAATATCCATCCTTGTGCCATATCCTCCTATATTCTTTCCATCATGCTTGACAGGTTAAATAACCTGTCCTCAAACCCTTACCTGGTGATTGGCAGACTTGGTATTAAAATCAGGTCTACCCAATTATTTCTTAGGCTCATACCTAACCCATGAACAACAACAACAAAAATAGATAAATTGGACTTTATCACAATTAAAAACTTTTGTGCTTCAAAGGGTACTATCAAGAAAGTGTAAAGACAACCAACAGAATGGGAGAAAATATGCTAAAAGTACATCCGAAAGGTTAAGTTTCAGGATATATGAAAAACTCTTACAAGTCAGTAATAAAAAGACAAATAACCCAATTAAAAAGGGGCAAAGGACTAGAATATATACTTCTCCAAAGAAGATAAAAAATAGTCAATAGTTGAACATCATTAATCATTAGGAAAATGCAAGTCAAAACATGAGGAAGTTGCCACGGCACATCCACTGGAATGGCTAAATCAACAAAGACGGGCAAGAGCAAGTGCTGACTGGAACGCAGTGGCGATTCCCAGCAATGTTCTCTAGTCCCAGCGATGCTTTATGAAGGGGCGGATTTGTGGAGTTCCTCACTTCACTATTCCAGAAGTGCCACATCTTTCTCCCCTGTTCAGTTTTGTTTTTATCTCACTGAAATTATTTTAACCTGGGTCATTTCCACCTAACTCTTAAAACATTTTGCTCAGAGATCTTTTCTGTCCATGGAAATGTTTTATAGATGACAGCTCCTGCCAGGCGGAGCCGAGGCTGCTGTTGTCGCTTGTGAGCACGTGCCTTTGTTTTACATCAGGTTTGTCTTTCTCAAGTCAATTTTTACAGATCTAAATTTCTCCAGTTTATTTTTAGTCAAGAGTAATGCCATTACATGCAGTTTTAGCAAGTGTCAGTTTCATTTTACAGATCCTCCCTCCCAAGGTCAGTTTCGGTAACCCTCGGTGTTACCATGGAGATGCCAGTGCATGGCCAGTATTTTGACTGTAAAAGATACTACAATGTTTACTTCAGCTGTTATCATGGAAATGGCTTTTTGAAATGTTGACTATTTCTATCAGAAGTATTCAATGCACTATCAAAATATCTGTGGGTTCCAGATATCTTGCTTTGATAGGGAAATATTCTTTACAGGGAGTACTTTGAGATATACTTTTAAAAGAATTATAATTATGTGCTGATTTGATTTGGTATAATTTTAAAATGTGTATTCTTGACTTCCTTATAATAGTTATTGATTAAACTGAGCTAAAGGAGCTTTGAAAATGAAATATGTAATGAATCAATACTTAAAACCCAAGCCTAAAAGTTTGCTAACCATGGTCTAAACTTGGGAGACTGAAGTTTGAGCTGACTGAGACGTTGTTACGGATTTCAGTAAAAACAAGTGACTAAGCAAGCAGTTCTTTATGATGGGTTATGATGTGAAAGTAATTATGGAATTATCATAACACACATGTTCTAATAACCTACATATGCCCCTTTAAAAAATATCCACTTTTAACTTCCTCACAAACAAGCTTTTAGGGACAAAGGTAAATTGGATATTTCTACAAAGCAAATGGACAATTCCTCATTTCCATGCTTTATATTTAGTTATTTATTCAACAAATTTACACTGGGCACTCTGTGTTTACTTATCTGTCCTGGGTTAAACCTGCCCTGATTAACATGGTGGCCGCGAGCCACAGGTCCGAATTGAGATGTTCTGTGGGTGTTATATGTAGCAGATTGTGAAGACTTGGTACTGATGATGCAATGGAGCTCATTAATAATTTTTGTATTGATTACAAGAAGAAATAATATATTTTGTATATATTGAATTAAATAAAATATATTACTTCCTTTTTACTTTTTAGATGTATCTTCTGGAAAATTTAAAATCTTATTATGGCTGTATATGTGTTCACATTATGTTTCTACTGGTCAGGGCAGGAGACATCAGGAAGACATGTTTTTTGAAATCTTCACTTGAGGATATGTTTGATTTTAGAGAAAGAAGGGAGAGGGTTTTGGAAGGAGAGACAGAGAGAGAGAGAGAGAGAGAGAGAAACTAACCCACAACCTTTTGGCATACGGGATGACACTCCAGCCACCTGAGCCACCTGGCCAGAGCAGGGACAAGACATACAATTACAGTGCAAGCACAGAGATCCCAGAGAATTCACAGTCTAATGAAGAGACAAACCAAAGGAAAATTTTTAGTGATTAATTAAATGACAGAGAACATGGACTTCGATGTTTCACTGGCATGGATTCCAGTCTCTTTTTTGTAACTTACTCAGTATGCGATTTAAATCAGGCGACTTCTACACTGGGCCTCATTTTCCTTACTTGTTAAATGGTTTTTTCCTTATAGAATTTTGGTGAAGATTCAGTGAAATAATATTTGAGAAGTACTTTGCAGAGTCACTGAAACATAGATAATACTTAATAAGTAACAGCTGTGCTGCTGATGTTAATTATGTTGACTTTGATGACAAAGATGACACTTAAGTGTGCACAGGGTGCTATGAGGACAAAGGTGAAAGACACAAGGTTAAATGTGTTGACTGTGGTAAGTTACATTTAAGCTGCATTGTAAAGGATGATTAAGAATCAGGCAAGTAGCCAGATGGGTGGAAGGAAGACTGGGAGCGGCAGGGGGAAAACCTTTTATAAAGAGGCATGGGATCATGAGAAAAATCTCACCTCCCCTCTCCTTACAGTGAGATACTCTACCTGAGTCTGAGCAAAGTGATGTGAAAATTGCAAGTTTAGTCCAAAACAACCAGTTATGCTAACAAAAGTGTATGTGTGTGTGTATGTGCATAAAACATCAGAAGGCTTTCTAAACATACAAATTTTTATTACTCAACTCACACCTGGCCTCAGAGGAAGGCCTCCAAAGTCAGGTAAAGAGAACATAATGAATTTGATTCACCAAGTAGGGGAGAGCTTCTTTAAGAAGCAAAAGTGGATAGTATAGACATTTTCTTATGAGAAGATTAAAAGGGTAAAAGAAACCTAAATGTGATTGAGGAAGCTATTTTGAAACTGGCTTTTGCACCATTTTCTGCACACCAAATTGCATCTTGGTGTATTGGTTGCCAGAAAGCAAGCTGAACTGAAAATACAAATGCTCACAATTTAAAATCACCATTGGAAATAAAAGAAAAAGCAGACAAAATAATGAAAACACTTTAATGTTACAGATAAGTACTATTTGGAGGGTATTTTAATAAGCAAATGTTTATTTTAGTTGCTTAGAATATTCTCTTGAATTCTGGATACATAAATTTCAACCCACATTCCCCAGTTGCCATAACAACTTGATGCGTTTGTTCTCCTGTGTCATTTTTTATCACATCAGTTTTTTTAAACTTTGGTTGCTATGATAACACAGTATAGTTGTTAAATTTATTCTATTCACATTTGTTCTACTGGAAACTGGTAATTTGCTTTTATTTTTCTCCAAAGAAGCTCATATTACAAAAGTGTAATAAGGAAAATACTGGCCTAAATTCCCATACAAGTTTAGATTAAAATTTTAATTATGTGTATTAATTTATGTCCAAATGGTATTATGTCTGTGACACGGAAGATGGCTAGTCATTATCTAATTCCACTTGGAAGGAAGGAACTAACCTTTGCTGTACCATGAGGGAAATGGGCAGTTTGAGTTGCAGCTGTATCTCCATGCATGACTTCGACCAGTCTCAGTTTAAGGAAACTGATGGTGTCAAGAAATATTCACACTGAGGGCTGCTGTTATTGACTCCCTTAGTAACTAACTCTCTTGCTTCACTATAAAGTGTGAGCTTGTTTATTATGAAGAATAAAATCCTGGTTTAGTTGAGCTCCCTGATCTGTACTGACCTACTCCTAAGAAAAGGGAAAATCCCAGTCAAAAGTCCCCTTGTACAGGATTAGACATTGAGTTACACATACATCTGTTTTCATTTATTCAGCTAACTCCTGCAGTTTCTGCTATTTTATTGCTTTTAATGGTACTTATGGAAACAACTAATTATATCACTTAACATTAATATACTCTGATTTATTCTATTTCCAAAGATTGTTATAACTTGGATGAGCTGTGTTGAGAGGCATGTCCAGGTATAAAGGTAAAAAGGCAAGAGACTAGGTGAAGGAGACTTGGATAGATTCTAGTAATTAGTAACTCTGTAACCCTGGGAATTATCTGTTGATTCTTGATTTGGACACCAGCCAGCAGTGTCTACGTCATTATGGATGAATTAAAACATACACAGAGACTACCGAGTCTGATGGAGGAATAAGGACAACAGACTAGCTTTTCTCTCAAGAGGAGCCAAAGCCATGGCCACCACCATGAGAGGCCTTTATCCTAATAATATCTCCTCACATTGCAAGATGGTTCTTCCTGACTATCCCGGTTACAACAAAGGAGCCAATGCCCCTCATTACATCACAGAAGGATATTAGCAAATGAATAGGCAAGCAGTTACACTGGGCTCTGCAAGGCTCCATAGATTTTAGGAAGTTACAGTAAGCATTTGCAGGGTGAGGGGGTTTCAGCAAAAAGCCAGTCTCAAAACAGCCTAAGTATATTGCAAATCTGATTACCCATGAGAGAAGATATCTGTGGGCGTGGGTCCTATGCATCTCCGAGTGGGAGCTGGGCCCATGCCACACAGAAGGGTCTGCCACATCTCCTCCCTTTCATTTTAATAAAACCACTATGATCCTACAAAGCTTGCTGTTTGCTGATCTCCCACACAACCCTGGGAAAGTATCAAAATACATATATCAAAATACACAGAACATTATTATAATCAGTAAGCAACCAGTAGTTCCAAAGACCCGCATTCTCAGATTAATCCTAATCAATCATTGTTAGGCAGTAATGGTCAAATATGTAACATTCAGATAACTCTGAGGGCCTATTTTGAGTCAGGGTTAAATAGCTAAAGGGCCATAAAATTTGGGGAAACACTTGTTTCAGGCTTGGACCCTTATCATTTAAATTGAGGGTATCAGCGAAGTAGGTTTCACAGGATTTTATTCTTTGTTAGGCCTGATTGCCCCAATAACCTGCCTTTCCAGCACAGGGCCGCATCCACCTCCAGCATTGTTTCAGGCTTAAGCAGGTAAAGGAGACATCTCCCAGACGGAAATGGGGACTCGGGCTTTGTCAGAATAGCCGGGGGACAAGGGTCCATCACCTTCTTTTTGCTGTGGCCCCCTGAGTCCTTCCATGAGGGCCATTCCACATGGTCATGTCTGGCTTGGGTTGCCCCTCCCTTGAGGGGTCTAACCCATCATTGACTAACCGACCAAGCATTGGAGGCCAAATATGGATGCAGCAGAAACAACGCTCCTGCCAGGGAGATAAGCTTTGTCTCCTTAGTGGCTCAGGTCCTCTTGACAGAACAGACCCAGAAGAAGCAGGTCCCTTGGGCTCTTACTCAGCCTAACCATGGGTGCTACAGCCTGTGAAACCAGTCAGGGCAGTTCCCAACATTTAATCTCCCAATTTTTTCATTTGTAAATGTTATAGTAATTGTTAAACCTGTGAAATCTACTATTTGCTGTTCCCGAATGCGATCTTAAGAAAACAATCTTTATATATCTCTTAAAGCACCAATAAGGATTAAGACAAAGAAGGATGCAAGGGCTGCTAGGACCCAAACTTGTAAGTCCAGTCCATTGGAACAGTTTTTAGGGTTCAACCATTGAACATTATGAGGCATCGAGGGTTGTTGCTCTCTGTAGGTGGCACCTGAGCCTCAGCCCCTGTCATTGGGTCAGGCCCCAACCTCCTCTGTTGGCAGACAAGGGCCCCTGAGTGAGAGCATAAGTGTCCGTATTCTTTTTGGTTCAGGGTCAGCTGGGCCATCTGGTCTGTCAGTCGATTGATTCTCAGCTCCAGGTAGCAGAGTTTGGCATCTATCCTGCTCATGATAAGGCTTTACTCTTTTGGCTGGCAGCCAGACAGGACCTGTAGGGATGGAAACACAGACATACCCTCTTCCCCAAGTTAAGTTAAGGGCCCTGCCAAGAGCCATCTCTCAGTGAATCTCCAAAATCTGAGGATGACTTTTAACATAATCAAATTTTGGGGGGGGAGGGAAGGACTCATGATGCCCCCATTTTTCTGTTTAAGAAGATTTTTAAAAGTGTGATGAGTCCATTCTACAATTTTCTGACTGGTTGGATTGTAAGAGTATACAGGGCCATTATCAGTTTTAATTTGCTGAGGCCATCCTGGCTGACTAAAGGCCTCAAGCCAATGGGCTTGTATATTTTAGCTTAGCTTGGAAAGACAGGCCCCCTGCTGTTTCTGCAAGCTGCCATGCAAGGGGCAGGGGGAAGTGCTCTGAAAAAAATATATTTTAGACAAAAGAAACAGGTTTCGCACCAAGGGCCTTTTGTGACTTGATTGATTAACCGTTTCCTTCGGGAGAATAGCCAGTTCTTACCCAAGGAAATGATCAGTATTTACATATACTGAGTTACAAAATGGCATTTTGTTTTCTGCGCAAAAGGGCTAGTTTTACACAGAAGACAATGCACCTACGTTTAATTTTTACAATAAAGGTCATGGCTCTGGCATAAACAAGGAGGATTTTTAAATATTTTTTAACACATGGCACCCGCTATCCCACTACAGCATGGCGGCAGCCTCCTCAAAAGCACAGAAGCTGCTGCTCCTTATCTCAGAGGTGATCTAGCTGGAAATTCCCTTTGCGTCTGCGCCAGTTCCACGGCTGCTAGGTGCTACTTGGAACTGCGGTCCGGCGGACAGACCCCTTGGTCTGGACCTGCGCCTGGCATGGGCCAAGGCAATGCACGCTAAGGAACTTCCGCCCGAGGGCGGACCCCCACGGTCTGGGTCCCGTGCCCAGCATCACCAGGCACGCAGAAAAAATGCTCCGGTTTGCACAGGGAGGAGGGGAAGTGATGGGAGGGATCCCCAACTAGGCAGCCGCTGGAGGCTGGGTCCGGGTGGTGGATCCCGGGTGTGCGCCTTGGCTCTCCCTGGGCACCACGGCACCCAGCCACCACCGGGGCTTTTCGCAGGCCCGCCACCCGCGGCACAGCAGCCCCTTGTGGCACCGGGGACATGGCCCTGCTGCACCCCTGCCAGGCCTCCCAGGTGCAGCCGTGAAGGCCACCCCAGTCTGGGTGATTCAGGGGACACTCCGGCCCACATCAAGAGTCATCACCCTGGGGCATGCCAAGTACAGGCGCGCTATCGTGCCCTTCCCTTCTATCCTTCCAAACTGTAGAGATCCCTTATCTGGGAGAAAATCAGCAGCCCCCTAACTGCTGAAGCTAAAACATTGCTCCAGGTCTTAGAGAGCCTGCTCCTCAGGTTGAGGAAGCACAAAAACTTCCAAGACATTTTTTTTTAATGGGCCACAAGACTCAGTTTAAAAGAAAGAATTTACTGAGATGCCTGTAAATTTTAACTAGTTGATGTTTTTAAAGCTGATTAAAGGGAAAATCTTTGCTCTTTCTCCCAAGCCCAGACCTTGGTTGAGGTCACCTCCCAGCAAAAACTTGGGAGAAGGAGCATTCTGTTCACTAGAAAAAGTAGAGTTGGAAGGTGGTCGAAAGAGAGAGCAATCTAGGAAGAAAATCCTATCTCTCTGAATCCAGCACACCCAATGGCATTCCCGAACAGCACTCGGGGTCATGGGCCCTTACCTTGGGCTGAAACACATGTTCTCACCACGTTGGTGTGTTGTTCATAATGACCATGGCTCGTGGCCTCTGAGTCCCTGTTCGGGGGCGCCAGCTGAGGCGGACACCAGCTCGTGGGGTCCACGGTGTTGTAGCTGAACCAAAAGAAATTCACATGGACCACCGAATCCTGTGGAAGAAAAGGGCGAGCAGCTTTTCTCTCAAGAGGAGCCAAAGCTGCAGCCTCCGCCATGACAGGCCTTTATCCTATTATTATATATTAGATATTATTATATCTCCTCACATTGCAAAATGGTTCTTCCTGACTATCCCAGTTACAACAAAGGAGCCAATGCCCCCCATTACATCTCAAAATAAGGATATTAGCAAATGAATAGGCAAGCAGTTCTGGACTCTGCAAGGCTCAGCATGGATTTTAGGAAGTTACAGTAAGCATTTGCAGGGTGAGGGGTTTCAGCAAAAAGCCAGTCTCAAAACAGCCTAAGTATATTGCAAATCTGATTACCCACGAGAGAAGCTATCTGTGGGCGTGGGTCCTGTGCATCTCCGAGTTGGGAGCTGGGCCCATGCCACGCAGAAGGGTCTGCCACAGATTCTTAATTGTCAAATCTATAAAATTGGAATGAAAACAATTAGCCCATAGATAGTTTTTTGGAGCCACTCAGTGAGACACTACATTCAAAAGACATTATGGAGCTGAGCACATAATAGATGCTCAAAACATCTTAGTCACCTTCTCTTCCTCCTTCCACTGAAGGCCAGTGAGAAGGTGTGAGAAATCAGAAACCAGTAGCGTTCCATTAAGATAACGAGTACAACTTTAAAACAGCCTCCTCTTTTAACCAGTACTACAATGTTTAGAGGTAAAGGGAGGATGGCTAATTCGGACTTCATTTGGACAGGAGTTGCTATCCCTGATATCACAGTGTCTCGTGCAGTCTGCGGGGTACAACAGCAGGAGCCTTCAGGAAGCCATGGTATCCAGACTGGTCTTATGTTTCTGTGGGTGTCTTTGTGTTAGTACATGGACCCAATCACCAGCTGAGGCATCATGTAATGAGCAAAATCCCCCTGTGAAGACTTTGTCATTAGATCTGGAGTCAAATTTTGGCTTTGTTTTAGGGACCTTGGAAAAGTCAATCATGTCTCTGAACTTCGGTTTTCCATATATGTGCAACACATTAAATCATTAATTGAGCACTTACAGATAATCCACTCTGGAGGTTTTTTTATCACTGAGGTAATAAATGTAATACTTTTCATAAATACCTATTACTACTAGACTATTGTGGCTGATAGTGTTGTTAATAACAATAATAGTGTTGATTGAGAAGTGCTAATTGATAGGGAATCAAGGCAGACTTTTGTCCCACCAGGAAAGCATAGGGGAATTTAGGAAAACATATAAGTGCTCAGAGCAGATTTCAGGCACACTAGATCTTTGACTTAGGACAGGAAGGCAAATACCTGCTATCATCAGCCATAGGTGAATATGAGAATTATGGCATTGTGCGAGGCTTGGTCTGGACTGACTATGGAAGTGAGTGTGCTGTGTCCCTAGAAACAAGTGTCTTTTCTTGAGAGGGACTGGCATGGCTGGAACTGACAAAGTTACTGTGATTCTATTCCTTCTCAACACCCGAAGCACTCTCGAATAATAAGCCAAAGCATTCAGAGAGATGCATGACTCCTACAAGCCACTAGGGTGTCATTGAGAACCTCTCTGCTGGAACAATGAAGACATAAATTTCAACCCACATCCTCTGGTTGCCATAGTAACTTGATGCACTTGCTTTGAAGTGTCTTTTCTTTCTTCTCCACCCCCTTTTTATTTCTTTTCTTTTTTTAATTATCAGGAGTTTTACGTTGCAAGTAATTTTGTAAATGTGGCTTCCTACCCTTCTTTCTTCCAGCTAAATTTCTGAATTTGCTGCTGGGGAGTGATTTCCACTTAAGAATAAGCTAAATATGCATGTTGACATGGCCTTGCCTGTGTGCCTCTCTCTTTCTCTCTCTCTCTCACACACACACACACACATACATACATAGACACACACACATAAATAATTATGTTAGAAAATGCACAGATTTCTAAAGCCTTTCAATGTTTGTAAAAAGGCATTAATAGTGTGTCTTAAACTTGTGGAGTGAGTGGTTCAATTCTAGAACAACTAACTGATTTAATAATTCCTAAGCAACTGCAATGTGGAAAACTGAATAAAAAGTGTATTTACGAGTATTTCTCATTGCATTTTTCCCACCACTTGATTATTTTAACATATGCAAATAAAGATGAGAAATGCATTTCAGTGTATAGAGCAAAAGGCACACTTTGGTTTGCTTTCAGGCTGCATCATCTTTTAGCTGTGTGACTTTGGACAAGTTACTTAACCACTCTGAGCTTTGTAATAAAATGGGTTGATAGTTACTTTCTAAAATATTTGTGGAAAATAAGTTGAGATCATAGAGGTAGAATACCTAGAATAGGTCCTATACTATGTACTAGGACATTTTAATAAATGTTTACCCAACTGACAAAATGTATTTGAAAAGTAAAACCAATTTTGGTCTCACTCATTAGATGAGTGTGTGCTTTCTTCATCACTGTACAGATTTCCACATCACAAAGTTGAGGCAAATAAGATACTATAGGAGCATGGTAGTATGTAGTCTTCTTGTCTGGATGTTCGCAATGTGCAGAAGTGACAGTGGAAAGAGGCATTTTCTGGAAGCCTCCAAGGAAAGGGGACCTCTCGTTATGTTCAGTTAAGATTTTTCATCCGGCCCGTGCTTGGTTAAAGACATCAAGCTAATAGTGAGATTTAGAATTTGTTCTCTCTACTGAAAAATGGTAGTCATACTACAACAAAATTCTCCTTTCGTGTTGGAAGTAGCTGTGCTACAAGTACATTTTAAATATGAAAATACATTTAATCAGGGGAAGCAGCCAGGCAGACAAACATGAGGCATGCAGGCAAAGGGTTAGTGCCAGGTTCTGAGTGCTACCACTGTTACACATTTGTGTGCAGTGTTGACAAGGAAAAAATAAAACGGGGATACAAGCAAAATTAAATTTTAAAAGGAGAGCTGCAATTATATGACACAACAAATGCTTTTTCAAAGAATTGGGTCTTTCAGAGAGTAAGTCACAGAAAATTAAACAACAAAAAGATGTCACAGGGAAAAATTCTTAAAGGGATAATATTTAAATCATCTTTAATATATATATTGTAAGTAACAAGAAAAATGAGTGTCGAAGAAGAAATAAATTGTTTCTCCTTTAGTGCTCATAGAATGAAAAGGGTAGGTGAATAAACATTGTTGAATAAATATTTGATAGATTTATGAATCAAATAATATTTTATTGAATAATTGAAGAATTTTCTGTTTGATCATAATTCAGAAAGAGGATAGGTTTTGGAATCTGATTAAATTGAATTAGAATCTTGGCTCTGCCTGTTGGTAGCTGAGTAATTTGGGGAAAGTAATTCAACCTTCATAAACCTCAATTTCTTTATTTGAGATAGGACTTCCGAATTCCAGTCTAGGTTCTTCTATGAAACTTTGTGTAAAATTGGACAAGCCCCTTTGCTTCTTTGGGTCTTTTCCTCTGATGTATAAAGATGAGAGAGTGAGTCTCTAGGTAGCAATCTCCATGAATACATTGGCAGCCCTGACATTCCTGGGTTCTGTGTTCTATCTCGTGCTGCTATTTAACTACATTTCTACAGGTCTTTATCCTCAGGCTTCTTCTGAATTGATGGTTTAGTTTGGATCCAAGAATCAGATTCTGGGAATAATACAAGAAGGCAGCTTGTAAGGACTTCCACTCTTTCTCAAGCATTGCTGTATCTTTTAGAAAGTACCCAGTTTATATGTCTCTAGGATCTGAGTGTTGAGAGTCGGGGACCACACCTTCCCCAGTTCAGTAGCTTGCACTAATCTTTAGTTAATGAGAGGACTTCGGGCTACTGCTTTTCTTCCTTGAACAATAGTAAAGCATGTATTTTTTCCCAGGCACTGTACAAGGCTCATTAAAGAAAAGTTCAATAAAAATAATGGTGTTATTCACTGTGAAAAATACGGAAATATATAAAGAACAAAATAAATGTCATTTGCTATCACAATGTCCAGAGGTAATCACAAGTAGATTTTGGTGGAATATTTTCTCAGTATTTGTGTGTGTGTATGTTTTATTTTTCACAGACTTTGGATATCATTAGTACACAGGGTGGGGCAAAAATAGGTTTACAGTTCTGAGTATGTGAAACACAGTTTATTCTTGTATTAGTTATTAATTATTATATTTATTTTCCATACAAACAACTGTAAACCTACTTTTGCCACACCCTGTATATATTTTTTAATTCTTTAAAGATTTTATTTATTTATCTTTAGAGGGGAAGGGAAGAAGAGAGGGAGAGAAATATCAATGTATGGTTGCCTCTCATGCATCCCCTGCTAGGAAGTGGCCTGCAACCCAGGCATGTGCCCTGACTGGGAATTGAACCACGATCCTTTGGTTCACAGGCCCGTGCTCAATCCACTGAGCTACACCAGCTAGGGCCTACCCTGTATATTCTTAACATACCTTTTTTATTTAAAATAATCTGCTGGAATTTTTATATCCTTCCATGTCATAATCCTTCCATGTCCTTCCATGTCATAATCTTTCACTGATACACAACATTTGATCATATGACTATATTGAGTCATTGCAGAATAGAAGAGTGGATAAGAATATGGACTCTGGAGTGGGAATATATGGGTGGAAATACAGACCCATCTCCTACCAGCCATGTGCTCTTAGGTAATTTAACTTCTCTCAGCTTCAATTTCCTTATCTATAGCAATACTCGTACACACCTCGTAGCTTATTGTGATGATTCAATGAGTTAATTCTTATGAAGCATCTAGAGAGTAGGTAGTCAATAAATATAAACTATCATTGCCAACATTTATTTTGTCTGACATCAATTTTAAACAGGTAAATTTAGTTCATTTGATTTTTTGTAGGTCCTAAAATATTTAGACTTATTTTATAATTTTAGGACATAGTTGTTTTTTTTTAATCGACTATCCTTCTTCTTTCTACCCTATCTACCCATCTCTATCTCCTATTTGTACTAAAAATATTTCTATATTTGTGTTTTATTTTTTCCTCTGCTGGTTTAGAAACTTCTGATTATATTTCCATTCTCTTGCTGGTTATGTTTTTGACATACACAATAATCTATAAATTACTCTAAGAAATTTAAAGTGTTTTTCTCTGTCAAATATGAGAAGGATCTTACTATAACTTAACTTTGTTGAGCATTCCAATCTCCCAATTTGTCACCCTTATTTTAATATAAAAATTAAATTTTATTTAAAATCAGTGACATTAATTTTATGATGTATTTTATTAATTTCTGAGATTACTCTCCTTATGGCTAAAATACACCCTTTCATAATTATTTTTGCAATGATCTTGATTGTTAAATTATGTTAATATCAGTAAGCTTGTAACCTCACTTTTGCATGATAATTTAGCTGTGTATAAACTTTTAGGTTAGTGGTTATTTTCTCTTGATACTATGAATTTCTATTCTGTTGTCTTTAGTCTCTATTATTGCTGAGGAGAATCTGCTTATTGTAATTGTTTTTCTGTAATCAGTCTTTTCTCTCTTGCGTTTTTTAAGATTTTCTCTTTACTTCTGGTGATAGCTTTCCTGCCATGTATCTGAGTGCATATTTAAATTTATCTTGGTCAGCGCTTTAAAAGCTTTTTCTATAAGAGGATACTTATTTTGTAAAACAGTGTTCAATTTGAGTTTTTCTGGGGCTTCCTTAAGTTTAAGTTCAGATTATGCATGTCTGGCAGAGGAAGTACAAAAGGTATACCTGATTTCTGAAAGTATCTAAAATATCTGTTTGTCCAACCACTGATTATGCTAATTTTTGTTTACTTAAAACAGCTTCCGGGTTCCCCAGTATGTAGTTACTATTTTTCCTGAGTAATTAGTTAGAACTTTGTAAGAGATACTTTGAGTTTAGATATATATCCTGTGTTTCACCCACTTCCACTCACTAGTTTCAGCATTCATTGATCATTCTTGCCTGAAACAAATATCACCATGGAGGTTGCCAGTTAGGGGTTTTTTAATTCCTTCATTTCTTCTGCTCTTGTTAATGGGCATTTCCCTATAAGGAAGAGATTTCCCTTCTTCCTTATTTATTTATTTGTTTATGCATTTATTTTTTATCAGTATAAGTTTACAGAAATTGATTCCTGTATGTAATATTGTGGTTGCCCCCATTTGGTCTCTTCCTTGCAGTGTAGAATCAGGTCTTATAACTGGGTCAGCAGGTAACTGTATTTTCAAGGCCTTTGAAAGATATTCCCAGAATTTTCATACAAATTCATATTCCCCAAACCTGTGCTAACACTTCTTTGAATTTTATATATACATATACATTTGTAGGCTTGATAAGTAAAGAGTATAATTTGTGCATTTCATTAAATGTCTGGGCATGTGTTAATAAGCATTTTGCTATTCTCTTGACACATGTACTCCTCTCAGCAGAAGCATTCACAGCTTTTATTAGAGTTCTGTAGCCAGTCGTTTAGTGCCTGCCTTCTCAGGTAGGCAGTCTTCAACTTAAGCACAGTGGCCGTGTTCTATTGAACAGGGATTCTCTTATGCTTGGCACAGACAGAGTAGGCAGTCAGTGTATAGTAGATGCATACACGAAAATCACAAATTCAAATGAGGAAATAATTCTTAGATTTTAAGTCCAGATTAGTTCTCATGCATTGACATTTTACTCTCTGGTTTATCACTCCACGGTTCTCTGTATTTCCTTTATTCAAATCACTGGGGAATAAGATTTGAACTTCTGTAGTGAGGCTAACTTAGTTTTTCACATATCTCATATTTGTTATTGGTATTGAGGATGATGAATGATGATGGTGCCTTTTATTTCTTTTTCTTTCTTGCCTTTTTTCATTAACTGAATATTTATTAGAATTTCATTTTGATTACCACTATTAGGTATGTGGTAATAAAACCCTGGTATGTATTATGTCTATTTTACTGACTGCTTTTAAGATTATTTTTTGTTTATCTTTGGTTTCCATTCATTTGACTTTGATGTGCCTGAGTATAGTTTTCATTGTGTTTATCCTCTGTAGGATTTGTTGAGATTCTTGGATCTTTGGGTTTATGTTTTCCATCGTATTTGGAAAATTTTCAGTCACTATCTCTTCAAATATTTTTTTACCCCATCTTCTTTATATACTCTTTGTTTGCAACTTCAATTTTATATATATATAATATGTACATTATATATTATACACATTGTAAATTTACATATAAATTTATGTAAATGTATGTATAAATATGCATAAATTTGTATATGTGTATATATACACACACATACACATGTGTGTGTATATATATGATGCTAGACTATGAGTTGTTTTTCTGCAGGTCTTTTTAATTGTCTGTATTTTACTTTCTATCATCATTTTTATTGCCTCATCCTTAAACTCACTGATATTTTCATTTGTGGTATCCAAATCTGTTAAGCCTATTCAATGGTTTTTTATTGTATATTGAATTTCTTAGGTCTTGAATTTCTGTTTGCTTCTCTATTAGACTTTCTTTTTGCTATTAATTTTTTCCCATCTGTTTACTCAATATGTTCAACTTTTCTATTAAGTCCTTAAACCTACTTGTAATAGCCTTTTAAAAAACTTCGTTTGTTAATACTAGTATTTTTTACATATTTGGATCTATTTGTGTTGATTTGGCTTTTCCTTCTTGGTTATCGGTCACATTTTTATGATTCTTTGCATGACTAGTAAATTTTGATTGCATACTCAATAGTATGAATACTTCCTTTTGAGAATTTGGATTTTGTTGTCCTCCTTTAAATAGTGTTGGTTTTTGTTCAGCAAGCAGTTATTTTACTGACAGATGAGTATAATAGTTTCACTGTTTGTTTTTAAAGCTTTGCCATAGCAGAACTAGAGTAGAGATTATTCTAAGTATAGGGTAACTCTCCTCCTAAGTCATGGCTTTCCAGTTCTTCCATGTGAATTCCTGGAGTGTTGAGTATTTTCTCTCCTCTCAGATGGGTCAGATGGCATATTTCTCAGCATGGTGCAGCCTCGGAAATCTCTATTCAGTTTACAGTTCCCAGAAGCTATTTCATGTCAGGCATTGAAGACTTTTTCTCTGTGTATATGAAGCATTTTATTAGGCCAAAGACTTAAGAGAAATCTTATGCAAGTTTCCAGGGCAATTTCTCTTCTGATATTTCTCTTTTTTGTATCCTGCTCAGCAAGTTTTGGCTCCTTTGCAGTTCTGAATTTTGATCTTATACTTTTGCAGCTCAGAGAGGCCACTGTTATTTATTTGGCCTCCACTACTTCCTCAGTTCAGAAAGTACCTCCTGGCAGAAAGTTAGAGAAATTGTGTGGCTCACCTTATATGTTTCTGTTTTCCCAGGGAATCACAGTCCTGTATGATCTGTTATCCAAAATCTTAAGTGTTGCTTTATTTATATATGTAATATATTATATATATTTTATTATACATATATATTTATATATATATTATCCAGTTTTTGACAGTTGGTCTTATCCAGTGCCACATACTCTAATATGGCCAGAAACAGATGTCTTTGTCATTGTAAACCTTTAAAAAATTTGGCTAACTACTGTATGGGTGTGCAAACATAGAAAAATCTCTTTGAACTAAACAGAGTTATTCCCGGGATCTGCTGTCAAAAAGAAAAGAGCAAAGTGTCAAAGAGTACCTGTAATATGCTATCTTTCATGTAAGAAAGGTAAAAAAATACATGCATATGTTTTCTTTTTGTGCCAGAGTCAAAACAGGAAGGATAAGTCAGATATTAATTATATTGGTTACTTAAAGAGGATAATTATATTGGAACAAAAGGAATAGGAAAGTAGTTCTTCTATGAATGTCTTTTTTTTGTATAGTTATTAAGACTGAGGCAAAGAAAGAGAATGCAAGGTGAGCCTAAAACATCACAGTCTGCCAGAATATGAGAAAGAGCTCATAACTTAATAAAATATTTCAGAAGGACACAAGGGTCAGTTTAAAGGGAATCCCAATGCCCAAATTTGGGACAATTTAAACAATAAAATAAATAAATATAGTCACAGATTATAACCCCTATAATAAAATGAAAATTCATGCGTTTATATTGGTAAAATTGTGTGAATTGAGGGATAAACAAATGAAGAAGAGAAAGCTTTTCTTCTGGCAACTCACAAGCACAGAAGGAATGAAGGAATTGGAAAACCACCACTGGCAACCTCCCTAGTAATGATTTGCAACAGGAGTGACCAGTGAATGCCAAAATTAATGAGTGGAAGTAGGTGGAACACAGGATTTTATCTAAACTGAATTACCTTCTATAAGATTCTCATTAATTACTCAGGAAAAATACTGGCTTTGCAATTGGAGAAACCTGCAGAACTACCTTAACTGTGGGATCAAAGGTGATGTTGCCAGCCATTGGGACAAACTAAGAACGTGTGCTTCCTGACGGTGGCGTACTGAGAAGTCCACAAAATGCACTTCCCTGGTAATTCGGTTAAATACATAGAATCTGAATTTAATCATAAGGAAGTATCTGCCAAGCCCAAATTAAGAACATTTGACAAAATGTCTGTTCAGTACTCTTCAAAATACCAAGGTTTTAAAAGACAAAGGAAGGCTGTGAATTGTTCCAGATGAACAGAAATTAAAAATATATATAAAAATAATGTAATATGTGATCTTGTACCAAAATTTAATGACATTAGGAGAATAATTGGTAAAATTTGAATAAGGTGTATATATCAATGTTATTTTTCTTGACTTTAATAATTGTACTATAGTTCTTTAGTTATTTATAATGTTACCATTTTAGAAATGTGTGTGAGGGAAGCATAGTATTCTTTGTCCTATCTCTGCAACATTTTGTCAGTCTGAAATGATTTCAAAATGCATTTTAATATTAAGGAAATAATATAAGCAACAAAAAGGCTAATATATCTGTGTGATCTTAACTTTTTAAATGTTTCTCCCTTTTGATTCTTTTACTACTTTCCCATTATATCTCCCCTCAGCCTTTCTTTGTCCTATTTCCCATGAGAAAATCTAAACTGTTTGGCTTAACATCTAAGACACTCCTAAACTAGGTTTCTGCTGATTACCTTTTGTGCTTAATTTTTTTAAACTCCTTGCCTCATGGTTGAGCAATACTAGATAAATGGAGTTCTCCAATTACCTCATTCTGTTTTATTGTCCCATCGCTCTGCTAATGTCTCAACTGGCTGTCCATGGCATTTTTTTTGTATGTTTCTTTATTTCCAACTTAAATTCAAATGATCAGTTTATACAGTTGTCTCACCTAATTAACGCTAAGTTCCTTAAAGGGCTGGCAGAGTTAGCATTACTGAAATGTTTATTGAACTGTCCTCTTTTGAATTTCCAGAGTATTTTGTCTCCCCTTCTTTTATGACTCTCTTGGCCTTCTACCTGATTTTATAGTGACATTTGTATATATCTTTTCATTTTTAAATTAAATGTGTTGTTTCTGTTGTTTACAGACTACAGGTAATAGAATTTGACGAAAGTTTGTAAATTCAATAAACAGGCTGATGACCTTTCTCGAAAGCTGGTACTCTCTTAAGCTCTTAGGGAGTGCCTAGCTTGTTTCTTTCTGCAGCTTTTAAAGAAATCCTGAGGCCTTTATCTTCAGGATATATCTAATAATGGAGTTTATTCTCTCAGCAAAAGAAAACAGCTTAGTTTGAATTCATCAGCTTGTAATGCTGAGGGAGACCATGTGAAGCCGCAGTTTGTTTCCTGTAACATGAAGAAGTGTTCAGCCTCTCAGTTCTGCGGTTTTCAGTGTTGCTTATATCTGAAGAAGCTATTGCAAAGTGAAGTAAAACTAGGTGCTTTGTAAATATAAAAGCCAGAAAATATTAATAGGGTTGGACAACTCCAGAGCACAGCTGGGATATGCCTCTGGCTAATCTGTACAGTTCACATTCACAGAGGATGCGAAGGGGTGGTGCTTCCCTGTGGCTGCATCACAGGGCTCGTTCGACTTACTTTTAGGAGTTTAAAGGCTTTTGATTCCTGACACAGATTTTGTGCATGATACTCACCAGTACTAACAATGTTTTCAAAGAAAAAATTCCAGGTCTGGGCACAACAGTACAAATGAATAAACAAAATAAGTTAAAATCCCCCAACAATAAAGCTATGAAACAGTTAAATCAGGTGAGTGCTTATTTATCTTACAAGAAGCGTTACAAATTTTAAAAAATTGCTAAAGATTCTTTTAAATGGAAAGCTTTTCTGATGTATATATAAAAGATGAATCAGTTTAAAGTAAAATTGGTAAATATTTATCAGGACATTGTATAATGTAGAATATAACTGTGTAAACAGTATAATTAAATAATTTACTAAATATCAATGCACATTTATTTTTGTTGAGGCACATGAAGGATACAGACTGCCATCAAAGAACTTAAAAATCTACTTGAGTAAATAAGACAAAAATAATCCTAAATTCGTTTTTCCTTTTGTTTATATTCTAAGTTATTCTTTAAAAATAGGTGGATTAATCATTATTAAAAATGTAAAGCAGTCAGGGCACATGCCGGGGTTGTGGACCAGGTCCCCAGTGGGGACCACGCAAGAGGCAACCACACATTGATGTTTCTCTCTCTCTTTCTCCCTCCCTTCCCCTCTCTAAAAGTAAATAAAATCTTAAAAAAAAAAGTAAAGCAGAAGTGGGCATCAGAAATGAGAGCTCCCTGTCTGGCTGAAAAAAGCGAGAGGTTCGTATAAGACTGGGGAGGAGGGATGCAAATGTGTAGTCCTTAAAATATTGGTAATGACAGAAATGGGGAACCCAAGAGTAGAAGTGGGTTCTGAGAGTAAATGATTCCATTTAGATGAACAGATTTGAGGTACCAATGTGATTTTTAGAGGAAATACAAGCAAGCAATTGAAAATGTAAGACTGGAAATTGGAGGAAAGATTCTGTAGATTTGAGAGTCATATGGGAGTGAATATTTAGAGAAGTGATAGAGGAAAGGAATTTTGGAGAAAAGACTGAGCTCAGGTGCCACAAGGAGGAAGAAGAAATAAAAGGAGAAGCAATCAATCACCCTAAAATAGGGTGTCAACTAGGACAGAGATGTTTCCGAATACAGAGATAACAGTTTCAAGAAGGAGGAAGTAGTTAATGATATTAAATGTCCAGGGGAAAAAAAGGAAGACAGTGAGGACAAGGAGGGCTTTGGTGAGTTTTAAGAGTGCAGTCAGTACTCAGGAAGAAATGGCAGCGTCCAGGGACTGAAGTGGAGGTCACAAACCGGCTGTCCTTATGCAGTCTCCAGCCTAAGCTGTTATTTTGTTTGATCTCTTGTGTTAGCTCACATGGTATTTTAAAATATATATACGCTTTTTATCAACATTTAAAAATCAAGGTATTTTATGTAAAAGTTCAGACTTTCAAGTTCTTTTGAAAATTTTAAACATCTGGCAACATTGAATTTGGGTTTTCTCGTTGCAACAGAAATGCTTGGTAATGACTAGTGGCTGAACTCAGTAGGTGGGGCACAAGCTCTTCATTTTGCCAAGCATCATCCATCTCCTCTTAAATATTTCCTACACCTTGCTCTCTTTACTTATTTTAAGCGCTGGAAATCATTTGACATTTTGACATCTAGATCAGTCAAACTCAGATGTGTCAAAATCACACAAGAAACACAGATTGCAGGTCCCCTCTCCCACAGTTTTGGGTACAGTAGGTTGGGGGTGAGGCCCAAGTATTTGTTTTTCCAACAAGTGTCTGGGTGATGCTGATGGTGTTATGATGCAGACACTGGCCCCCAGTGTCCGAGTCATTATGAATGAAATAAAACATGCACATGGACTACTGAGTCCGGTGGAGGAGAAAGGACCAGGTGGCTTTTCTCGCAAGGGGAGCAAAAGCAGCGGCCTCCACCATGACAGGCCTTTATTTTATTTCTGCTCACATTACAAGATGGTCCTCACTCACTATGCCCAGGTTCGATATAGGTGTTTACCCTTTACAGACAACAAAGGAGCCAATGCTCCTAATCACATCACGGAAGGATATTAGCAAATGAAAAGGCAAAAGTGGTTGAACTGGTTACTCTGGTCCTTGGAAGGTTTAGCATGGATTTTAGGAAGTTATTTTGCAGTAAATGTTTGCTGCAAATCAGGGTGAAGGGGTTTTTTAGTAAAAAGACGCAAAGCGGCCTAGGCACATTGCAAACCTGATTTTCCACGTGAGAACCTGTCTGTGGGTGTGGGTCCTGTGCATCTCCGAGTGGGAGCTGGGCCCACGCCACGTAGAACGGTCTCCTACATCTCTCCCCTTTACTTTTAGTTAAGACGGCTATAGATCCCACAAAGCTTGCTACTTGCTGGTGTCTCACATGACCCTTAGAAAATAATTTGCAAACACATCAAAGTACACAGAGCATCATTATAATCAGTAAGCAACCAGTGGCTCCAAAAACCCACATTCTCAGATTAAGCTCATCAATCACTGTCAGGCAGTAATGGTCAAATAGATAACATTCAAAGAACTCTGAGGGCCTATTTTGAGTCAGGGTCAAATAGCTAAAGGGCCATAAAATTCTGGGGAAACAAACTCATTTCAGGCTTGGACCCTTATCATTTAAATTGAGTGTATCAAGCAAGTAGGTTTCATAGATTTTATGCTTTTTTTTCTTAAGCTTGATTGCCCCAGGGAATCTGCCCTTTCCAACACAGGGTCACACCCACCTCTGGCATTGTTTCAGGCTTAGGTGGAGACTTCTTGCAGACAGAATGAGGACACAGGCTATGTCAGAATCAGGGGGAGGGGTCCATCACCCCTTTTTTATAGCCCCCAAGTCCTTACCTGAGGGCCTTCCTTGTGATCATGCTTGTGTTAGGTGACCCCTCCCTTGAGGGATCTTACCTGTCATTGGCTAACCGACCAAGCATTGGGGGCCCGGCAGGGTGAAGTAAAGTGGGCAGAGGTAGTGCTCCCGCCAGGAACATAAGCTTTGTCTCCTCAGTGGCTCAGGCCCTCATGGCAGAACAGACTCAGATGAAGCAGGTCCCTTGGGCTCTTACTCAGCCTATCCATGGGGTGTTACAGCCACTGAAACCAGGCAGGGCAGTTCCCAACATCTAATCTTCCCACTTTTTCATTTGTAAATGCAATTGTAGCTATTAAACCTGTGAAACCTACTATTTGCTCTTCCTGAAAGCAATCTTAAGCAAACAACTTTTATGTATATCATAAAGCACAAATAAGGATTAAGACAAAGGGAGATCCAAGGGCTGGTAGGACCCCAAACTTGTAAGTTCAGTCCATTGGAACAGTTTTTAGGGTTCAACCATTGAACATTATGGGGCATCGAGGGTTGTTGCTCTCTGCAGGAGGCACCTGAGCCTCAGTCCCTGTCACTGGGGCAGGCCCCATTCTCCTCCGTTGGCCGACACAGGCCCGTGAGTGGCAGTATAAGTGTTCGTTTTCCTTCTGGTTGTTCAGGGTCAGCTGGGCCATCTGGTCTGTCAGTCGATCGGTTCTCAGCTCCAGGTAGCAGAGCTTGGCATCTATCCTGCTCATGATAAGGCTTTACTCTTTTGGCCGGCAGCCAGACAGGACCTGTAGGGATGGAAACACACACATACCCTCTTCCCCAAGTTAAGAGATCTACAGGGCCTTGCCAAGAGCCATCTCCCAGGGGATCTCTATATAAGCCCTGAGGATGAGATGACTTTGGCTCCTTCTTCTGAAAATGTTTCTCATTTGGAATACACAGTGATTCATCACAATTTAGAAAATTATAGGTAAACAGAGCTAACGTAATCAAATTTTTTGGGGGAAGGACTCATGACTCCCCTTTTTTGTTTTTTAAGAAGATTTTTTAAAATATGACAAGCCTGCTCTACAAATTGTCTGACCGGTTGGATTGCAAGATATTCCTGCTTTATGTTGGATATTCCAATGCTGAAGAAAAACCTGAGTAGAATGGGCAAAGTATGCAGGACCATTATCAGCTTTAATTTGCTGAGGCCATCCTAAATGACTAAAGGCCTCCAGCCAATGGGCCTGTATATTTTTAGCAGATTCTCCTGTAGATGAGGGTGCCTTGCTAAGGGCTTGGCAATCAGGACATTCTTTAATAATTTGCTTAGCTTGGAAAGACAGGCCACTTGCTGTTTCTGCAAGCTGCAGTGCATTCGCAGTTTTCAAGGAAAGTGGGAAAGATTGGAGGGGGTCCTCTGAAAAAATATCTTTTAGACAAAAAATGGTTGTGCACCCAAGGGCCTTTTGTGACTCGATTGACTAACTGTTCTCTTCAGGAGAATAGCCAGTTCTTCCCCAAGGAAATGATCAGTGTTTACAGGTACTGAGTTAAAAAATTGTACTTTGTCTTTTGTGGAGAAGGGCTAGTTCTCCTCCGGGAGACAATATACCTATATTTCATTTTTACAATAAAGATCACGGCTCTGGTGTAAACAAGAAGGATTTTTAATATTTTTTTAACACATCACACCCCCTATCCCACTTATAGCATGCTTTAGATTGACAAATTTATGAACACATTCACAACTTTCAGAAACAGTTTTTTCTCTACTATAGAATACATTTACTTTTTTTTTTTTTTAAATGGTCACAAGTGCGCCAGTGTGTCTGGGCGTGGGGAAGGTCTCCCCCAGCGTGCACCTGACCAGGGAGAAAAGGAGGCAAGGGAAACAATCTCACCAGCAGAGACCCACATGGCGGCGGTCCCGTGGGTCACCGCTGGGGGCACGCATCCCTGGGGTGTGGCACAGCGTGTGCAACTTGGCCTTGGTTTGAGCCAGCTCCAACATGGGGCGAGCAGCGGGGCGCGGAACCCCACGCTGCCCCGGGCCGTGTGCGGCGCGAGGTGTGGGGCTCTCCCGAAAGTGTGCTGCTGCAAGTGTGTGCGCACTCCTGCGCTGCTGGTGAGTTCACCCGGCGGTCCGTGAGGCTCGCTGGAGCTGCCGAACCGCAGGAGAAGGACCTAGCTAAAGTGCATCGGTCCCTTCCCTTCCATACTTCCAAAATGTACAGATCCCTTATCTAGGAGACATTCAGCAGCCCCAAGATGCTGCTGAACCTAAAACATTGTTCTTGTTCTTAGAGAGAGCCCGTTCCCCATGGTTGAGGATCTGCAGAAACCTTCAAAGAAAAATTTTTAACAAATAAAAGAACCTTTTTCTAAAATTCCTCCCGCCGTCAGCATGGCGATTACAAAACCAGTCTCGATTTTGCTTTCTCTCCACGTGCACCTTTAAATCCTTATGCAGGGAGATGGAGGGAAAGGCAAAACTAAAGGGGCCGGGAGAGGTGGCTTAAAAGAAAGAATTTGCTGAGATGCTTGCAAACTGTCCTGTAACTAGTTGTTATTTTTAAAGCTGATTAAAGGGAAAATCTTTGCTCTTTCTCCCAAGCCTAGGCCTTGGTTGAGGTTGCCTCCCGGCAAAGGCTTGGGAGAGGGAGTAAAGCTTCTGCTTACTAAAGAAGGTAGAGTTGCAAAGGGGACACGAGAGAGCGACCTAGGAAGAAAATCCTATTCCTCTGAGTCCAAAACACCCCATGACATTCCCGAAAAGCACTCGGGGTCATTGGCCCTTTCCTGTGCTGATGCGCACTTACTCCCACCAAGTTGGTGTGTTGTGCATAACGACAATGGCTCGTGGCTTCTGAGTCCTTGTTCATGGGTGCCAGCTGATGCAGACACCAGCCAGCAGTGTCCGCATCATTATGGATGAAATAAAACATACACACAGACTACTGAGTCCGGTGGAGGAAAAAGGACAGCATGGCTTTTCTCTCAAGGGGAGCAAAAGCAGCGACCTCCGCTATGACAGGCCTTAATTTTATTTCTGGTCACATTGCAAGATGGTCCTCACTCACTATGCCCAGGCCTACTATAGGTGGTTACCTTTTACAGACAACAAAGGAGCCAATGCCCCTAATGACATCACAGAAGAAGGATATTAGCAAATGAAAAGGGGAGAAGTGGTTGAGCCGGTTACACTGGTCTTTGCAAGGTTTAGCATGGATTTTAGGAAGTTACAATAAGCACTTGGCTATCCCAGTCCAGGGGGAGGGAGTTTTTGCAAAAAGCAAGACTCAAAGCAGCTTATCTATATTGCAAACTGATTTCCCGTGAGAGAATCTATCTGTGGGTGTGGGTCCTGTGCACCTCTGAGTGGGAGCTGGGCCCACACCACGCAGAAGTGTCTGCCACAGTGTTAGTCCAGGGAGCCACAGTTGAAAGGATGAAGGATAAGAGAGCAGTAAGGAGGTGGAGCAGGAGTTTAGGGTAGCAGTTATGTGCATAGAGTTTGTGTTCAGACAGAACAAGGTTCTGTTTTTTCATCTAGAAAATAAGGATGACAGGTTACCTACTACTTGGCAGGTTTCTGTTTCAATTTAAATGAGATAAATGAATATAAACTATCCATGTCCTCAAAGCCCCTAGCTTATTATGATTTTTCATTAAATTATTCTATTATATTGTTACTGTTACAACCACTATGTCTTTCAAGAATATCGATTCCGTGAAGAAGGTCGGAGGTAGATTGGTATTTTTGGAGTAAGAAAATCAAGGGTCTTTATTTATTTTTAAAAGAATAAAGTATAGAGAAGTATAGAATAAAATTACTATTTTTATGAGAGCCAAATTGATTGGATGTTAACAGCAGAAAGACTAATGGTGGGAATATAAAAGTATAGAAAGCCAGTCAAGGTATTGAGATTCTGGAGGACTGGCCAGAGCTGTGAGGACAACCTTGACTTCTGCTTCCTGAATGGAGGAACCACATCCATTTTCAGCTCTGCATAGCTGGACACAGCAGTCCAGTGGACACAACTGGTTTCAGTTTAGCTAAACCACTAGTGAAATGAGCCAAGGCATTTAGTGTAAACCTCTGTGAATTGAGGACCCCATTGAGCCAGGGACTTTGCTTCAGGGGATTTGGGGTGGAGGCTGCCTCTCTGCCAGAGGTTCCAATCAACCTGTCTTACTCATAAAGGCTCATTGATGAGTTCAGAGGACTCATTAATGCTGTAGTGCTTACAAAGTAGAGAGCATGCCACAGCTTGCCAAGAGCTTCCAATATAGCCTGTTGATTTGGACCCCACTGTAAGGATGCTGATTTGTTCATTAGCTGACAAAAAATTGGGTAAAAGGTCTAAGTAAGACCGTATTCTTTTCAGTATTCGGTATCCAGTATGGTACTCAACCTCTTTGTTGAGGTTGAGACTTAAAAAATAAACAGCACTTTTTTTTCTTGACAGCTGAGGGAATTTGCCCAGAATGCCCCTAAATTCTGTCAGTTTATTATCCACCTTCCAGGCTGAGTCTTCTGATTTGCCAACTACAGGACATCATCAATATAGCAACAACTTTGAACATCAGAAAGTAAAGCCACTCACGCTAAATCTTCATGGCACATTGCAGAGGAGTTTAAACTTACTGCAGGCCTTGCCATGTGAATAAAAATTGGCCTTGGACCTCGAGTGCCCATGAGATAGAAAAAAAGATATTGGAAAGATAACATACCAAGTGCCATCAGTCAGTGCAATGGAGTTAGTTAGTTATAATGTTTGGAATAGCTGAGGTTAGAGGATCCAGAAAGCCATGCCTCTGTCAGCATTCTGTTCTTGTCACCATAACTGTCAAGAACTGTGAGGGGTCTAGGATTTTTACCCTTCTTGCGATCCAAAACCCTGCCATGATTTCATGGATGCTGTCAGAAGACTCCCAGGTAAAAAACAAATGGCTTTGTTATTTGCAAGAATAGCAGTAGCCAGACAGCATTTTCTTGAACCAGTTCCTTAAGCCCTAATTCTTACAGGGCAATGCCAACTGATACTTTCACACGGAATGGAGAATAACCCTCGGTTTAGGGAACACAATAGTCAATGAGCAAACATTATTTCTGTCATTTAAAGCTGTCATTATACACTGATCCTTGAAAAGATATTCCAGAACAAAGTCATTCAGTGCCTCTGCTTGTTATGTGGGCTCTAGAGGGTACCACAGAGTAGAGATTCCTGCAAGTATGGGAACTCACATTAAATGCCATCAACCCTTCTATCTTCATCTTCCCATCACCCCACTTCAGCTTTGACCAGTTCATCAACTTAAATTTGAATAATCCAAGTTCAACACTGCCTGATGAAGCTTTGAAATTTATAAACTAATCTTTGAATAACTGCCCTATTTTCTGTTTTCTTTTTGGGTTAAACAGTGTATTCATATTCTAGAACTGGCACAAGCAGTATTTAATAATATTCAGTTCTTAAACATTTTAATGTGCATGTTAAAATTTGGAAAATATTTAATTCACATTGCAGAAAATAAGTACATATTGATTTTTTAAAACTTTGTTTTTTAGCTTACAGGTTGCAGTGGACCAAAGGAAAATGTTTCATATATTGAACAAAATAAAGACAATCAGTGTTTTGAAAATGAAACTGGCAAGAAGACCAGTGTAAGTGTTAAGAGTGTTTTCTTTATTTCTATATTTAATGGGAAAGATATGTCTCATTCTCTGTGGGATATAATGTAATTTCTTACTTTGACCTGGTCAGCATATAGGGCTCCCCTGCTACTGAGCTGACATTGACTTTGTGTCATTTTGAGTAACTCTGTGTTTTCATTTTGGAATTTTTGTTTTCCGTACTTTGGTGTATATTCTTAAGTTGCAGGCGATCACACAAACATTTTGTAAGCTACTTCGCTTCTTTCTCCTTCTGTCTGGTTCAGATCTTTCAGAAAAACCCTCACACTATGAATGGGTAGTAGTTTTTAGGTCCTATTTTTTAAAAAAATAGCTTTCCCTAAGCAATCTGAAAACTACTTTAATCATACATTTTGTGTATTTATTTAAGGCAAGAAATCAAAATTATTTATCTACAAGTTAGAGTCAGAAGAGTCATAGTACTTGAATCTATGGAAAGTATGTGTATTTCCAAGTACATACAAGTATTTTACTAATTGGTAACCTCAGATTTAACTTATTTCTATTGATTGTTGGAAGATGACCCTTCTCTACTAGAGCTCAATGATATAAATCAGGGTTCCATTCTCCATTTTATTCATAAAGACACCAAATTTAATTATGAAGACAATAAAAACATTATATATATATTATTTTTATGAAGATGGAGTAAGTATTTAAAGCACATGTAAAACTCTTCTGGGAGATTATTTCATAGACATTGAATTTATTGAGGCTTCTTGAAATATACCTTGAGTGATATTTCTTGTTGCCTTTTAAATTTAGCCAGCAGAGAAGTCTTCCTTACGGCCCCATAGACCTTCAAATTGCTTTCAAATATAAGGTAATGTATTACTAATATTCAAGGAGTGGCATATTTCAGTAAAGGAACAGACTCTCTGTCAATTATCAGTTATAACCTGGACTGGTTTTCTGGCACTGCAAATTGATTACATCTCCTGGTGTTGACTTGGCTTTGGGATCTGGACAAATTTCTGAGTCAGTCCCAATTATGAATTTTGATCACTGCTGTGAAGAATTTAGTTAAAATAAGAAATGTTTTATGGTGAATTATCTTTCCCTTTTTAAGGAAACCATAGAACCCAGAGCCAAATTTAACTAGACCAGTTTATAGACTATGTCTATAAAAGACTATATTTTCCTCTGCTGAAAAATGATTTTGCTTAACATAGAAAGTGCTATTTAAACTATTTGAGATTGTTATAATGTGCTAAATATACTTCCAGGAAAGGAAGTCATCTACCTTGGAAGTGGCAGTGCTTTTCTCCAAAAGAGGGGAAGGTGGGTGGAACATCCCTACTGGACTCCTGAATCCAAATCTTCGGAAACAAAATCTTAGACTTCCTGGCTGTCCAAGAGAATATTTGTATTTTTGCTTCCTGAAAATGAAGTCATCAGGCCTTAATAGGATACAAATGTGCCAACTTGTCAAGCAGCTAAATTAAATAAGTGCTGGCAAATGTTAGGAAACTTGTGTTTTTATCATGGGAAAACATATTGCTAGCCTTCTAAAAGTTTTTAGTTTCTTTATCTTACAAGGTAGTTACGAGATTTTAATGAGATGCTTGCTGACTATGAACATGTTTAGTACTACCGGCAAAGAATAGATTTTTCAATCTATTGAAAAATCTGTAAGTCTTAAATTTATTGTTATTGAAGTGGTGGACTGTATTAAAGATAGTTGTTAGGGTTTCCTTGGAGTTGTGGCTATATAACATTACCTAGAGTCTAACATTCTTTTGTCTAGAAAGCACTTGGTCAAGAAGAAACTCCTGCCTTGCTGATTTCTACTTGCCATTATTTAAAATTAGTCCTGGTTGAATTAAAGTACAGTCATCCCTCGCTATATCGCGGTTCACTTATTGTGGCTTCACTGTATTGTGGGTCGGTACAGTGAAGCCACAATAAGTGAACCACGATATAGCGAGGGATGACTATATACTTCACTGGTGAGTACCCATATACAATTTTATATGTTGTTAAAATTACATAGGTTTAAGAGTGTAGAAAGTGTTTAAGAGCATATGAAGTATTTATAAGAGTGTGGGAAAAGTTAATAAGAGAGTGGGAAAGGTGTATAGGAGTGTGGGAAGGGTTTATAAAGCTTTAATATATATATAAATAATAAAATAAATATAACGCCACTACTACTTCGTGGATTTTCACCTATCATGGGAGTCTCTGGAACCTGACTGCCGTGATAGGTGAGGGATCACTGTAAACATCAATGAGGTTTTCTTAATAGTGTATGAACATAATGTGTTATTGTAATTGTTTAGTTCATAGAGCATTCTTCAAGGGATGTTAACAGTAAACTTCAATTCAGAAATCACAATTGTGTAGATCTGTTAAGTAGAACACTAGACTCTGGTTTCTTCATCTTCAGAATTAGGGTATTAGAACCGATTATTCCTAAGGATTTTTCCACATCTTAAGTCTAACCATTCTATGACAGTAATTGCAGACAATAAATTATATTGTATAGAAAGCCCGCTGATAAAATTAAAAGTATTTTAGGCAGCAACAAGTAACGAGCCCCACACAAATTTAGACTTAAGTGATACATACCTAGAACAAGTAGGAAAAGCTTCGTTAGGCCACATTAGGTTGAGAAAAATTCAACAGCCCAGTGCTATGGTTCTTGAAGTGTGTTCCCCCAACCAGCAGCATTAGCATCCTCTAGGGACTTGTTAGAAAAATCAATTCCCAGGTTCCTAGGCTCCATCCCAGACCAACTAAATCAGACATGCTGGGGATGAGACTGAGACATGTGTGGGTAATAAGCCCTCCAAGTGATTCTCAAGAATGCTATAATTTGAGAACAGCTGCCATGTGCAGTAAGCCACCGGGCTTCCTCTGGGGAGTTCACTTACCATTTCTCCTGTCACATACTTTAAACAAGTCAATTTAGAGAAGGCCCAGAAAGTGATCTGAAGATTTTTAAGTCAACTAGGACAAATGAAATTTATCATATATACTCTTTAGGTTTCTTGTTTGCACTTCTTGTTTGTTCACTGATCTGCCTGAAAAACTCTGGGGGCTGATTTTCTAACACCATTCTGAAACACGTGTCAGTGTCCTGCATGGCTCTCTACCTTTGCTTACTTGTCCGCTTTTAACTGTAGCTTAATTTATAACTGTCTTCTGGAAGCTATTTAGTCAGGTGGGAGATGTCTTCCCTAAAGGATCCATAGGAATCAGAACCAGACATAACTGTTGATTGCATTTCTTATGGGCCCAGCAGGGAAATTTTCCCACTTCTTTTTTTTTTTTAGAATACTTTTAGCCTAATTTCAATATGCTTAGAGATGTTTTCCCTTCACTGAAACTTAGACAACTGTTTTGTGCTTCTTACAAGACAGTGGTTTTAACTGAAGACTTCATCTTGCTGCAGTTTGAGGGCTTATGGGAATCATGGCGTTGACACTTGTTATACAACATGGAAAACCCCGGATTTACAAAGGGCAGTACAAGTTGCAAAATTTGTTGTAGATACCTCCTCCAGAACTGATGGGATTATGTAAATCTGGTGAGAAAATTAAAATTTGGAAGATTGAAGTGAAATAAAGGTGCCATTGAGAATTTTAGACCTTTATTGATAAAGAAATATTTTATTTAAAGTTGTTTATTTATTTTTTATTAAATTTATTGGGGTGACGTTGGTTAATAGAAGTATATAGGTTTCCAGTGTACAATTATTTTTATAAAGATTTTATTTATTTAATTTTTTTAAAGAGAAGAGAAGGGAGGGAGAGAGGGAGAGAAACATTGATGTGTGAGAGAAATCAGTTGCCTCTCTCATGCCCCCCAACCAAGGACCTCACCCACAACCCAGGCATGTATCCAGACTGGGAATTAAACTGGCCACCCTCTGGTTCGCAGGCTATTGCTCAACCACACCAGCTGGGGCTCCAGTGTACAATTCTGTAACATGTTTTCTGCATATTGTGTTGTGTATTCACCATCAAAGTCAAATCTCCTTTCATCACCTTGTATTTAACCCCCTTTACCCTTTATTACCTCATCCTTACCTCTCTTTCCCTCTGGTGACCACCGTACTATTGTCTGTGCTTATGAGTTTTTATTTGCTTGTTTGTTCATTTGTTACTTTCAGTTCTATAGCCCACTTATGAGTGAAAGCATATGGATCTTGACTTTGTCTGTCTTATCTTGCTTAGCATGATATTCTCAAGATCCAACCATCTTGTCACCAGTGGCAGTATTTCATCTTTTCTTATGGCTGAGTAGTATTCCATTGTATATATGTACCAAATCTTTATTCAGTCATCTCTCAGAGGACACTTTGGTTGTTTCCATGTCTTGGCCACCATGAATAATGCTTCAATGAATACATGCTGCATGTATCTTTACAAATAAATGTTTTCAAAATTTTGGGGTAGATACCCATAAGAAGAGTTGTTGGTTTATATGGTAATGCTATTCTTGATTTTTTTGAGGAACTCCCCTACTGTTTTCCACAGTGGCTGTACCAGTTTAAATTCCCGCCAGCAGTTATAAGGGGATATCTCACTGTAATTTTGATTTGCATATCACTAATAGCTAGTGAAGCTAAAAATCTTTTCATATGTCTGTTGGTCTCTTATATGTCTTCTTGGGAGAAATGTCTATTCAGGTCCTCTGCCTATTTTTTAACTGAATTGTTTTGTTGTTGAGTTGTATGACTTCTTTATATTTTGAATATTGACCTCTTATTGGAGGTGTAGTTTGCAAATATCTTCTCCCATTCAGTTGGTTGCCTTTTAGTTTTGTTGATGGTTTCTTTTGCTGTGCAGAAGCTTTTTAATTTGATATAGTGCCATTTGTTTATTTTTATGTCCTTTGTCTTTGAGGTGAAATTTATAAAGCCGTCTTTAAGTCTAAGGTACACAAGTTTAGCACCTATGTCTCTTCTATGGAATTTATTATTTCAGGTCTTATGTTTAGGTCATTGGTCCATTTTGAGTTAATTTTTGTATATGGTGACAAATAGCAATCTAGTTTCTTCCTTTTGCATGAGGCTTTCCAAGTTTCCCAGCATCATTTATTAAAGAGCCTTTTCCCCTCCATTGTATGTTTTTGGCTTCTTTGTCAACATTTATTTGCCCATATACATGTGGGTTTATTTCTGGGCTATTAATTCTGTCCCATTGGTTTCTGTGTCTGGCTCCTCATTTTTATTTTATTTTTATTATTTCCTTTGAACAATTTAAAATAATCCTTTTAGGGGTATGTTCTGTGTTTAGATAAACCTAATAAACTAAGGTAGAGTTTGAATATTTGGTTTTCCAGAGTTCTAGTGAGACCCTATGAGGATTTTTAATCAAATCATAAAGAGAAAAGGGAACTCAGGAAAAAATAGACAGAACTTTGTGACTAAGAAGATTAAGAATTGGTGCTATCAGAACAAAAATGGTAACATTTAGGTTGACTGTGGATAAATAGGGTGACTTCAATGATTACATCTTAAATCTGAGATAATAGTGGAGCAGCCAAGAAAAAGTATTTTGACAGGAGTTGTGCGTACTGATTGAGAACCACGTATGATGTCAAACTCAGGACAGTGTGATAGAGCAGAAAGAGCAAAAAATCCAGTCAGAGACCAGATTTTGTAGATGGCATCTACCAATAATTATTCATGTGACCTTGAACAGATTAAATTGATCTCTATTTTTTATTTGTAAAGTGTAGACAACACCCATTGTACTTATCCTGTAAGGATGCAATGAGAATCAAAGGAAATATTTATATTATGAAAGGACTGACAGCTAAATGCTCTGGTTATTGTATACATTTGGAAACATAAGAATGCCTCCAAATGCCTCTTAAAAAGATTTCAAGTTTTAGATAATGTCTTGCTTGTTGCATTTTGAATTTAATTTTGTAAGCAGAAAACAGGTGCTAGTCAATTGTGTGAATTAGAACTGGTTGATAAAAGGACTGAATAGAAACTATGTAAGTACTCTAATGGATGGGGCAGAAAGTTAGGTTGTTTAACAAGAACAGAGAGGTATCTATGGAGAGAGTAGCAAATATAGGAAACATATCAGACTGGAAAAGAAGCGTGGTGTAGGGCTAGGTCATAACCTGGTTTATTTTATTTCTACTCTTACAATCTGGGTGCTCTTGGGAAAATCTCAGGGCCTACCTGTACCTCAGTTTCTTAATAAAGTGAAGGTCTTTGATTAGATAATATATGGGTTCTTTTAAGTTTAATACATCTATAACACTTTGATAAAATAGGGAAATTAGTTGGGTTAGAGAATCTCAACATTTCCTTATTTTGTCAGACTAAAATGTAACTGTTAATACACTCAAACACCTGCACCTTCTGATTAAAAATAATTTTGCAGTTCATCTCTATTTCTCTATTTACCCTCCTTATTTATAAGGAAATTGATTTTTCATATTGCCACTCAACCATAAGAAAGAAAGTTTTTATATTTGTTTGTTTTAGGAAAGGAAAGTAGAAGGAAGATTTCTTTGCCTTTATGCAAGGTCTGTCCAGAAGGTATCAAACTATGTAATATGAAAAATAGAGACATTTATTGAAGAAGATATGAGATACAAGAAATATTGTACATAGGACACTGATGTCTCAGTTCCCTTCAAAGTAGACACCTTGCCTGAGACCTCACATAGTTCTCCCAGTTGCCATCAGCAGACCCATTGTATTTTCCTATATCTCATCAATAGTCTGAAATCTCTTCCCTTTCAAAGGTAATTTTAACTTTGAAAAAGCCAGAAGTCTCAGGGCACCATATCTGGGCTGTAGGGGTGCTGAGTCACTTGGGTGATTTGATTTTTCACCAAAAATACTATGCATGAGACGTGATACATGAGCGGGCACATTGTCATGGTGAAGCTGCCAATCAAATTGCCCATAGCTGTGGCCTTCTGAATAATCCGAATAGTTTCCGTGGAGGAATGTTCAAGCTTAACACAAAATTTGATGCAGATTCATTGCTCTATTCGCTCATTTTGAATGCAATAGCCACACAGTACACATGATTGCTCAACAGCATCTACTGCCCCCACTGAGTAGTACAGTGAAGTTATCATTGTTCATGCATGTGCATTCCAGTCCCCTCTCCTTGGCTGCCAGGTTACAATGATGTCATGCAAACCATTCTCATTAGATTAACAATGGCTGGACTTTTTCTGGACAGACTGACTAAGCATGCATTAGATGCTGTCCATGGTCCTTATTTTAAAAGTGATGATTCTGAGTTTATCTTCATGGAGAACTCTTTAAAAATACCACAGAATCAGAGGATTAAAATTAATTTTAATGGTAATGGAGTAACAATTCTCTGTTTTAAATCCCCTGTACTGCTGCTCTGCTAAAGGGAAATTCATCATCTGCTGGAAAGCATCCAGTTATGGGATATTTACCACCTTACGATCTTCCTCCCAAGTAGCTCATTCCATCTGGGCAAGTTTAAATATTATGTGTTTATACTTTTTATTATACTCATAATACTCGAGTTATTTTAGCATTGAGTGTATCTTTTATTTTCCAGTATCAAAGTAAAGTGGCAGACTTCTATGTAACTGGAATTAATGTGTGATTAATCTTTTCTCTTTGGAGTACTGTGGTTAGCTCTGGGTAATGTAGTTTATTAATTTTAACCATAAAATGTAATTACTCCTCATTTCCAGGTTGATGAAGATATTGTACTTTGTCTTTAAGCATCTTGTAGTGCCTTAGGGTCAATATTCTGTCTATTAAAGATAAATGATTGGAGTTTTGTATCACCATTGCAGAGAATCAGGTTTTTGTGTTACCAAATCTGACATATTAATAAAACTATTTTTAATTATTCAATTTAAATATCAATTTATTTATTTAATAGCTGTCCCTAAAGTGACTCATTTGATATGCCTGTATTTAGGAACCTGGATTTTACATATGTTTGAAAGTAGTGAAGTATGCTTTGTTTAGATATGGAACCCTTAGAGCCAAAATTTGAAGTTTTTGGTATTTACTGCTTGTATCAATGAGTTTGATGATTTTGAAAGAGTATCATATCACCATCATAACAAAGATGGGATGGGACTTAGGGACAGATGATCAAGGTTCACACCCTGGCTCATCCACCCAGCCATCTGAGTGCCCACTGTGTCCAGATTTACTAAGCCAGTTGCTATATAAGTTTGGGCAGGTCATCCCTTTTGAACTTCAGTTTCATCACCTCTAAAATTATGATTACTCTACTGCCTGTGAATATTCAATAACATGTATTTGCCTAATCTCAGCCTGCTGAATAAAAAGTTAATGCTGAATCTGAAAACTAGTTTTTCTATTTTATATATTTGTAGATACTATGGTTAGTGTAAATACACATCTTCAGAAACCAAGCTATATTAAAAGTGAGATTGCAAATTTCATGTTGGACTCTTAATTCTCACCCTATATTTTTAAAAAAGAGATTTGTTGTGATGCAGCTCACTCCTTTATTCAAAAAAGGATGCAGCACCTGCTGTGTGCTGGGCACTGTTCTCAACACTGGTGATACAGCCATGCACAAAACAGGCAGGCTTTCTGCTCCTAAGAATAAGTTTCAAATAGACAATATAGTAAGATAAGAATAAAAAAGATATCTCAGATTGTGATCATTGCTATGAAGGAAATAAACAAGATTATGTAATGGAGAGTGATGGAAGGGAATCTAATTTAATTAAGGAGATCAGCTGGGAAAAGTCTTACTGAAGCTGTAACATCTAAGCAGAGACCTGAGTGATAAGGAGCCAGGTGTGTGAAGATCCAGGGGAAGAGAATCTCTGACAGAAGGAACAACAGATTCAGGGCCCTGACAAAGAATGAGGAGAGTTAAATACTGTATTTGAAGAATAGATAGCAGGCCAGTAGGATGGGATGTAAGGAGGTGGAGAGGTGGAGAATGGGGAGGACGCTTAGCAATATCACTGAGGTTATTTATATTAATGTGAAAGCAAAATTATATAAGACCATATGCCTTTTTAGATTTGAAGCCTATGCAGAACAATTTGTATTTCTGGACTCTATTTAACTTGTTTCATTGTATAACAGTAGGAAAAATTGAGTTCTCTAAGGACTATACTTGATGTCCAGAAAAGTTTATATAAACTTTGATTTGTTAAGAAAACAACATTTTTA
This sequence comes from Anoura caudifer, assembly GCA_004027475.1. Classification (NCBI taxonomy): domain Eukaryota; kingdom Metazoa; phylum Chordata; class Mammalia; order Chiroptera; family Phyllostomidae; genus Anoura; species Anoura caudifer. The sequence continues at coordinate 121,143 of PVKU01002022.1, read as the reverse complement.
TCAAATATTTTAATCATTTATAGTTTACTTCCTAAAATTATCAAAATCTCAGAGGAATTTTTAGATTTTTTATGTGGACACCAGCCAGCAGTGTCCGCATCATTATAGATGAATTAAAACACACACATGAACTACCGAGTCTGGTGGAGGAATAAGGACGACAGCATGGCTTTTCTCTCAAGAGGAGCAAAAGCCGTGGCCTCCACCATGACAGGCCTTTATTCTAATCATATCTCCTCACATTACCAGATGGTTCTTCCTGACTATCCCTGTAACAACAAAGGAGCCAATGCCCCTCATTACATCACAGAAGAAGGACATTAGCAAATGAATAGACAGCCAGTTACAATGGGCCTGCAAGGTACTTGCAGGGTGAGGGGTTTTTAGCAAAGAGCAATCTTCCAAACAGTCTAAGTATATTGCAAATCTGATTACCCACGAGAGAACCTATCTGTGGGCGTGGGTTCTGTGCATCTCTGAGTGGGAGCTGGGCCCACGCCATGCAGAAGGGTCTGCCACAGATTTTAATGGTAATAATAAGGGAGGGTTACATGGTTATCAATTAGCTATGTTTCAATTCATTCACATAAGCAAAATTGACATGCAATTCTGGTCTACACAATTAAAAACCCCTGGCTGGTGTGGCTTAGTTGATTGAGCGCTGGCCTGGAAACCTAAGGGTTGCCTGTTTGATTCCCAGTCAGGGCACATGCCTGGGTTGCAGGCCAGGTCCCTGGTTGGGAGGGCACACAAGAGACAGCCACACATTGATGTTTCTCTCCCTCTCTTTCTCCCTCCCTTCCTCTCTGTCTAAAAATAAATAAATAAAATCTTTTAAAAAATTGTGAAAAAGTAAACATGTACTGATTTCTGCAGCAATTTTTGATTCACTCAAATTTTTTAAAATATATTTTTGTGTTTCTCTTACAAAAAACCCCACTACATTTAACATGCACAGGATACATAAATTACTGCCTTTCATAATTTTTTTTTCAGGATCAGACACTCTCTAGACCATTTTTTCATCATGGAAACTCTCTGGAAAAGTCAGATCTTTTCTAGTTGACCCTCATTTCCTATTTTCCTCTGGAGAATTTAGAAACGAGGGCAGGCATTTTGCTATGACCTGCCTACAGTCTATAATTTTACGAAGCTAACAAACTTTGCAGATGTTGTTCATGTGCCTGCTGTTCTGGAATGTGGTGTAAGAGACAGATGGGGGTGGGAGTTCACATGGGGCGATTCCTTCAGTTCTTTCCCTTGGAGGTGATTTCTCTAATGTGGGCCCGTTCCTTCTGGGCTGCTCCCAAGGCCCTTATGAGCTGTGGAAGTGTAGGAGCTCAGAGAAGTGCCTGTTGTTATAGGCAGATCCCAAGTTGTTTGTAATAAATCTGCGTGGAATCCAGGTTACCTTTGTCTAAAGGGGGCCACAGTCTTGGATTGGATCCAGGGAGGCAGAAATCGCCTCATGATTGGGGGTATGATAAGATGGAAGGCACACGGACTTTGCACTTTGGGTTGGAGTCATCTAGGTGCTGTGTCCTCTAGGGCAAATCTCAGGGAGCTTCAGTTTCTTCGTCTGTAAAATGGGGATTGTATTTCGTTTCCGAAGAGTGTTGGGACCATCAAAGATGCTGCCTTTTAAGTATCTACTGCAGTACTTTAGATAATAGCCATGATAAATTACTGCTATTATTAATACAAGTGCTGGTATTTATTACTGTTTTTCTGTCACCAGGGCAAATGTCCAGTTTAGCAGCAAGCACTTCAGCTGGAATATACCCTTTTCCATTACAGATCAGTTTGTTCCAAAGTCACTTTCTTGCATTAGACTGGATTTGCTAATCAAAATATTTGTAGCTGCAAATATCTTCAGCTACATGTACCGAATGTATTTCTTTCTTAAATATATATAGTATAGTATATTCCTTCTTAAATATATTTAAATATATACTATATATAAAATATATATAGTAGTTACTATATGCATCAATGGTCCTCGTAGGGACAAAGGATGGACATCACAGGATTTAAAAAATTTCCTATTAAGAAAAATAAAGGGCACAACTGGAGCTCTGATCATTCCTTCATTCCCAGAGTATCAGTTTTGCACCTCCAAAGTGTGATTCCGGTGCTACATGCCACAGGCGGACTTATATCTGCCCCCATGGGACTTAGATTCTAACAGAACAGGCAGAAGATATATTTCACTCTAGAGATTTTTTCCCTGTTGGAAACAAACAAACAAACACATAAAAAATAATGCATTTACATGGCTGAGGTACGGGTTTAGTACAAGTAATTCACAGTAGTAATTTTTTTATATCAAACTTCCAATGGTAGATTTTATTACCAAGCAATATGTTTCTGGCTTCGTGTCATTAACCTTAAGCAATATCAAGAAAAGCAGTTTGGCCTGGCTGGTGTAGCTCAGTGGGTTGAGCCCAGGCCTACGAACTGAAGGGTCACGGGTTCCACTCCCATTTGGGGCGCATGCCTGGGTTGCAGGCCAGGTCCTGGGTAAGGGGAGCTCAAGAGGCAACCAACCGTTTCTCTCCTTCTCTTTCTCCCTCCCTCCCCCTCTCTCTAAAGATAAATAAATAAAATCTTTTTTAAAAAAAAAAGAAAAGCAGTTTGTAGGCTGTGGCTTTATATCTTGCCGAATACTTCTTGCGAAATCACAGGCCCAGCTGAGTTCTATGTCTGTAAAAAATGCTTCAAGCCGATGCCTTGTTAATTATAAAAATAAAACTATGCTTCCCTTGAGGTAAAGAAGTGGATTATCTCCTACATCCTAATATCTGGGGAAAGTCAGTGGAAGGCAAGGTGTGCACAAAGTAGAGAGCTGCATCCTCTGAGAAACTACATTTTAAAATGTTAACTGTTTACTTTTATCTAAATATACACAGATTGTCCAATTTATCACATGGTAAGTACAACCAAATGATCATAGGATATGGGATATGTAGATTCTACCCGCTTTTACAGCACATTTGTACTCAGTGTTATATAAATGATGCTCTTTTTTTTTCCTCCAGCAGAGATTGTATGTTTGGTTTGTGAAATGCCTGCTCTAAAGTACTTTTATGTAATGAAAGCCCTTTGGATATGTTCATTCATGTAAGCTAGCTGTAGAAAGATTTAAGATATTATTGATTCATTTATTTTTCAAATATAATGGAGTGCATATAATTCTTCTTTCTCACACCTTCTTGCTAACTCCAGTGGGAACTTCTCAAGTTCTCTCTCTAGAGTGCCTTTCTTGACTACTCCATTCTGGCTTAAATTCCTCTACTTTGTGTCTCAAACACCCCAAATGCTTGCTGTACTGTAGTATAGTTGTTGATTCACTTGTAGGCAAGGATTCTGCTAGCTTGGGCTCACCATTATGTTCTCATATTAGTATATTCTCAAGAATATTTATTGAATGAATGAGATACTAGACTAGGCAATGGGAATATAGAGTCGAAACTGTCTTTAAAGAGCTATATAGCCTAGTAGGCAATACAGACATTAATAAAAAAAAATCAGCCCTGGCTGGTGTGGCTCAGTAGAATGAGTGCTGGCCTGGAAACCAAAGAGTCTCCGGTTCGATTCCCAGTCAGGGCACATGCCTGGGTTGCAGGCCAGGTCCCCAGTAGGGGGTGTGCAGAGAGCAACCACACATTGATGTTTCTCTCCATCTCTGTCTCCCTCCCTTCCCCTCTCTAAAAGTAAATAAATAAAATCTTAAAAAAATTATATAGTGAGGCCTCAACAAATGTGTTGGACTTAGGCAGTGTATGTGGTATGCCAGGAGCTATGCTGGGATGAGTTGCCTTTCATTTCTGCAGGTCTTCGTAGTTTGCAAAGTGCTTCCATCTGCAATCAGCCAGGGTCAGAAGACTAATCATCTCCCTCTGTCAGTTCGCTTATATCTGAGCTTTCTCCCCTCTAGGATATAGGAACTTAATTCCAATGGTACATTTCTATCAAGGACACCTTATAAAATATCCATTTACTCTGCTACCCAATTTACTTCCTCTGTCTTTCTGATCCCTGACTATCTCTGTTCTGATAATGACTAACTAAGGCCTGGACTTGCAATAACTTATCTGTCCTTGGGAAGTCATTTAAACTTTCAAGCTGATGAGAAAATTACAAGTGCTTTGTCATGAATGTGCTGTAGGAGCACAGAGCCTAATTAGTTTGAAGGAGGTTACAACAATCAGCATCCATTTCATATGAGATGCTCTGGTGGTGTCCGAGAAGCTCTCTGCTACCTGGAGATGCTCAAGCACATGACCTTATCCATACTCTGAGATGAGCTTAGGAAATACTGAATTAGATTGTCTTGCTATATCAATATAATAAATAAGGAGGTGAATAGACAAAGTAATGCTTTTTTGACCTTTTCATAGTACTGAACCAAAAGATTGTTGCCTAATCGAATGTACCAAACATGGGCTTTATTTGTATTGCTTAACTTGAAAATTATTTGAAGTTTATTACACCAGTAGGATAACAGCTAAGAAGAAATTATTTTTTAATCTATAAATAATTTTTGAACCACATTTTTCCTTTGAACACATACTAGATTTGCTATGAACTTTTTTATTTTTTTTTAAATCTGTAGAAACAGAGCTCTCATTATGGTAAAAAGAATGCCATGTCAGTTTTTGAGACACCGATTTAGCCGTCAGGATGATATTGAGGTTAGAACCTAGATAATTCATGAAAAGTAGAAGAATTTTACATGTCTATCCTTTTGAAAAATGTTTATTGTAGGAAATACTTTGTGTAAGGTATGGTTCTACTGAAACCTTTAAAAAATTTTTATTTACTGATTTTAAAGAGAAGAGGAAGGGAAAGAGAGAGAGACAGAGAGAGAAAAACATGAGAGAGAGGGAGAGAAACAATGATTTGTTGTTCCACTTATTTATGCACTCATTGCTTGACTCTTATATGTGCCCTGACCGGGGGTTGAACCCGAAACCTTGGTATATCAGGACAATATCCTCACCAAGTGTACTACCCAGTCAGGTCTGCTTCTATTGTAATCTTAATAGCTAAAACAATGTATGGGTCCTTGCACATTTCTTCTTGATGTTGTCAGTTGTCTGCCAATCATGTTTTCTGCCTAGTGAAAAGGAGTCCCTGATTTTTCATTTTTATTGGTCAGGCAGTGCTTTTCATCATGTCATTCACTTTCTGTCTCTCTCATACCCCCTTTTCTCTGCACCCCTGTTTCTGTCTGTCTGCTTTAGTCTGTCTCTGCCTATGAGTCCAAGATAAAGAAAAAAAATATTATTATCTAGAGTGATGCTGTAGACACCTCAAACACAGTACATGTAGCAATTTCACTGGAAGAAGGGGAGGGATTTGAGTGAAGGCGGAAGGTTAATCATTCGGCTGGTAAGATGCTGCAGAGGGAATACAGAGCTCTGCCCACGTAATGAGTGCCTGCAGGCAGCCAGTGAGGAGAGAAAAGTTTGGGAAAGAACTCATTTTTTGTCTCTCTGGATGTGGAACTTTTGGAAATACTTTGTAACCTCCTCCCACTCTAATTTCATAATTACATTTTGGTCTGAATATTCAGGTTGTTTGTGTATTCACATGTGTCATAGACCACACAAATAGGTACACAAATAAAAGAAGAAAGCTAACATTTTCGTAGTTCAACCTCCAAATCCAGTTTAGTTTTGTTTTGTTTTTAAATAAAAGTCTCTGGCCCGATTTTTCTTCTCCAGCTGTTAGTCATTTGTGAGAAGCTGCCCTTGTAATTACAAGTGAGTTGAGACGTGATGTATGCAGCACCGCATGCACCTTAGCTTTTCAGTGCTATCTTTCGAGTCATTTAGACTCCAGGGAATCGTGCTCATAATAAATAGCTTTTTATTACCCAAAGCCGCTGTTCTGGCAGCCTAACGACAGCCCTTTGATAGATGGGCCGGGTAGTTTTTTGTGTTGTGCTTACTCAGAGTTATTAGTAGGAAAGAGAAAGGCAGCAAAAGGGGGGACTTTGGCACGGGAGATCTTATGTGTATACTGAAGCAGCAGATCAGAATTCAGAAACAAGAACGAGAGAGCTGAAATGTGATTCTCTGGTGCTTGGTGTAACACTCACCAGCACGATAGAACTGTGCGAGGCACTCACAGGAGGCTTGTTCTGACCACGGAATTCGCTAAAAGACCATGCAGCCGCGGAGCCCAGCAAGCCACCTGGAAGTTTTGCCGGAGCTGATTTCTAGGGGATTTTCCGGTGCCTAGGAGAATCCTGCTTGCTTTGAGCTCTATGGAGGAGGGCTCCACTTTCCCATGAGGGGCCCCCTTGGAAAAGCCTCCAGTGCTGAATCCAGGCTCTGCTATTTACCAAACGGCTTTTCTCACCTTTGCTGATTTGCTGGTGTGATTTCCATGTACTGAGTCCTGTGTAGGGATCCAGGATGGATTGCCTGTGCATTGTCACCACAAAGGTAGGCTAGGAAACAGGGCTGTTGTGTGCAGCATTTTCCTGTTATTATTCTGGTCCTGTAATTAAACAGCTCTGGTAGATGCTGCCAGTTCATGAGATAAAATGATTAGTATAATTTACTTTGCTGGGCGTTTTATTCCCCAGGAGGGTCTGAGGGTCCTGTTTTTATTTGATTTCTACTTCTTAAAGTGGTATTGTGTTTTTGTGCAAATGGAAGTAGAATTTACCTGTGTTTTTAATGGCAGGAGATGATTTTGCATCTGTTTGTAGCACAATATTAACATATCTATAGTAGGAGTGTAGTTTACACATCATTTTAACATAACATGTCAGGGTAGTCTTTCTGAGTGTGATAATTAGCTTTTCATTTAAAAACCATATCTTCTGGGCTTGAAGAAACCAATCAGCTTTACTGTGGCTTGACATATTGTTCCTGATTGGAGAATTCTGATATTCTGCATTTTAGTAATTTTTTAAAGGGAAAAAATCTTTAGGTCCTAATTTGAAACAAATGAACACAGTATTTAATGTTGAAGTGATTCTCTCTATTTTGATTAGAAGCAAATTAAATATTTCCATTATCAGAAATAGAAGTATAAAACTAGGAATGGAATAAAATCAGTAGGCAATACTTTCATGGGTTTACTGAAAATAGCTAAAAATTCCAAAACATTTTATTTTATTCGGTGTTAGTTTTAAATAATGTATTTAAATTTCATAAGCACTGGCTATTTGAATAGGAATTATAATTATTTTGAGAAAGAATGAATTAAAACACACTTATTCATTAGCTCCCTTTTCATTTTACATATAAGCATACCATGAGTTCATTTGGGCTATGTCTTTTAGGATCTCACATTGATTGGACACCCATTAAATAGGGCAAAATCAATGGCTTCATGTGTGAGACTCATTAAGGGTAGATTTTCCACTGTGATTTCCTTTCACTACTAAAGAAAAGATTATTTAATTTTGAAGCCACAAAACCAAGTTCCCCATAGTATGACCTTAAATATTTTACTTTAACAGATTGTATTTCAGCAAATCTTAATGGATATCTTCCCATAGGGCCTAATATCACATATGGCAGCTTCAGCTGATGTTAATGGATTTGAAACCTAAAAGCTTCCAGTTGGATTAATTGACCTGGCTTCAGAGTTAGATAAATACCTCATTTTACTTCCCAAAACTACCAAGCATCTCATTCAGTTTTTTCAGTGAAATCAGAAAAATTAATTAAAATAATTTTTTTAAAAGGCTAAGTGGGAAATGGTATTTCCTTATGTAATCTAGGAAGGAAAATAGTCTCTAAATATGTTTTATTCTTCCAGAGGTGTTACATGTAGTTATGTGTGTTCCATTATTATTTATTTCAAAATCATGATAATTACAGATACAGTAAAACACAATTTGGGCTTTAAAAATAAGTTATAAGATGTTATTAAGTAGAAGTATAAACCGGAAGGCTGTTGCATTGAACAAATTGAATCAACACTGAGATCAGTTCCTCAATTTGGAAAACAAGATCTAATTTTAATGCTTTATATACACTCACCAAAATATTGGTGATCACAGATATAAAGGTAAGACACATTCTTCTGCTTTAAATCCTGCATCACAGATAGATACCAATATCTCGGTATTTTGATTTACCATAAAATTATACAATTTAATAAGACAAACACATATGAGATTTTATGAATTTTCTGGTGTAGTTCTGTTCATGACTATTTCCCGGGGGACATGTATGTCATCCTTCTAGGACAAACACACAACAAAGTTATATTACAATGTTTAAATGGAAAATTTAAACATTTGTTTAAATGGAAAATAATGCATGACTGATTTAAAAGCTGCATTTAGGTGAGGAGACTTCCTGGAGGGCTTCAGAATACAAATCCTATGCACCTCACCCACCACCACTGATGCTCTTTCCTTCCAAGTGACCATGCACTTGGGATGCCCTTGCTCCACTTTCCTGGGACTCTGACAAAAAACTTGGCAGCAAGTAGCACATTTTAATTCTATCTCTGTTTAACCCTCATTTCTTTCTCCTTTAGCAATGAGTCCACCTCCTAGCAGTTCTGGCTGAGACAATTTCTTCAAGTCTTGCTTTATGTGAGACTGGAACTGCTGCCTCCCTGATCTGTCCTAGGCTCCACCTCGTCCACGTGATATCATCAGCCTCACGGCCCACCATCATCCCCGTCAAAGTTTTCAGTGGCAGGCAGACATAAATACTTTCACTTGCCCCTTCTTTCCTTCCTGTCATGAAAGGCACTTGCTGTTTCCTTGAATCCTCCTGTGCCTGCTCTCTCTCCCACTCCCTTCTATTACACGTACTGTAGAAACAAATTCTTTTTCACGTTTTTTGTTCCACATACTTAAGGATCACTTGTTAGAATATTAATGAAAGGAGAGATTATAACAAATTGAGAGAAAGTACTGCCTAATGGCTATATAAAAGCATCTATTAGACATAAGCGTCTATTAGGCATAAATGAAGAAGTGTTTTTACCTTTGGTTTCCGTGAATATAAAAGGAAGGAAATGATTAAGGCACATTTCATAAGAATCTAACTCCCTAATCCTACTTTAGATCTCATAAAACTCAGATTGCCTAAGGTCTTAAGGGCTTCAGTCTGGTCCCACTGATTTGCAGAGCCCCTCAGATTTGGGGTAGGAATTTTTAGGCCAGGAAATCATCAGAGTCACTGAGTGTCCACAGTTTCTGCCACATGGGTCCCTAGGTCTTTCCAGGTGTTCATACAACTCACTGTCATCAGGATCCTAGGTCATGTCATCTCTTTTATTTGAATGTTTCTGTCCAGTTTCAACTTTAATTCTTTGTCACAGATGTCACTACTGAGAAATAGAAGTAACATGACTTAGTGTGAAGAGCAGGACTCCAGAGCAGCAATTTTCAACCTTACTCATCTTATGGCACACATAAGCTGATTATCAAAATTTTGCGGCACTTCCCAAAATACATTTTTTCCTGATCTGACAAAAATAGGAATAATTTTTATTGGTTTACAAAAAATAATTATAATAATTACCTATACTTTTTGCTCCAAAGTGACTTTAAAAACAAATCAGGTAGCTATACTTGTATATAAGGGTTTCTAGTATCAAGAATTAACCAATCAGATAAAACTTGATTATGTGACGTGACCAATAAGATGCAACTCTATCATGTAACCAATATATTTATGGTTCAAGACAGAGCATTCACACCTGATAGCTATTGGTGTGTTGGCTGTTGTCTTTTTTTGTTGTTCATTTAACAATCTGAGGGTAAAGAGATCAGTGCCCCCCAATTAAATAATCAGATATCGCATGTGTTAAAAATTTCTTGTGATACAAGGGTTTAAAATTGCTGGTCTAGAGCAAGACTTGGATTTAAATTGTTCTGACATGTTTAAGGTTTAGGGCTTGGATACATTGTTTAACTTCCCTGAGCCTTGATTTCCTTATCTGTCCAAAAGATATGATCTTATCTATGTGTAAGTGATGTGGTAAAGTATAGAAGGTACCTAGCACAATTCCTGGCATAGGGAAGGAATTCAGTATAGGATAATTTACTGAGAAATTCACAATTTATATATTTAGTCCGTCCCTCTGTTTGGGTGTGATCACTGTGGAAAATTGGGTCATTTTGGTATTAGTGGTTAAACACAATTTAGTAAATAATGTAACACATTTATAGAGTAGACATTTCAAAAAATATCTTTTGAATAATTGAAAGGTAATAACCCTAATAATTTTGATAACCAAAATACAAGGAAAATAATGTTAGCCTATGTTAAGACAGAGACATGATGTAGGATGATTGGCAATAGGACAACTGTTTTGGGGGAAGGTCGAATATTTGGGGCTAAATTCAAGAAAATGCCAACAGTCAGTAGACTTTTTCTTTTACTGTAAGTATCATATAAAATAACGTATGAGATTTTTAAGTATCATATAAGTATGGATTTTTAAGTATCATATAACATAACGTATAAGATTTGCTACAAAAGCAGAAGAAATGTGGAGCTGTGAAAAATCAAAGGAAGCCTGTGCCTTGTGACCCAGAGGCGTGGGGCATCAGTGTTTGGTCCATAGGATGAGTGTATTTTATCGCATCTCTGAGGTCCTTCCTCTTCTGTCTTTAACCCAATATTATTCTAAAGTATATTATCTCAGCACATAAAATTACTCATGCATACTAAGTATCTTAAAGTGTAGTCATGGGTGAATCAAACATTGCTATCATTGCAGATGTTTATTAACCAGACTATGAGCATTTAAAAAAGTTTTAAAAAGTAATCTACAAAGGCAAGAGTAATATGTTGTGATAAGCTAATGCTATAATTTTTAAATAAAGGCATCATGTTCCTATTAATTTTAATATGTTTAATAGGTGAATATGCATAATAAAATTCAAACAGCAAAATGAAAAGTGGACCAGGCAGCATAAAATAAACTTTATTGATGCTGTTATTACTACATCTGTTCTGTAAATAAGATATCACTCTTTGTCTCTAGCATACCACCATCTTTTAAAAGAATTAAAATCCCTTAGAATTTCTAAAAAGAAATAGGAGGTTTTGCTGGGCATTTAAAAGATCTTTTTATCAAGGCTAATAAGTATTGTGTTATTTATTATGACCTTAATAAAAAAAAAGTAATGTCTTACTCTTAGAAATGAACTCATTATAGAAATATTTGTAACTATAGTTTTTTTGAGTGGTGGGCTAAAATAATTTTTATTTTGCTACCAGAGCTTTATGTAGGAGGGAAAGTGAAACAAATCACCAAGGCAACAAATGGTTTACCTGAGAGGCCCTGTTTTCATAGACAAAACTATTGATTCATGCAGGTGTACAGTTGCATCTGCTCTCACGGAAGAAGCAGCACATCCACTCATCCATTTCATTCATCTAACAAGCATTTATTGGATGCCGGTATGTGCCTGGCATGTTGGAAGGCATGAGGATACAATAAACAATCTGTTCTCATGGAACTTTTAGTTTAATGGGGAGAACAGCCAAGTATAGAAATAACAGCGATGTGTAACAAGAGGTGAACTTAGGGTGCTATGGACATTAGCACAGGGACACCTGAAGAATCTGGTGGACTGGGTTGCAGAGTAGGCAGAGGTTTAGTGTCAGGGAAAGGTTTTCTGAGGAAGTGACAAGTAAGCTAACATGCAGAATAGAGGGCACAATGGGGGTGGTAGAGTGTTTTAGGCAAAGTCCTAGATGTGCTAGATGATAGATAGATGATAGATAGATAGATAGATAGAGGAGAGAAAAGAGAGGAAAGAGAGAATGGCTTGCTCTAGGAAAGGAAGATCAATGTGGCTGGAATGTAAGGTGTCAAAGGTGAGTAGCAACATACAAAGGATGGAAAGATAGGTGGTGGACCAGTCATAAATAAATATCAAGAAGTTGAGACATTGTTTTAAGGAAATAGGTCTTTTCCCTCCATTATTAACATTGGTTGCAAATCCCAAAACTGGTCCTTGACTTCTTACCCATTTTGCTTCTGTGATCTGAGCTTTCTCTATTTCCTGCCACATTCCCCTTTGCCCATTCTTGTGCCTGTTCAGTAAAATATAGTAGTTTTACCTTTCTTTTGCTGAAATGTAGTTTTCTCTTTCCTATGATGGTATGTATCTCATAGGGTTGTTTTGAGGATTTAGGGGGATAAGAAATATAACGTAGTTTATTACTTTTTGTCAAGGGATAGGTATAGCACTTTCTATTGGGGTCCACAGTCTCACTCTCTTCCTATCTTTCCTCGGGGCTCTTTTCATTAAGTCCCTGAATCATGCAAACTTAGTGTAGATTTGGCCCTAGCTGGTGTGGCCCCATAGTTGGAGTGCTGTCCTGTAATTGAAGGGTTGCGGGCTCGATTCCCAGTCAGGGCACATACTTAGGTTGCAGATTTATCCCCAGTCCAGGCCTGGGCATGTGCAGTGCAAACCCCGGTCCAGACATGTGCATTCTCCAGCTGGGCACCGGATCCCTGGTCTGGGTGTGTAGGAGGACAACCAACTGATGCTTCTTCCACACCGATGTCTTTCTCTTTCTGTAAGAAACAAAGCAAATGAAAATATCCTCAGGCGAGGATTAAAAAAATTAGTGTAGATTTGTAGTATTTTTAGATACATATTCATAGACTGTAAAAGTAAACTTTTACAAATGAAATAAGATTTTATTACATGAATCATACCAGCCATCTGTTAATATATCTATAGTAAATAGTCTTTCCTGCCAAACCTCATTACCAGGATTTTATTCACAACATTAGCCCTTTTTGACTCTACGAGTAAAAGCCACATGTACTGTAAAGAGCTATGAGTTTGAGAGGATTGGCCTTACTAAGACCTTTAGCTAAATCTTATTTTATGAGACAAATATGGGTTCGCAAAAGAAACAAGTACAAGTCAAATTTTGCAAATCAAATAATATTTAAACACATTCATTGTACTCGCCCTTTAAATAAATCATGTAACTCTCTTTATAAAGTAGAAAAGAATTCATCACTCCCTTTGTTATTTAACCATTATTTCATCTGAATGTTTGCAAATAATATTTTCTTAAAGCAGGGTACCGGTTACCCATGAGTACAGCTGCCTGAGAGACCTTTCTCATGGCATGTGTGTATATTTCACCAAAGGCAATTTGGGAAAGTGCATTAGACCAAGGTTCAGAAAATAAAGTTATAAACGTAGGTTTGCCATCTAGTATATTAGCTTAGTCAATTCAGTTTACCCTCCCTGAGCCATATTTTCTCAAGTCGGAAATGGGTCTAATAATACTGGCTTATCAGAACTTCCTTCACAGGATTATTGTACAGAATCTAACGAGTTTATGTATTTGAAAACTGTAAAATACTGTATACAGGAAAGAGGTGACTTAATTATTGAGAGGAGGAAATTCTAGAGAAAACTGGGCTCCTTATGACCATTAGCATCACTGTACGATGGAGAAAATGAGAGCTGAATCCATATATGTTTTCGAATTAACTTTGTGTTAATTACAGTGAACCAGGCAAGTTGGCATGACATGTCTGAGGCCCCTGAGAGAATCAAGTATCGGGCAGTTGGACAGCAGTTGGCATTTGTCCCTGAATTTGGCTCAGAGTGTCAGCATAGCCTAGTGTTTGAAAGCACAGCCTTTGGAGCCAAACAGATTCTTGCTGGAGTCCTAGCTCTGCTAGTTAGTAGTTTTGTTGTTTGGGCCAAATTAATCAGCCTTAATCTCAGTTTCCATATTTATAAAATGAAACAACAACGAGCACTTCAGAGAGTTGTTGTGAGCAGTAAATGCAATACTTACTACCTCCACAAATGTTTACTGAGTGCATACTATGTGCCAGGAGTAAGCAGTGGAAGTACAACAGTGAATTGATTGGACAGTGCCCCCTGCTTTCATAGAACTCATGCTACAGAATGAGGAGACTGGCCTAGAATAGGCAAACAAATAAAACAAATACAATTTAAATACAATTTAAATTTACAATTTAAATTCTAGCAGTAACTGCTAGAATTTAAAGGCAAAGAAATGGAATATGGAAGGATAGATGAGTCTAAAAAGAAACAGGAGCTGCTTTATGTAGGTGGACAAGAGATGTCCTCTCTGAAAAGTTCTGGGCACCTGAAAGAACCAGATTTGTGAAGATCTTGGGGAAGAACATTCTAGACAAAGGGAAGAGTTGGCACAAATGATGCACTTAGAGGCTGTACAGTTACACAGCAAAGCAGAGGTACAGAGCATACACTCACTAAACATCTTTGGAAGTTTCTGTTCCTCTTCATCTTCCTCTTCCTTTTCCTCTTTTTTGGGGGACTTGACACTTAAGGATAAATTTCATGGTAGCATCAGTGATTCAATTAGCCAGTTATCGATCTAGTGGCAAATTTTTATTGTGTAGTCATGATGATGAAGATTTTTTCTACAGTTTTACTGAATGTTTTTTAGGTTTATAGGTATTTATTACCAAAAGAAAGAAATGAAATATTTCAACTTTTTATTTCAGTATACATTCAAAATTAGTCTCAGATTTGAAATCCTATGAAAATAACCCTTCCCCCAAAACCTACTATTCCTACTAATACATATACATTTCTTTTTATCTAACCACTTCAGTTCTTGAACCAGCCTTTTAGGGGAAAACAGGTTTCATGAAAAATTGGTTTGACAGTATGTGAATAAATTCTATTTACCCGTGAAGTAAATGTAAGTCAAAAGTACCAGGAAAGTGTCCGCTCTCTGGAGTCTTTTGAGCATCAATCATTCTCCTGTTCAATTCTCTGCTCATTGGATAGTACGCCATCATCTCAGTTGTTATGTTAGATAAATGGGACTTGTTATGTTCTGCTAGCAATGCCACTCCCCAGTTGTTATGGTCAGACAGATAGGAGTTGATCTTATTACTTATTTTTCCCTAAATCCCAAATCTGCCCCAGTCCCTATTCAATTTTCTTACCTTTCCCTTCTTCCTAGCCCTATATATTTTCCATGCTGCTAACTGGGAAGGAACATTTCTTTAAATATAGGCATCCATCCATGAGTAATACATACATATATGTGTGTGTATATTTATTTACAGGTGTGTGTATATGTGCATAATTTATATATGTTAAAGTTCTGGTTAGAACCCTTCAGGGGTTCCCTGTTCCCTGCTACTCCATTATTCACAGGCTGGTCTGTTGACCTGACACCTGTCTGTTGCAATGACATCCCTTCAGAGCTTGTCAGATTGCAGAATCTCAAGTCCCATGCTGGAACCACTGAGTCAGAACCTGCATTTTAGCAAGTCCCTAGTTGACTTGTATCCCTAGTTGATTTTACACTGGCCTGCAGGATGATATTTGCATGGTTTAACCTCATATGCATGAGGCCCTATATGGCCTGGCTCCTGTCTAACTTTCTATCTCACATCCCACCACCCTTCATGCCTTAGCTTGAACTACACCCAGTTATATTTGGTTCCCCAAATTATCTGAATTCCGCTCTCCTGTTTCTATGTACCTATTTTTTAGTTTCTTTTTCTTTTTTAATTGATTTTAGGGAGAGAGGACGGGGTGGGGAAGATAAAACATCAATTTGTTGTTACACTTATTTATGCATTCATTTGTTGCTTCTTATATGTGCCCCAACCAGGGATTGAACCCACACGTTGGCATGTTGGGACAACACTCTAACCAACTGAGCTACTGAGACAGGGCCCCTCTTTCTTCTTTCTGCCTAGAATGCCTCTCAACTTTTCAGCATGACATTTACCTAATAAGCTTTTTTTTAACCTTTAAGACTCAGCTTAAGTGCAGACTTCTCTGTAAATATCTTCCTTGATACTGCCCTGCTGGACCGAGCCAGCCATTCTCCTTGTCCTCAGTACAACGTACCTGTGTAATAGCCACAATCTAGTTATACAATTAGTTTTTACATGTGCCTGTCTCTTGCTAGAATGCGAACTCTTGAAGACAGGGGGAAGTTCTTAGTCATATTTATAGTTAACTACCTACTATGGTGCACCATAAGTGTTCATTGATTCTTTCACTTAACAGATAATTAATAGATAATTGCATCATTGGATAGTGAATGAATGAGTGGAAGAAATCCTTCCTTCCTGCAACTCATACACATACATGTTCACACACATGTGTGTAACATTCACTTTATAGTAAATACTTACAAGAGATATCTTTACACTCTGATGGATAGACTATTTAGTTGACAGACAAGCAATTTGTCAACTTATATGTCATAGTTGCTGGGCCTGAAATGACACTTGAGATATCATTTTAGTGTGAGAGAAATGGACTAAAAGAGATAAAACTCTTTATACACACCAATAAAAATGGCAACTGGGTCACATCTATGATAAACCCACTTATAAAGGTCATCACTTAAACTTCTAAAATTCTAGCATAACACATTTTATTAAGCAAAAGCTAAAGCAGTCAGACCAGGTTTTTATTTTGATGAAAAAATATCAACTAATGTCTATTTAACCTCTCAGAGATTTTATATGGTATGATACTTCACTGTGTTTAGGGTAAAATTATTAGACTTTATAATATTTTATAAAAGCTTAGTAATTATTTCACTATTTAGTATATTTTCACTATAAAAATATTAAAAAATTTCCTGAAAGCTATAAACAGAAAACTCAGAAATGACCTTATTGTTCTTAATTATTAGGTCATGAAAGAACTGAGGAATTAATAGAGTTTTTTTTTCTCCCCAAACAGGATGGATTGTGTTGTAATCAGCTTTCAAAATACAAACCTGACTAGGAAAGGAATGTGACCTCACAGCAATTCTGCTGTATTGTTTTTTTTTTTTTAATACTGCTTTGCATCTTAGAGAACAAAGTGTATCAGTGCCATTTAACGGTTTTATCCAAAGTAACTTCCAAAAGGAACTTTAAAAAACACCTATAATGATGATTATTACTCAGAATTCGCACAACTAACCACAGATGACACCAATGTTTTGCAAAAGGGTCCTTGAATGGATATTATATTATTCTGTGGTTGAAATCTGAGTTAAAGTGTTTAGGTACTTGCAAATATTTCCTTAAAATTATTCTAGAAACCTAGACAGAAATGCCTCAGTGTAATAAAATGTACCATTTTCCCAAGTAGCAATGTAGTTGGCAATGGAGATTCTCCCTGGAGACTGCTTACACATTTTTTTTTTTTTAAAAAAGGACATCCAAAAGTCAAATTTTAACATATGAAACATACCACTTATTATTCACACCAGCAAGAATTCTGGTTGTTGCATGAAACACAGTTCAAGAAGTATTATTAATTTAAAAAAACCTTACCTCTCCTATATTTCATGTTTTTACTAAGGGCTATATAATTTACCATGCTCTATTTGTGGTATTTCACACTCAGATAAATTATTAATTTTTAAATATGGCTCTAATTAGAAAATGTGAAGAGGAGTTCTAGATATTTTTGCTGATAAAAATATTTGAAAATTTTAGTTTTTTTGAGGAAATTCCATACTGCTTTCCACAGTGGCTGCACTAGTCTGCATTCCCACCAACAGTGCACTAGGGTCCCCTTTTCTCCACAACCTCACCAGCACTTGTTTGTTGCTTTATTTATGATGGCCATTCTGACCGGTGTGAAGTGGTATCTCATTGTGGTTTTCATTTGCATCCCTCTGATGGCTAGTGATGCTGAGCATCATTTTCATATGCCTCTGGGCCCTCTGTATGTCCTCTTTGGAGAAGTGTCTGTTCAGGTCCTTCGCCTATTTTTTAATTTGGTTGTTTGTCTTCTTGGAGTGGAGTTGTGTGTGTTCTCTATGTATTTTGGAGATCAAACTCTTGTCCAAGTTATCATTGGCAAATATATTTTCTCATATAGTTGGTTCTCTTTCATTTTGCTGATGTTTTCTTTAGCCATGCAGAAGGTTTTAAATTTGATGAAGGCTCATTTATTTATTCTTTCCTTTATGTCCCTTGCTCTGGGGGACATATCAGTGAAAATATTGCTGTGTGGAATATCTGAGATTTTCCTGCCAATGTTCTCCTCTAGGACTTCTATGGTGTCATGACTTATATTTAAGTCTTTTATCCATCTTGAGTTTGTTTTTGTGTAAGGTGTAAGTTGGTGGTCAAGTTTCATTTTTCTGCCTTTTAACTGGGCAATTTTACTGCTGGTATTATACCCCAAGAATCCTGAAATACCAATTCAAAAGAACCTGTGCACCCCAATGTTCATAGCAGTGTTGTTTAAAATAACCAAGTGTTGAAAACAACCTAAGTGCCCATCAGCAAATGAGTGGATCAAAAAACTGTGGTACATCTACACAAGGGAATACTATGCAGCAGAAAGAAAGAAGGCGCTCCTATCCTTTGTGACAGCATGGATGGAACTGGAGAGCATTATGCTAAGTGAAATAAACCAGGCAGTGAAAGATAGATACCATGATTTTACCTGTAAGTGGAACCTAATCAACAAAACAACAAGTGAGCAAAATATAACCAGAGACATTGAAATAAAGAACAAACTGACAGTAACTGGAGAGAAGGGAAGAGGGAGATAATGGGGGAAAGAAGTGGAGGGGTCATCAAGGAATATGTATAACAGACCCAAGGACTAAAACAGTGGGGGGTAGGATTAGTGTGGGAGGTGGGGGTGGGTGGGGTAGGGAAGAGTGGTGGGGGAAAATGGGGACAACTGTAATTGAAAAAGAATAAAAAGAAATTTGAAAATTATTTGCAAAAGACACCCTGAATAATAATGTATATTTTTAGCAAAATAAATCCCCCCCGATGTTTGCTATGAAGCTCGTAGCACTGTAAGCTATAGCCCTTTTTTAGTAGTCTTTTAAAATACAACTGTCCTGAATCAATACACATGTAATTTACTCAGCACTCTGCAGTTCTATTTTAATTGAGGACAGGTTTAATTGCTATTTTTTTCATGGCTGAGTGCTTGGTGGTGTCTGTGGCACTTGATCTAAAAAGCCTGCTAGTTCTTGCATTGATTAACATTTGTTCAAAAATATATATTCATAGGTGTCAGGAAGATAAGGCACAAAGAAAAATAGTATCAATTCACCCTATTTCTTAGTGTTATGTTTTCCCAGAATTTTAAATATCTGAGAAAAACCTCTGAGAAGAGAGAACAGTGTACATTTAAATGGGTGGAATTTCATGTGTATTATTCAGAAAACACTGTCCAATGTATATGCATATTTGAAGCTCAAGAAGATTCTTTGAACAAATTGATATGAATTGCATACTTAATAGGTTGTAATTATGTCTTACCAAAACCTCAACTTTTAAAATCCTTTTTTCTTTGGAAATATGGTAATTGTCTCCTTTCCCATGTAGTTAATTATAAATTTCAGGAAGAATTAAGTTGGCTAAAACTCTTTATTATGTTTGTTTTCTTTGTCTCTATGGTGGCACTGAGAATAGAATTGAATTTTGTTTCTGAATGGCATTTCTTTACTCAAAAGATAGACTTTATTTGAGGACCTGAAATTTTAGATATTTTTCATTAGCTATTAATGCAAGAGAGCTATTTTTTTTTTTTACAGATGAATTTAGAAGTATGTTGGGAAGAAAAATGGAGCTTATTTTAGAAATCACAGACTTTGTTTCCATAATAGTTTGTAGTTTATGGTATAACAGATAAGACCTGCCAGTGACAGATACCGGTTGACTGCAGACGTAGATAATGTCTTGAATTTCTTTCAAGGGGAAAAGTACAAGTGTAGTCCGTTCCTCTTGTCTCATCTTGTTATCTCAGCAGGGTGTAGTGACAGCATGCAAATATTAATGGCATTTAAAGTATTTTACAAGTCTCTTATTAGATCTTGGCTTAAATTACTCCACTGTATCTAACTCTGCATAGCAATAATCAACTTTGGAGATTTCTAGGCTTCAGGGAATAATGGGACATGCTTCCACAAAATGCTAAAATGCCATAGGGTGTTTCTTAAAAATATTTACTGGCCAGTGATCTGAAGTATGTGATCCCAGACTGCAGAGTCATGGTGGCTCCCAAATTTAGTCATCTTAAAACTGTTGCAATATTTCAGATGTGTTTTTCAACTTTGATTAAAACTTAAATTTAAAATTCCTGACATTTGTTAGGTACTTTCTTGCGCTTTCTTCTCAATTAATTTTCACAGTGGTCTTGTGAGATAAATATTATTATTTTATACTTAGAGGTGGTAAAATATGCTTAGTAGAGTTAAGTGGCAGAGGATAAAAATCCTTGATTAATAAGATAAATATTAACATTCACATATCAAATATATTTATCTTATTACTTAGAGTATGTACTGGACTCTGGGATAAACATGTTACATGTACCATCTTATATAATCCTTTAAACTAAGTGTTATTGTCTTCATTTTTATAGCTGAGAAAACCAAAACTCAAAGGGACTAAGAAACTTGACTAAGAACACAAATCTAGAAGGTGACAGATCTGGCAATCTCACTCAGGTTCAGTGGTTTCCTCATGATATTAAACATTCTCCACTGTTTTTCAGGGCTGATGTAGTGATCGAATGAATGAACAACACATGTCAAGCGCCTGGCATCTAATAGGTTCTCAATAAATATGATTTCATTATGGACATCTAGGAAATGATTTATGTACCCAACGCCAGATGCCCTCTTCTCCGTTGTTACTCTGAAATGTCAAGTTACAACAGTGGCTCTCATGTATAATAAGTCTTTAAATGTGGCCAGCCTGAGAACTCAGAGTCTATGTCACTCACCATTGTTAATTAATCCAGGTCGCCAGATGGTTAGAATATTTTTTTTAACACAGAGTGTGTAATCCTTGTCTGCACTAATTAGCCACAGATTGCACCTCTGCTAACCTGGGCAACCCCCTGCCTGGAGTCACGGGAGATTTTGGAAAGCATGAGCATGACTTAGCACCACCAGCACAGTCCGCTGGAAAACTCATTCTCAGCATCCTGGGGAGAATGGGTCAGCAACATTTTCTTCATTTACAAAGCAAGCGAATGCATCTCTCCCCAGCATGGCTTCAGTCTCAGTAAGGATTTCCTTAGAAACAAATTGGGCCAACTTATTTTAAACATCTTTGAAATCTGAGAAAATATAAGGAAGCAAGTAGAAAGATAAACCCAGAAAGGGAGGAAGCTGGCTATTGAGGAATTATGAAGAATTATGCCCAAAATTGAATGAAAAAGGTTAACAAGAATCATGAGTACATTTTGCATCTGTAATTGATACATTGAAAAGGCAGGACTCATAGGAGGTCATACAAGAAGCCACTTTACTTGGGGCTCCCCACTGTTTGTTCACAGCTTCCTCGTGTCAGTAATCTGCTCTCTATGTTAGAAACTGGAGGAGTCCCATGACTTCCCATGAATTTCCAGTCATTTGCAAAGAGTTAAAAGTCCTACAATCGCTTAAAATCACAAATGCAGTCTCAATTCAGAAATTAAAATTGTTTGACATGGGCCCTGGCTGGGCAGTTCAACTGGTTAGTGTCATCCTGATACACCAAGGTTGTGAGTTCGATCCCCAGTCAGCCCACACACAAGAATCAATCAGTGAATGCACAAATAAGTGGGACAACAAATATGTTTCTCTCTGCTGTCTTTCCCATATCAATAAAATTTAAAATATTGGATCAAATAATAATCAAAACTCTGAACACTTTTCCAGATTAAAGACTCTTCCCTACTCTGTGATGCTCAGGACATCTGCTTTGGGGGAAGGGAATGCTGCAGACTTCTCTTTTCTTCTTTCCCAGTTGCTGGCTGGTTACTGAAGTGTGAGACAGAAGTACAGAATGGAGAGCAGAAAGTTCTTATTAGACTGGGATTGTAATACTTTTTGCTCTCTGAGGCTGATGTATAATAAAAAAAAAATGAAACCAAATAGCTGACACATAATGCTGATTATACATGGAAATAGTTCTAAGAGCTTTATTTGTATTAATTGCTTTCATCTTCATAACTGAGATCAAGAGAGGTTAAGTAATTTGCCCAGGGTCACCTAGCCAGTAAATAAATGATGAATGTGGGAATTTACTCAGGGAGTCTGGCTGCACTCTTTCTCCCATGGGCACTTTCTTAGGGAATTTCCATTTCCAGGCCTCTCTGATTCAGCCTCCTATAATATGATGATGTATTTCTTTAGCCCCAGGTGCTATAGCAGTCCATGCCACACAGAGGGTCTTTGAAGGCATAATATGGCTTCAGGATGGCACTTTTACCTTGCAGACTCCGAAAGTGCAGACTGGCTCGCACAAAGCCACCTCTCCCAACATAACTGATGATAACCCATTTTGTGTGTTATCTCACTTATTACATCTTTCAGTTGGGAGTCACAACCCAAATACTGGCTTCCTAAATCCAAGGCAGTTATATCAAGCCCTAGGTGTACACTTATTGAAGCCTCTTTCACTACTCTTAGGTGAAAAGTGAGACCCTCCCTAATCCCCTCTCCAAAACCCCTCTTCCCTTTATAAATCTGCACCTACCCAGCCCTTGTATACCCAGTGTCTACTCATTGTAGACACAGGTTCAGAGACCTGAAAGTGTTTCTTGGTAATTTCCTTGGAAAATTACAGTACCTCCTTTGGAATTTTATTTTTTATCATAACTTGATGTCTTAGACAGGACTTCCAGTGCATGATCTTGTGCATATATTTCTTTTGTATATTGTACTTTTGCAACTGGCAAAATTTGATTTCCTCCTTCTCTTTAACAATGTACTATGAAATTACACATCTTTAGGCAATTAAGGAAAGTAATTAGATGACAGCCTTTATTTGTCCAAGTAAAATTATTTGTACACACATGTATACACAAACATGTATTTATGTATATGTACATATACACATATTATATGTCTATGTATATACACATTATATATCTAGCCTATACATCTATGCAATCAATGATTTGAAGGCATCCTAGGAGTTGTTTTTTTCAAATTTTTTGAAAATTCCCTTAACTCAATATACTGGAACATATTTTGGACTAAAGTCAGAAAATTTATTTTCTAATAATTTTGATGCTGAGTTAAGTCATAAATAGTATGTTAATGTTTATAATAATTGATATTTTAAATATAATTATTCATTACATTTACAAAGTACTTTGCAGTTCACAGTCTATTTGCACACACATTATGGTGTGACACTTTAGTTCTGCCAAGCAAAACCCACTTATTTTTGCCTCTTGGGCATCAAGTTTTAACCTTTTTAACCTTTATTTCTTCATCTGTAAAATACCTGAGAGTTTCAGAAAGATGAGGAAGACAACCTAAGTGCTTTTCCAAAGACTGAACTCAGAAGAGCCCCTTGCGTTTTTTATGGGATCAAGTCAGGATTCCTCCAGGTCCACACCCTGGTAGGATTCATTTTTCCCATGCCCTGCACGTGTTCCTGTCCATGAACCATGAAATACAGAGGAAAGAGGGGAAAGGCTGAAGTCAGCTTCTCATGTAGCATAGAACCATCCCCCCTCGATTCCAAGGCCCAGAATTGAGGGGTTTAGGACCAAGTCCAAGAATACTGTATTCAGCACTGTCCCTGGAAGTCCCCTAATCATCCTTTCCTCTCCTAAAAGCTTTGCTAGAAAACAGGATTGTCTCCTCTATAAAGTCCTTCCCGACTTAGCCAGTCAGAGTTCAACATTCCTCCTTTGGCCTCTGTTCCTCAGCACAATCTTCCATGACCTTTCTCATCCCTTACTCCTGGCCCCCAAAATAGGTGAGATGGATCTTTTTTAATCTTCTCATATCTTTTTATTTATACATCAGTAATATCACTTTATAATTGCATGTTTATTTGTTTTTTCCTTAGACTAAAAAAATTTTGGACAGAGATTGAGTCTTGGTATATCTTTATTCCTGATATAATAGCTGGTGTGTGCTGATTTCTCAAAGAATGTTGGCAACTAAATTAATGAGTGAATGGTTCTAGTATTTAACCCTGTTTCAAATGTAACATGTAATGTATCTCCTAAAAGTTTGGGAGCTCTTTGAAAGGATTATTATTTAAATCTTTATATCTCTAATTTTATATCTCTATATATACCTTGCATGGTGGCCTCTGGGTAATACATGTTTGATAAATGAATGCAGGACAAATAAATGAAAGACTATGTGTACAGCACTATAATGTAACACTTATCAACCCAGAAAAAACCCTATGATTCTGAGAATCATTTTACTGTGAATGGAACAACAAAACCTTCCAACTTTCTCTCTTAGAAAAACATGTTATTTTGAATGAAATAGCTGGGTGAAAATTTATTTGGATGAATCAATTCTTACCCTGTCATATACAAATTTATTCTCAGGATCAGTGAATAAATGTCTATACAGGTACTCTGTAAACCCTAAAGCACTCTAACAGATAAAAGATTCTGATAAATAAAAAAAAATCCCATTTTTTCTGGTGATGTGTTGAGAAGAAAACCGGGTTGAGCACAGGTGGCAAACACAAGGCCTGAGGGCCAATCCGGCCCTCCACCTTGTTTTATCTGGCCTGGCACCTTGTTTCTACCTGGGAGCAGCACCGAGCTCTCACTTGACTGTTAAGGAGCAGTTACATTTGTACAGTCCTAAAGTTTCATTCAGCCCTTTGAAGGCAACCATGAGGCTGATGTGGCCCCTGGTGAAAAGGAGTTTGACATCCTTGCTTTAGAGTTTTCTTTGTCAAGTGTTTGTCACTCTTCAAATTCCTCACAGTTACATATGTGTCTGTATATAATTAGTCTGTGGTGTAATTGTCCAGCGTATTTGGCTCATTTGCTCAGGATATTCTGGAATGAAATATGTCAAGATGTTAAAATCATAAAATTACAACCAAGGAAAATGAGAGACATTGGAGAAATCCACCTGATAACACAGAATGATAATTTTTTAATGGGCCAAATCCCAATCATAGTTTTGGGAACATGTTTTTCAGAGTTAGCATTGCAGATCTCTGGATCCTAATCAGGTGATGGATCAACAATGTACAGGTAAAAAGTATCAAGGCTAGATGGGTGAGAGACGAGGAAGGGAAAGCCCTGTCTTTAGGGGAATTTGTCACCAACTTCTATCTTAAATTCTTGTTGGAGAGCTGGGTTGGCGCTTAAGGGAATGCTCTTGATTTTTGGCTCAAGAATTAGCTGAAAGGTAGACTTGAGCGTCCTCAACTGAGGGTGCACCTCATTGGAGGAGGAAACGTATGAAATTCTTGGGAGGAATATGAAGTTTGGAAAAGATCTGAGGGTGTATTTGATACCTCCTCTCCCCACAATGAGTCGTGGATCTAATAAAACCATTTCATTTTACACATGAGAAAAGTGAGGTTTAAAAGGTTAAACTAACTTTCCCAAAATTTCACAAACAGATTAATGGGAACACTCTACTGAAATCTAAGACCCTATCTTCTATTTCACTCTTATCTTCTTCTAGTCACACACAACGGATTAAAAAATGTCACATTCACATGGCGTCCATGTTCAGAAGGCCTTTTATGTGTCTGCTGCCCCTGTGTAATCCTATTGTTAATCTGCTTGCTCAGCACACTCCTGGGAGGGCCTTAGTGTCCGATACCCAGGTTAACAGTGAGCAAGAGAGAGGCTCGCACAGATTTTCATCTTCCTTTACTCCCTGCTGTGTGTTCACAGAAGTCTAAATGTTCCTTATTTATGGCCCTGGGACATTTTGTGAGCACTTATATTCTCCACCAAAGCACAGTTCACTTATTTACTGGATTTTGCCTCTTTACATGTGCTACATAAAGATATCCACTATGTAGATATAAAACAAGCTTATTATTCCTAATACCAAAAATAACAATTATGTTATCACAAAAGAGGTAGTCTTTACTGTTAACATTGTTTGGTATGAATTCTCATAATTAGAAATAATAACAAATAGAATTTTGATAATAATTTAACATTCACATGCAGATAAATTATATTTATAGGGCTTAAGTGTCAGAACAGGAAAATAAAATTGTCTGGTTACTTTTGTGTGTTCTCATTGAGATCATCCTTGAAAATTGTGATAGTGAACTGAGATGAATCTGTATCTATTACCAGTTAACATTTCTGTGGATTAGGCAGCATACACTATTTTACAGATGTGATTACAGACTATTTCATGGCAGCAAGCACAGGGTTGAACTTCGCTTGAAATTACGGTCATCTGACACCAGCCAGGTGCACCTTGTGTGCTCTGTTGGAACTGCATGTCATTGATTTAAACAAGGAAACAGGCATTGAAAGAGAAATACCAAATGATCTCACCTATAAGAGGAAACTAATCAATAAAACGAACAAGCAAGCAAAATACAACCAGAGAGATTGAAATAAAGAACAAACTGACAGTTACCAGAGAGGAGAGGGGAGGGGATAATAGGGGAAGCACCATCAAGGAACATGTATAAAGGACATGGGGACAAAGCCAAAGGGGCTAGGTTTGAGGGTGGGAGGCTGGGGTGGGGGAAAATGGAGACAACTGTACTTGAACAACGTTAAAAAAATAAAGAAAACTGAACTGAGAGATTGATGATCTAAGTATATTCTTACGGTAACTTTATCAATAATCATTCAAATAGCACTTCAGAGTTTAGTGATGCCTTAATAATAGAGCACCTAAATAAGGATAACTGGGAAAATCTTACAAATCACAAAAAAGTATTCTTAGCACAAGTACTGAATTCAATATTTTATTCCACTTAAGTTAGAAATGTTATGCTCATTGATGTTATGGAAACATATTAGCTGATTATATGTCTTAAGCCCCCATTAAACAGACAGGAAAGTAAAAATACCCGAGGCAGCTTCTCACAGAAAAAGCATGCATGGGCAGCAGGGTCAGCAGGTTCTTGCTACAGTCCCAGCTACGCTCCTTTCTTGTAGAGTAACTTTTAGGCACATTGCTTACCCTCTCCGAGCCTCAGTTTTCTCTCCCGTGGAATGGGCATAACAACATTGTCACGATGTTTGTTATAGCAACGAGTGATAACATAATGGGTCCAGAACAATCTCTAGCATATTTGGTACCTCAATAAATCACAGCTGTGGTTTTTATGATTAGTATTAACACCATTATTGGTATGTCTATTTATAATTGAGTGTATAATAAACTAAGGGAAGAAAGATGTTTTATTACAATCACCTTCTCTCCTTTTAGCACTGATATGTTCTTGCTATTACAGGGAGGGAGCAGTATTTCTGGTAAAAAGGAAGTATTTTATTCTTTCTAAAGGGCCAATCAAAACTGCATTTGTAGGAGATACAACAAAAGAATAGGTTAGCTAGAGATAAAATCCTTATGTAAAAAGAAGTGCCTGACAAATAGCTTAGAATGTCAAACCTCTGTGATCCTCATTTCATTTCTTTGCACCTCAGTTTTTGGTGTAACAGGACAGGCCTCTGATATGTATCTTGTACAACCTTCTGGGGTTCTGTGAAAGGCCCTAGAGAAAATCATCACTCACAGACTAGTAAACAAATCTTTCCGTACCTTGACTTAGGAACTAATAGAAGTACTAATAGGGGTACAGCATGTATCAGTGTTGTCTAGGAGCCTGGGGGAGAGGAGACCAGTTCTGCCTTTGGGTTTGGAGGGTTCTCAAATGGTTCCCATGGAGAGACCTGAAAGGCCAGCTGCTAAGGAAGTGAGGTGTTAAAACCCTAGTCCTTGGAGTAATACAGAAGACAAAGGATAATTTCTTATGCCTTGATAAGAATAGAAATCACACACCTAGTTTTCTGTAGCACTGCACCAAAAAAACCCCCAAAACAAAAAAAAAACCCCTCAAAGTCTTCTCCTATACTTATAAATATAATAATAAACACGTTGGCAATGTACATGCCAATCAGTATATATTGTAGCCTATAATATATAGAACATAAGATCTTTTTTCCTTGTTTGCAGCAAAACCAAGGCAAATGCCCAGCCCAGAACTGTTCAGTGGAAGCCCCTGCTTGGATGCCTGTTCACCACTGTTCTGTAAGTTTGGTTATTTGATTATTCCAAGATTGGCCAGATTGAAGGGGAATTATTTCTACATTTTGAAACAGCCTTAGTGGAATGAGCTGAAATACTCTTTGAAGTTCTAGAGTAGAGCAAACCTTTTGAAAGGAGAAAGAATGTTTTTTTGGAAGTTGCTGCATGATAAGAAAGAAGTACCATTGATTAGGGAGTTTATGCATTTTGCGGGGCAGTTGGTGTAATTTGCAAAGGATTTATCTAAATGGGTTATTGATGATTTAAATGTGGATAGTCATTAAAATGACTATATTTGCACATCTATTTTTCTAAATAGCTGCATATTCAGTAATACTTGATTTTAGGTGCCTTAGGATAAGGATGCTTTCTCTTTTGTCATTGTTGTGTTGACTGTTTAATAGAGATGAGTACACGGATTTACAATTTTCAAGTCTTTCTGGTATAATAATGGCCTCTGCATTTGTGTACAATCTTCCATCAAAGAATTTTCAAGTGCTTTAGAAACAAGTAGTTTTTACATCATTATTTCTATGTCAGAAATGGAAGATTTAAATGCAAAGGAAGTAAGAATAGTGAATCAGTTGTAAAGCTGGGAGTAGATCCCAGACTCCCTAACTCTTCTTTCATGAACTCATTCCACTACACTGTGCTCATCAGTGAAGCAAGTGACTGATTTGTATGATATCCTCTTATACAAACAGTGCCTGATAGGAGTGACAATGGTTCCTCTGCGAACTGTGTGTACTGTAACCAACAGTGTGCCTGTCATAGAACAATTTTTGTGTGATGGGGACACAGTTGGATATTACTTTTTGGGCATTCTCCTCATTTGATTCACCTTGCTGGCAATGTGGTGTGCAGCACCACAATACTTAAGAATCTTAAGTAGTCTCATCTATTTTTGAGGTACAAGCTGACGAAAGGTGCGGATGGACTAGCGTAGTGTGACTTCTGACTTCTGTCAGAGGGCAGCAGGCCTGGGGAAGGCTATTTTTCACTCAGATTGTGTGAAAGGAATGTTTTTGTTTATCTTGGGAAGGACACAAAGGTAGGATTACCTTTGATGAAGGAGAGATGGTGAGGCCAAATTGGGAGGCATTCCTGCAGGGTTGAGGCAGCCCAGACTTGCTGGGAGACTCGCACAACAAAAATGTCACGTTTTTGTGAGGAGATGGTCAGAGGGCAGTGCCTGCTTAGGGAGTTGCTGATGCCAGAGAAAGAATGAGTGTTAATAATTCTATTTTTCATCAATCACTCTGTTTACTGTACCTCTAGTACTATGTCACAATTATGATTTATATGTCTGTTTCTCCAAGGAGATGATGTGCTCTACAGGGTCCTAGTGTACCTACCTCCAGGTAAATCCCCAGTACATGGTAGGAACTCTCTCAGTGACAGTCCAACGACTGAATCTTCAATCTGTCTGTTTCCCTTTTACTAAGTTTCAGTAGATTATCACATTTGTTGGTGAGGTGGAATAATTATGCATATACTATTTTACATTTTTGGGTGGGTGGTTTCCGTTTCTCTCCTTCAAGGGTCCTTTTGTACTTTTTTCTTTACAGTGTATCATTGAATATGTGTTTTGAGGAATTTTGTTTTCAACCTATTAATCAATAAATTTAACAATTCAGTTTAGCTGTGTAAGGTACTATGCCAATTGCTGAGGCTACAAAGATAAGCAAGATAGTGTTACCATTTAATAAAATACATTCATGTGCAACACCAGTAAGAATTTCTGGTTAGTAGCTGCAGTCAATATTTTGGTTCCAAATAAAAGAAATTTGGCATTTTAATTACTTTGTTCAATCTTATTGCAAGCAAATCTATTGTTAGAATTTTGCCTTGACTTATTAAAAATAATTTTTCACTATTACTTTGGAGTTGGATCTGGGAATTCCAGATTAGGTCTTCCTTCATAGAACATTAAGGACTCAATAAATAGATGAGTATATTTAAGACCCTTCTTGAAGATCACTAGTCAGAAATGCCAATATTAGAGTCTGATTCTCATTGTGTGGTCTGGTGAGAGCATCAGAAACTAGGTGTTCTCTTCTTGCTTCTGCCAAGGAATTGGAAGCTGCTGGTTTCATAGTTTTCCTTTGTCATTTCCTTGCTGGTAATTCCATTTCCAAGTGGGGCAGGTGCATTCTGAAGGAGTTGTACACCCATCATGATTCTTTCTCTGCGAGTCACCCTGATCCACGGCAGAAGGCTTCCAGGGGCCGTGTTACGAGTCTGCCTCTGGCCTGAACTGACTGACCGACCGCAGGGCAGATAGCTGATCTCAGCTGGCTCGGGTGGATTCTTTCTCCTGGGGATTTGAAAATTTACTAGAGAAACACCAGACTGGAAGTCATCAGTACTGAGTCATGTGAGTGACAAAAGTTTGGAAAAATGCTGTGAACCTCAGTTGTTCAGATCCCTAGAGCTGCTCCATTTCCACCCTTCTGAGGTTTTGCTTACTCAAGCCTCTCTTTGGTTTTGTAAAAGGGTCACAATAACCTGCTGATAATCAATAAGTTACTTTCACTCCCTTTGCTTTTATTTTGTTTGTTCAAGGGAGTTTAATATTCTTGGATTTATTTGCAACCAAAGGGAAAAGATAAACATCTTAATTATTATCCTTAGTCAGCAACATTTATGGAGTTCCCACTAGAGCTAATGTAGTGGGTAGTTGTCTTAGACAGAAGGAATCACTGAG
Source organism: Anoura caudifer (assembly GCA_004027475.1). Lineage (NCBI taxonomy): Eukaryota > Metazoa > Chordata > Mammalia > Chiroptera > Phyllostomidae > Anoura > Anoura caudifer. The sequence continues at coordinate 90,501 of PVKU01002022.1, read as the reverse complement.
AATACTGGGATTCTGATCATTTATGATAGTATATTTATTCTAAATATCTGATTATGTACAATGCTTTGGTACATAAAAATGACAAAATAATAATTTGATAGTGACTTAATCCACATGATAGAATAGACATATATTCTATGATAGGTAACTATATAGTTAGCACAAGCATATCTATATAGCAAAATGTACATATGATATAAGAGTAGTTGTGGTATTAATTTCCTTTTTTTTTTTTACCTCTCAGGAAATAGAAAATATCTTAGCCTCATGTGTTTAAGAAAATGTCTTGTCTGTCTCAAATTCTCCATAGGCTGAAGCAAGTTATAAATAAATGAATATGTACTTACATTCATAATAAATGGGTAGTCTTTGTTATCCTTATGTATTCGAGTTCAATTGATTCTTTCCTACATTCCTTTCCCCAGTGCCCTATTCTTGTTCTTTGGTGTTATGTTCTGGAATGATTGTATCCTTATAATTGGGCTTTATTACTTTTTCAAAAGAGCCTTGGTCTTTGTGTGTGCATTTGCCCCAGGTTCATTTTAAGTGCAGAGCTTTTATCACTGGTTTTCCTAAGAAGTCTCTCCAAATTGCTTTGCAAATGCCTGTCACCAGTTAAATATTACCTCCGAAATGGCTTCTGTTACTGTTTGCTCAGTCTCCTCCTGGAAGCTTTTTTTGTGTGTCTGCGTGACACTCTATACCTCTATAATGATGAAACCAAGAGGTATTTTAAAGACTTTTCCTCTTATCCAGAACTATGCTGTACAGTTTGGAGTTAAAATTGAATAGAAATTTTACCTTCAGTAGTTATACTGAAACCTGGGCATAATTATACCTCCTGAATAAGTATAAATAAAATATCTTCCCTAGTGAGAATAATGACAGTTGTATTACTTATCAGTCTCTCTGTATTGGTTACTTTAAGCACTAGAATGTTCCCCTCCTCACCCAATACTTTAAATTAAATAAGATGGTATGCCTTATTAGTTTGGATGATCATGAATATGAACACAGTGGTGTCCTGAACCCCTGCCATTTGTAAACAAATGAGAAGAGACTCACAGATTCTGGGACTCAAGGAAGACAGGTATGTCTCTGAATCTGGAGTGAACTAGGCTAAGAGTTCCTGACACTTGGAAATAGTGAACCTTGGACTTGACCAGCTGCAGGAGGCTCATGTGGTTGCTGCATTTCAGGACATGTCTCTGCAACACTCAGGATGGCTATGGCCTACGCATGAATTTTATCACTTTGAGAAACTACCCAGACATAATCCTAGTTACTGGGCAGCACTGAGAAATGGCCATAATGTGTGATCTTATCGAATAGATATATGATCTATAAATACATACAATTTTTCTTGAATAATTTCTTTGTTTCCCTGCATGTTTGCACATCCTAATTTACTGAAAGTTAAAAAAAAATAATGCTATGAGAGGCATTTCTAAAAGTTAAGTTGAAAATAAAATCTCTGCCCCCATGAAGTTAATTATGGATATTATTATATCTATATATCTCTATTGTTAAATAATATTCACCGATAAATACATATGTGAAATATTTTTTAAATCATGTAAGCATTGGCAAAATAGAACATTGTACTCTGAATACATCAACTCTCATTTAGTCACTCAAGACACATTTACTGAACACATATTGTATGTTGTAACTGACCTTGGATTGCTCCAGGTATACAGGAGGTAATACATGTAAATAATTGTTATCCTGAGTAATATATGCTTTAATAATGGTCTATACAAAGTTACAAATTTGCAGAATGTAAAGTTGTCTCAAGATGGATTTTGAAGACAGAAGATGCAATACTTGGTAACAGTTAAGTATATAAGCTTTAGAATTGAACAAGATTTGCCTTACTGTATGAACTCTGCCACTTACTAACAGTATGAATTTACACAGTTTACTTGATCTCTCTGAGTTTATGCATGTGACTGGATATTTTGAGATTTACATGAGATAATTCATAGCTCATGGTAACATAGTTTCTAGACATAGCAATTTCTTGGTTAAGTGGTAAGAGGGAAGAAAGAAAAAAGATGAGTCACTCCTGAAGAAAGTGGATGGGGCATGATGCTTGGTGAGAGAGAACACACAAAAATATAGGCAATAGCTTGTTAATTTAGGGCAATTTATTTAGAAAGGCTCTTTCCCCAGAAAGAGATTCAGTCTGGGATAGGAAAAAGTTCCAGGAGGTCATACACAACAACTCTCTAAGACTTTGAAAGCAGGAATATTGAAGCTCTTGAAAAGAAAGAATTTTCTCTCTGACAGGCAGGAAGGAACTGATGATATAGGAATGGCATATTAACAAGAGATGTCTATATTCTGAGTAATGTCAGCCCATTTTCGAGTAATGGGCCTGGATGTACCTTCTAATTTAAAAAACATTTTAACATTTCCCTACTATGTCTTTTTAGATTATGAAAGTAATTTTTCTTTTTTATGGAAAATCAATGAAAAGAGATGCTCCTCAAAGAAAGCAGAGATGTTCTTTTAAAGTGCTAATTGTTTCAGCATGTTCTCCTAGACCGCCTCACATTACCCACAGCCAGGATCATTCACTTTAATTGAAACCAGTTAATACAACGTGCATAAGCTGTTCTGAAAAAGTCCTAAAGGGTGTGTTTTCCTCTTTTTTGGTAGCTCCTCCTCCAGTTTTCTCCTCTACACGTCGTTGTGTGACCTTATTTTCTATACAGCTCACATAAATACCTGGACATGATGATTAAAATCATCTAAACCAGTCATAAAATAAATAACATCGCATCTGCTCTTTGGGAGTTTCCAGAGTTCCAGTGTGAACACAACATCCCCTGGACTAACTCTGCTGCTGGGAAATTACACCTAGGATGGCTTTGATGAGTATTGTCTTTCCAAAGACTAGATGCAATTTTTATTTTTTAGGGCAAGGTTTTCATACCGTCAACAGTCCCATTATAGAACGAAAAGTCAGGACATTATCAGATGATCACAGTTTTAGGAAAATTATGGAAAATTGCAGACCTTGAATTGGTCTGCCTGGGAATAGAGGTGTCTGGCCTTATGGGGGTAGCCGTGGGGTTAGAAAAGAATCTATAGGGGAAATTATCTCAGAGAAATCACAAAACACTTTAAGAAATGTGAGCTCTGTGGAATGGCTCTGATTCCAATTTTGGTACAGGCTTTAAAATCAAGGAAAGAATGAGGAAGAGTAGACTGACACAGGGTACATTCCTTTTTCTTTTACTGTCTTCTGGCACTTAAGGTACTTTGCATTTGAAGGAGGACCCAGGAACGATACTACTCATGTCAAATAATTTGGCTACACTGATCTTTGAAACATGCCCAGAAAGGGAATGTGTAGTATTTACTGGGTAAGGGAGTTCATTAGTTCACAGAAGAGATGAAATGGCATTCCTAGCACACACGGACACAACATGGAGGATGGACCAGAAACGTAAACATGCCCCTTGCATGCCGTGGGTAACGAGGTGAAGGGTGCAAGTTCTGAGGTTGCTGTCAAGATCTGAGAAGCTAAATGGAGGAATGGTAGTTAGCCACCTGGGAGCAAAAGATAGACCTACAGTAACACTGAAGTCAGCAAAGTTTATGTCTGCGTCCCCAGCATCCTCTTTATGCGCCTTCCCATTTTTCTCTAGAATTCCCTCTTCACCCAAATTGACAGATTTTGGGGCCTCAGTATTCACCTCCCTCTTCCCACATTCTCTTCTGATGGAACATAGAATTAGTATAAATCCTCACGACATTCTTGCTATGTATATTTGGGATATTTTGTTGTTGTTTTCTACCAGTGTTCTTTTTATTTTGCTCACAGCTTTACTGAGATATAATTCACACACTATATAATTCACCCATTTGAAATGCACGTGTCAATTCAATGATTTTCAGCATATTCACAGAATTGGGCCACTATCACTATTGTCACTTTTAGGACACTTTCCTGACCTTAAAAAAAACTACATGCCGAGTAGTAGTAACTCCCCATTCCCTCTTCCTTCAGCCCTTCACAATCACTTATCACTAAAATAAGCAAATCACTAAAATAAGCAAATTTACTTGCTTATTTTACGTATTTCCTATAAATGGAATTATACAATGTATGGCCTTTTGTGGCTGGCTTCTTTCACTTAGCATAAATTTTTCCAGGTTCATCCACGTTATTGTAATGTGCATTCATTCATTATTACTTTGTCTTGCCAACTATTACTTTTGTTGTATGGATATACAATATTTTGTTTATTCATCAGTTGGTAGACACTTGGGCTGTTTTCCCTCTTTCAAAATTGTGAGTGTGCTACTATGAGTATTTGCATGCAAGTTATTGATTATCTTGGATGTATACCTAGCAGTGGCCTTGCTGGGTTGTGTGGTAACTCTGTTTAACTTTGGAGGATTTGCCAGACTGCTTTGTAAAGTAGTTGCACTAAAACATTCCCACCAGCAAGGTATGAGGGTTTCAATTTCCCCACATCCTCATCATTTGTTATCATCTCCACATCACCAACATTTATTATTAGTGATCTTTTTTGTTATAGTCATCCTAGTGGGAATGAAGGGCAAAAACCCTTTGTGGTTTTTATTGCAATCCCATAATTATTAGTGATGAGCATTTTTTCATGTACTTATTGCCTATTTATCTTCTATAATACATGTCTATTCATATTTTTACCTATTTTTAATTTGGAGGGTTCTTTTACTTTTTGAGTTGTACAGTTCTGTATATGTTCTTGATACTAGTCCCTTATTAGATATATAATTTTCAAATCCTTTGTCCCACTCTGTGGATTGTCTTTTTACTTTTTGATAGTGTTATTTAAAGCATAATTTTTTTCTTTTTTAATTATATTTTATTGATTATGCTATTACAGTTGTCCCATTCCCCCCTTCATTCCCCTCCACCCTGCACACCCCCTCCCACCCACATTCCCCACTTTAGTTCATGCCCATGTGTCATAAGTTTTTTAGTTTCTACATTTCCCACACTATTCTTGCCCTCCCCCTATTTTCTACCCACCATCTGTGCTACTTGTTCTATGTACCTTGTCCCCCTTTCTCCTCCTCCCACTCCCCTGTTGCAAACCCTCCGTGTGATCTCCATTTCTGTGTGTCTGCTCCTGTTGTAGTGGTTTGCTTAGTTGGCTTTTGTTTTAGGTCTGGTTGTTAATACCTGTGAGTTTGCTGTCTTTTTACTGTTCATATTTTTTATCTTCTTTTTTCTTAGGTAAGTCCCTTTAACATTTCATATAATAAGGGCTTGGTGATGATGAACTCCTTTAACTTGACCTTATCTGAGAAGCACTTTATCTTCCCTTCCATTCTAAATGACAGCTTTGCTGGATAGAGCAATCTTGGATGTAGGTCTTTGATTTTCATGACTTGGAATACCTCTTTCCAGCCCCTTCTTGCCTGT